>PVKB01002096.1:0-241715 GCA_004027205.1 Ctenodactylus gundi
CGCCTTAAGGCGCTCTGTGGAGAATTAAGCTCTGCCCCGGTCCCCCCGCCCCAACGCCCCAACGCCCCAACGCCCCAACGCGCGCAGGCGCAGAAGCCAGCCGCTGGCGAGGGGGCGGGGCTGGCGCCCACGTGGCGAGGCGGGACAGGGGCGGGGCGGAGCGGGGCGGAGCAAGTCTCGCGAGGCCGCACCCTGGCTTTGCGCGGTTCGTGCACGCGGTTGTTAAGGTTCCCTGGCGGCGGGAGGAAACCGCGCAAACAGCAAGGGACGTGCTTTTGCGCTCGCGTCGTCATGGAGGCGCCGCCACTGCCACAAACCGCCCGGACTCTGATGCGTGGATGGGGCCGAAAGCTGCTGCTGTTGCCACTCTTGCTGTTCCTACTGCAGACAGAGGCTCTGCGGGGCTTGGAGACAGAAGAGAGGCCCCGGACCCGCGAGGAGGAGTGCCACTTCTACGCGGGTGGACAAGTGTATCCGGGGGAGGCATCCCGGTTATCAGTCGCAGACCACTCCCTGCACCTAAGCAAAGCCAAGAGTAGGTGGTGCCCGCCTAGGGTGGAGGTGGGGGTGGGGAGAGACCGGAGACACGTCCTTACCGAGGATCTGGAAGGAGGAGAGATGGGTTCGGGTGGCACCTTGTGGGCTACCTCCGGCCCTGATTCTCCCGGTTGTCTCCTTGGATAATGGAAGATGGGGGAGGGGCTCCAGTTGTGAAGAAAGGGATATTTCCGTTGATCAGATTTTAGACGAAGTAGTGGTTACCCCAAAAGCCACAGATGAGGGAAAGAGTGGCCCTAGTCCCAGGCTTGAAGGGTTTGGGGATGTTGTGCAAACTGAAACAACTTCCTCAAACCTCCTAAAGTGCCTTCAGCATGTCCCTGCTCTTTTCTAGTGCTAGTTCAGGGAAGAACGCATTGAATGCTGAAAAGTTGAATAATAATTCACAGAAAGTTTGGTTAAACGGAAAAGTGACTAAACAAAATGTTCAGGAGGTCAAACATTTCCTTTTTCCTCCATTTGTTGCGTCTTGTAAATAATATTAAAAGGCATCATTCCCCAAAACTCTATACCTAATTGATAGTCTTTGTGTTTCTCAGAAATCAACTATAGTGTCTACTTGGAAGGGAAATGGTGGGGAAGGTGGTTGGAAGAATAACACATTGGGTTGATGATAAATCTCATGGCAAATTTGTGTCTTGCCAATTTGGCTTTTGATTATTTGCATGTCTGTCTAGTATACAAAGATAATGGCCACTTTCAGGAAGGACACGTCAGACTAAAATACTGAGAAAGTTGTGGCCTGCTGCATCTGGGTATTAAGATTAGCAAAAAATAAAAAAATAAAAATAACCAGGAGTCTACACAGATAAAGACTATCCCTTACTTGCTTTTCAATTATCTACTTAGGGATCGTTTGACATTCTGTAGGTGTGTACTTGGCTTTTGTGGTTGTCACACATGGTTTGTGCCAGTATTCAGTGAAGAAACTAATGCTTCACAATTATGCATCCCCAGTTGAGGATGGGGATGTTTTGCCTTCTTAAACACATGTAATTGTTTCATACTGAAAATTAAGTACTTTGGATTTTTTTTTTTTTTTAGAATACCAGTATTGCACTTTTAAAAATCATAGTATTTCCAACTTCCATTGGTTTCATTTGTCTGGGAAAACAGTTTGAAATAGGTTAGCCAGTTAAGTGTTAACTGATATTAAATACACTTTCCATAAGAAACAAACTCCAAAAAAGTAATAATTGCTTTCCCTCTATAAAAATGTTACATATTTGCTAAATCTCTGTCATATGTAGACTTAAATAGAATCAGAAATACAAGGACCTTTATTCACAGAATGGAATATTATAAAGCCATTAAGGGCATATTTTAAAATCATGTTAGTACTATGAAAAACTGCATATAATTTACCATTTCCTTTAAGAAAATAGAAAAAAAAATGAAGGCAGAGGAGAAATGACCCAAACTTGTATGTTCAGAAAAGACAGGATTAGCTGGGCATGGTGGCACATGCCTGTAATCCCAGCACTTGGAAAGCAGAGGCAGGAGTATTGCTGTGAGTTTGAGGCTAGCCTGAGCTATGTAGTGAGTTCAAGACCAGCCTGGACTATAAAAAGAGAGGATAAATAAAAGTAAAAGAAACTGGAAGGTAAGACATCAAACTGTTGACAATAGTTACACTGACGAGGGATATAGAGAAAGGGGATTTAAATATTCTTTACACATCTCTGCATTTACCAGAATCTTGCTAATTACAGAATTTATGTTCAGAACAATTTTTACTTTTTAATAGATGACAGGTTACTTCAGGAATTCCATTAAAGATCATAACAAACTGCAGTTCTTAAATCAAGAAAAAATTTGCTAAAGTCAATTTGGAAATTAAATTTGATTTTTCTAATATAGTTTTCCTAATATGCTAAAATCCTTAAAGGGCTGTCATTGTTACAGATTATTAGAATTATTATAGCCTTATTCAAGTAGCATCTTAAGATATGTCTATAAAGCATATATAGTTCAATATCCTTTCTAATTCTCCCTTTTGACCTTTATTTAATCAGGTCAGGATTATTTAAGGTAGGCTGCTGGCTCAGGGTAAGTAATATATTAACTTCACAGAAAAATTCATCTTCAGTTCATCTCTTTGAAGTGACAAAAATGCTGGTTGTTACACAAAATATAAGCAGTATTTTTCTAGGAACTTTAGTCCAACTTGGACACGAGTATTGATCTTGGTATATGTAAGCGTTCTAAAATTGTAAGTACCTATGGCCATACCACCCTAAACCGCCCAGTATCGTCTGAAATTATGAGTGCTACCTGAATTTGTTAACAGAGTAACCCTACATTATTATCAAAGGATATTGGCTAGAGTTACCATATACCTTTACAATAGAAAAACACAAGCTACTCAGTTTCCATCAGATCCCTTGAAACCTAATAACGGGGGTCTCTCCCTAAGCCCTCTAGGAAAGCTAACCCATGGTCTGTTCTGATGTATTTGCACATTTCCTCCTACAGTGGAGCCTGTCTGCAGCACTTCCTCCCTGTGTATGTGAGACTGCTATTAGAGAAAAGATTGATTATTTGAAATGTAGAAGTTGATAACATGGAGGGGCTTTAGTGAAGTATCCAGTTGGTGTAGTGCAGGTATGGAATGGTGTTGTGTGAGCATGGATAGAAAAAGTCAATTTTTACCCAAAATGAAATTTACCATTTCCTCCTGTTTTGGACACTGGCAACAAACCACACTAGCCTCAGCAGTAGTCATTAGATCACTGCCAGATCTTGGAGCTGTAAAGTGTCAATAAGAGAGTAAATGTATTGCTATATCATTCCTTTTTAATACTTTGATGGTTGTATTTCAGTGTACTTGACTTCCTTTGTAACTCTTCACATTTTATTTTATGCATTTAATATCAGTAAGTTCTAAGAAGTCTGTGAGCTTTAGACTGGCAGTGAGACTTGGAAATGTAACTCAGTGGTACAGCACTTGCCTCACATGCTCAAGACCCTGGGTTTAATCCTAACACAGGAAAAAAAAAAAAGAAAGAAAGAAAGAAATCCTGCCATCCCACTGACTTTCTGTATTACATCTCATCATGTCTTTTTCTTTCTTAGTTTCCAAGCCAGCACCTTACTGGGAAGGAACAGCTGTGATAAATGGAGAATTTAAGGAGCTCAAATTGACCGATTATCGTGGGAAATACTTGGTTTTTTTCTTCTACCCACTTGACTTGTAAGTAACATATATAAATACCAGCTAGTAAAGCTTTTTATCACTCACTGTTCAAGAACATCAAATAGTTAAAAAACTATTCAACTTTTGGTTTTTAAAAAGGCAAGCTAGGGGATGGAGGAATGGTTCAGGGGTGCCTAAGTAAAGCACTAAATACAGAGTTTGATTCCCCAGCACCACATAAGCCAGGTGTGGTGGCACTCATGTGTAATCCCAGCACTCGGGAAGCCGAGACAGGAGGATTGCTGTGAGTCTAAGGCCAGCCTGGGCTCCATAGTGAGTTCAGGACCAGCCTGAAAAGGCAAGCTAAAATAAGGAATTAATTCAACAAGATAACATCTACCATATATTTCAGAGTCATAACCCACTGACCTCAGTACTTTACACTTAAATATACATGATTGGATTATAATGGAATAGAGAGTGGCTAAAATATATCCATTAAGCTATGCCTACTAAGTCAAGAAAGTTGACTGACAATACTTTAAAAAGAAGATTAATAGTGAGACTTATGCCATAATTGTATTTAATACTTATGACATTTTTATCCTTTGCTATATCTTTTGCTTTCCTGGGATTTTAACATTTTCCTGAAAATATTAATACCTATTAGTATATTGTGGTTATTGAAGGGTTTTTAAACTCTATGACAGGAAGCATTTTTTAGATAAGAAAGTTGACTCAAGGTAAATACTCTTATAGCTTTATTCATATCAAGGATTTAATTTTGTTTTTAAAAATGCTGAGTATTTTTTCAAATCCCATGAAAGTTTAAGTAGACCAGAAAGAAAGTTATCCCAACTTCCATATTTTTTCCACCTGAATTTTATTTTTTAATTATGAAAAGTTATACTCTTGTATCTTTGCCATTGTGTAACAACAACAACAAAAGGAATTGGGCAAGTATGTCTCTAAGTAGCATTTTCTGGGATGATAAGAAGGAATGTAGAGGCTGACAGTTCCTACTCTTCAGCAAATATTAAAAATACCTAATGTGATGCAGAGTTTCAAGGACATAATCCTGTATTAGAACTGTCTTTGTAGCCAGGCACAGTGACACAAGTCTGTAATCCTAGCACTCTCTTAGGCTAAGACAGGAGGATCACAAGTTCAAGCCCAGCCTGGCCAATTTAGCAACTTAAACCTTGTTTCAAAATGAAAACTAAAATAACCTGGACTGGAGGGAAGGAAACCTAGTTTAACGGTCTAGCACAGAGGCCCTAGGTTCAATTCCTGAGTAAAACATAAGGCAGGTATAGTGGCACATGCTTGTAAAACCAGCACTCAGGAGGCTGAGGCAGGAGGATTGTCATGAGTTAGATGTCAGAGTGGGCTACATGGTAAATTCAGGACCATCCTGGACTACAGAGTAAGACCCTGGCTCAAAAAATACGAGCTGAGGACAGCCCTAGTTTGTATCCCCAGTACCAAAAAAAGAAATTAAGTGCACATGGCAGTGCCATACTTCCAGTGACTGCAACATTTTAAAAGTCTTTACTGGGCTCTGCAGGAACTTGTCGACTAAATCTATTTTTCAGACTTTTTTGGCTATGACCTATAGTAGGAAATATTTTTTATTGTCACCCATTACACATAATATCCATGTGTAGTGTAACAACACTGTGTACCAGCACAGCCATGCTTCTTGTAAAATACTGAAAAACTTCCATGCCACGGGCTAAATGGCCAGTTTCCCATCCTCCTCCCCAGACTGATCATTCAGAGAACTCCAAAGGTAAGGCCAGCTTTAATGTAGTCATTGAATATGTGTAACTGCTGAGCACAAACGTGCATTGTATATACATATTTTTTCATAACTGTGTATGATACATTCTTATATTTTCTGTTCTATTTCACTTTTTTAAAATGTTGGTTGGAACTCACTAAATTAAGGAGTCTCGACCACAGTTTAAAAAATTCTGTCACTGGGCTGGAGGAATAGCACAGCAATTAGAGCATTTGCCTAGCAAGCACAAGTCCCTGAGTTCGATTCCTCAGTGACATGTAAGCTGGGTGTGGTAGCACACGCCTAAAATCCCAGCACTCAGGAAGCTGAGGCAAGAGTATTGCTGTGAGTTTGAGGCCAGCCTGGTCTACATAGTGATATCAGGACCAGCCTGGACTACAAAGCAAGACCCTGTCTCAAAAAAGGGAGAGAGGGAGGGAGGGAGGAATGAAGGAAGATTGATTCTGTCGTTTGTAATACTCTGAACACATCCTTCTAACAACATGAGAGTACTAAGATGTAAAATCCCTGGCTGCACACGACTGGGAGACAATATGAAAAGAGAACATCTTCAGAAGGGGTTTGAGGTGGGGGTCTCAAACAGCATTGCCTCTTCTCCAAAATACAGGTTAGATGCATCCAACTAATGGAGTTGGTATAAGAATCTTTAAAATACATAGTGACATGATGTAAAATTTGTATTGATCTCTTAAAGTTATAAAGCTCTATAATAAATGCAAAATATTATTAAATAAAAGCTAATGAAATGGTAGAGGTCACGTAAAGGAAAAGGGAACTTTGCTGTTTTAACTGACTGCTGATTTATTGAGTTACATGAAGAAAGTTTATTGAGATGTAATTGGGAACTCTGTAGTATATATTTCTTCATTAAAATTGTTTTGAAGGTGCATTTTATATCATAAAGGTATTTGTAAAATTTAAGTCATTTGAACATTCACATACATGCTTACTTAGACTCTTTTTTTTACCTTTCAGCACATTTGTGTGTCCAACTGAAATCATTGCTTTTGGTGACAGAATTGAAGAATTCAGATCTATAAATACTGAAGTGGTCGCATGTTCTGTCGATTCACAGTTCACCCATTTGGCCTGGTCAGTATAGATTTGTAGAAAAATATAATGTATTTTCCCTTAAATCGTGGGCAGGTAACTCTTAAACAAGACAACATGTCATTTATCAGGCAATTCAGGAATAGATTTGTCTGAGAACAGCAGAGCAAGATGCTAGTTCAATGCAGTCATGATAAAAATCCTTAGGAATGTTCTACATCATTTCAAAGTTAGATGGGAGAACTAGCTATAAAAGAGAAGATTTTCATAATAAAAACTACTAGATTATATACCTTCTTATCAGTTGAGTAATGTTTATCCAGAAGAAAAAAAATCTGTAAAATATACTGTTTTGTTATACAGTTTTGGGTGTAATAGGTCAAACAAATAGATTTCATAATTTTTAAGAAGTAAATTTTGAAAAGTAATTCTTTTAAATTCACTGTCATGAAAAGATTTTCCTAATTATTTCCAAAGAATTAGAAATCAAAATGACAGGTGCTATTTATCCCTGTCACATTGGCCAAAATTTAAAAGATACTAAATGTTGACAAGGGTATGAGGAAATGGCACTCTCACACAAATGATTTCAGGAAAACAACTCAGCAGGATATCTCAAAATACGAGATATGTCTAGGTATGAGTTTTTGATAATACTTATAATTTTATGCTCAAAATTAGATCATTCAGAATTGCTTTGCTTTAAAAATGTCTAGTTCATATTCCTAGGCTGGGGGTGGAGCTCAGTGGTAGCATTTGCCTACCATACAGAAGTCCCTGGTTTCATTCCCTCGTACCACAAAAAAAAAAAAAAAAAAAAAAAATCACTTTCCTTCAGTTATTTTAAAATTCACTTATATATTTAACATACTTTTTCTTTTTAAGTATCTCAGTTTTCAGCTGGGTGTGGTAGTGCACTCCTGTAGTCCCAGCACTCCCAAAAGGCTGACGCAGGAGGGTAGCAAGTTTGAGCCCAGCATGAGCAGCTTAGCAATTTAGCAAGCCCTATCTCAAAAAAAAAAAAGAGCTGGGCAGACAAATTCCAATAAAACCATCTCATATATAACTAATTTCATACAAAATATTTACTCATTAGCTCTTAATATAAAAAGTATTAATGAGGCTTATTTACATCATCATTTCCATAGTAATGCTAAATCTTCTAGGGTTTACTAACAAAAAGTTCATGTTATCCTAGATAAAATTTGGAATTATTTTCCCAAAAAAATTAGGGATGTTTTCAGCTGGATAGGTTTCATAACAACCAGAGAATTCTACTTGGATATCAGAACTGAGGCTGCAAACATCTGGAACAGTATCTCCCTGTTACTATGTTAGTGCTGTCCTTATGAGGCACCAGCCTTCAAGCCCTGTTGTTTCAGGTTATAGAATATTTAAATCTGAGAGCTGATGCATCTGAGATTGTAGTCAGTTTCCTTCACCTCTTCACATAGACTGCATTTTCTTGTCTTTCAGGCTAATGTCTTCCAGTTGTATCCTGCCTATCATAAGGCCTTGTCTAATAGTGTATTCCCTTGATCTATCACTTTCACTCCTAGAAATAAATCAAACTTACAAAGACACAAATACAAGGATGTTGCCAGTAGTGCATATAAAAGAAAAAGCAAACATTTTAATGTCCTTCGGTAAGATTAGTAAAAATACAGTATGCCCATTCATTAAAAATGCATCTTATGTACCAGTATTTATGGTTTATAGGATATGAATATATTGCTAAGTGGAAGAAAGGCAAGACAATAGTATATTTCCTGTTTTTGTTCGGGAAAGAGCATATGCATTGTATGTGTTTTCACATGTGTAATGTGTGGAGAAAGGATGTTGACTGTTTTATATATGTCATTTACTTAGCTCTGAGAGATAAGTATTCTCTGTTACAGGATTAATACCCCTCGAAGACAAGGAGGACTTGGGTCAATAAGGATTCCACTTCTTTCAGACCTGACCCATCAGATCTCAAAGGACTATGGTGTATATCTAGAGGACTCAGGCCACACTCTTAGGTACTTTTCCGTGGTTTATATTATAAAATATCCAAGTATATTTATAATCCTCCTGGAATTGGATATTATTTAATGAGTTAGAAGATAGAGATTCTGACCAAGAAATATTACTTTGCTCTATTTGACAGAAATGTTCTAAAATCACTGGTGAATGCCGTGCATAAACTATGTTAGTGTCATACACTTAAAGCTGGAAGGTTATTTAGAGGTCTTTGACTAATCTTGTCTTTTTACAAATAAAAGAGACAGATTTTTAAAGTTCCATGAACTTAGACAAAGTTATATAATTAGTTAAATGGCAGAACCAAAACTTGAATGCAAGTCCCCCACTCCTTATCTCTTTCTTTTTCCACACTCATTTCAGTAATATTTTTTCCTTTTTTTTATTTTGCTGATTAAGTTTTTTAATACAAATGCTATACTTAGCAAACCTGTATCTTTAGAATAGGAAAATCTAAAGCAGCGTTTAACTAGTAGGTCTCACGGGGTTACTTGAGCTAACAAATACTAATAGAATTATGTGCAAAAAGAGCAATTTTAGCATAAAACACTTGTAGTATTGTTATAATTACATTACATATTTGCTGTGTAGTACCAGTGGTTTGTGTCAGTATTTTAAATCTTGTTTTTATAACAGCTTTTTTGTAATATAATTCATATACTGTTCACCTATTTGAAGTATACAACTCAGTGGTTTTTAGTATATTAAGAGTTGTGCAACCATCATGACAATTTTCAAACATTTTCTTTATTCCATTAAAAACCCTTCCTATTTCTCTGAGCCCCTATCTCTCAGTCCTAGGTAACCAATAATCTACTTCATCTCTTGATAGTTACCTATTCTGGACCCTGGGGAAATGGAGTCCCACAATATGTACTCTTTTCTGGCCAGCCTTTCTCACTCAGCAGGTTTTCAGCACTCATTCATATTGTATCATATGGCACTAACAGTAGTTTCTCTTTCTTTTGTACCTGCCAAGTCCTTTTTTGCTATCATATTGTATTACTAAGTTAATTTGCCAAGGATAAGTATGCCACTAAAAAGCCTGAGGCAGTTTTGAAATTTGGAATTATTTAAACATTGGCTAAATAAAATCAAAGTCATGTAATCTTACGCAGCCATAAATACTGAATACATTTCATAGCCAAAAATAAAATTTTAAAGCTACCATTTAGCAGGGATAGTCCCAAATTATACAGTAAGTGACTAGAGGGGATGTGTTTATATGTGCACATCTATGTACTCATAGAGTTTGATAGGCAGTGTCCTGTGTAGCATCTTTCTGCATAGGTAGTACAGGGATTCACACTAATACTTGTCTTAACTGTATTGAGAAGAAATTACCTCACCTCTGCCATTCTTGTGTTTCACAGAGGCCTCTTTATTATTGATGACAAAGGAATCCTGAGACAGATTACTCTGAATGACCTTCCTGTGGGTAGATCTGTGGATGAGACCCTACGTTTGGTTCAAGCATTCCAGTATACTGACAAACACGGGGAAGGTACCCTGCCCTTATAGCCTTTTGATTTCTTCATGTAAGAGACAGTAGCATAGTTAGTTTGTTTTCTAATCCAAAAAGTAATTTTGGATAGTTCCAGAGTCTTTGATAAGTTGTTTCCAATTTATCAGATCCTTTTATAAGACCAAATTATTAATTAAAATGTTTTAACAGCCCGGGTAGCTTAGTCGGTAGAGCATCAGACTTTTAATCTGAGGGTCCAGGGTTCATGTCCCCGTTCAGGCACCAAAAAAAAAAAAAAAAAATGTTTTAACAAAATACCACTAGTGGGCTGGAAGAATGGCACCGTGGTTAAAACACTTGCCTTGAATGCACAAGTCCCTGAGTTCAATTCCCCAGCACCACATGAAGTTGGGTGTGGAGGTATATGCCTGTAATCCCAGCACTCAGGAGACTGAGGCGGGAGGATTGGTATCAGTCCAAGGCCAGCCTGGGCTACAGATCAAGACCCTACCTCAAAAAAAATATCATTAATAAGAATTCTGCTTACTGAAAAAGATGTGAAAATAATCATTATTGGACTGGAGGAATAGCTCAGCATTTAAAGCACTTGCCTGTCAGCTCAAGGCCCCAAATTCAGCTCCCCAGCACCACATAAACTGCACGGAGGCACATGCCTGTAATCCCAGAACTCAGGAGGCTGAGGCAGGAGGATTGCTGTGTATTCAAGGCCAGACTGGGCTACATGGTAAGTTCAGGACCAGCCTGAACTGCAGATTGAGAATGTGTCTCAAAAAGAAAGTCATTATTTACATAGTCATTTTGAGTAACCACACCCAAAGAGTTTATGTTACTGCAGTGTTTCTGAAAGTTTATATGACTTCAGAGGAATTTTTGCCATGCCCAGACTTTTCAGTTTATCAGATTCCTAAACTTTCCAACTTCATTAATAAGTAATTCAAGTTAGTTTCTTATACTAAAAATGTAACTACACATAACTGGTAAAAATGGAACTAGAAAGCTGAGGGGTATAGCTCAGAAATTAGAGCACTTAGCTAGTGTACACAGGCCCTGAGTTTGATTCCTCCACACATTAACCAGCATGATAGTGCATGCCTCTCTTGAGTCCTCAGCACTCAGGAGACTGAGGCAGGAGGCTTGCCATGAGTGTAAGGCTTGCCTGAGCTATATAGTGAATTAAGGACCAGCTTGGACTACAGAGCAAGACTCTATCTCAAAAAAAAAAAAAATAGAACTCGATTACCTGCTCATAATAAGCTCTGTGATTAAAATGGCCAGATGTGAATATGCAGGCTATTAGAAGTCAAGTGCTAGCCGCACAGACTGGCTCATACCTGTAATCCTAGTACTCTGGAAGCTGGGGCAGGAGAATCACAAAGTCTGAGCTTAGTCTTCGTAATTTAGTATAGCAATTTAGTGAGACCTTGTCTCAAAATTCTATTCAGATTTATATAGAGACAAAAAGTTGAGGAATTGCTAAAAAAGAAAAAAACTATTGCTAAAGAAAAGTAAACTGTATTTTGTCCATTTTTGTTCCTTTCAGTTTGCCCTGCTGGCTGGAAACCTGGCAGTGAAACGGTAAGTCATAGTGATTTTTCTGTTAAAGGCGTGGCTAAAGCCAAAATAAATTTAGCCAGCCTTAGGATAAGCATTCCTTGTAATACAGCTGTTCACATTTCATAAATTTCACATTGCTAATCAGTTACCTCAGAGTACAGATACTCTCTAGTGTAAGAAAAATATATGAGACAAGAGAAAGCAGAATATGGGGAACAGTGCTATGGATTTTAAAGCTAAGTGTCAAGAGAAATACACTTACAAAAGAGAGAAACAAAAGGCAGAGTGGAGATTTAGTAGAACAGATTTAAAGGTCATATGTGGAATATCTTCCTGTTTTATGAGCCAAGAAAGCAATCACAAGCAAAACCCTTCTCTGTGTAGTAAAAAGCCTTTGAGAAAATCTGAGTTAATTAATACTGAAGCTAATGATTCTCTCCTTGTCTTATGAAGAAAGAACAGATGAAAACCAGGTACATTCTGTCATTTGGAGAGAGTATAATTTATGGACAGTCCTGAACTTGTGTCTGGCCAAAATGCAATTTGGAAACTTGTTTGAACCTTAATTACCATCCAAAACCTCTAGATTTTTATCTTGTGAAATAAAAGTGTCATTAGCCATAGACATTCAAAGACAGTGGGTACTCTGTTACCTCAGGCATGCTTTTTCTGTTCTTGGACAGGCTAAGAGGTCCTGCCTCAGGTCATTTCCCCTGATTTTCTTTCTGCATTGCTCTCTGCATGACTGACTGCCTCTCTCCACTCATATTTCAGCTCAGGTGTCAGCTTGGAAGTCTTTCCTCAGCATTATATCTCCACCTCATGCACTATCCCATCATTCTGTTTGTAAAAGCATTTACCACAATCTAAAATTGGAATTAAAATTTAACTCTGAGGACTCAGGCCTTAGCTGGGTTGTTCACTAATGAGTACTCTGGCTGTCTTAATAGTTTGAATAGTTGCCATATAGCAGATATTCAGTAAATGTTGTGTTGGAAGAATGACCAAACTCCCATAAATATATACAATTATTGTCTGTCAAGATAAAACACAGTATGTGATAAAGACGTGTGCATTTTTCCAGAGGGGAAAAACAGTTTCGTTAGATTCTCAAAGGGGTCTGTGTCCCCAAAAAGTTAATCAGATGAGTACCTAACATGCTTTCTAAAATGCGTAACACTCATCCTGTAGTACCTTCCGTAGTTAATGTGTACTTCTGAGAGCTTTCTCTGACCTCTCAGGACTTGGCTACTTAGCACTTGGTATGATTGCAGGTGATGTTATTCATGAGTCGTGGCTGGTTTTGCTGCACTTCATGGGGAAGGCTCCCGCCTTGAATCCCTATGAAGAAATGCTTTTTAAGCTACTTTTTAAGCCAGCAGCTTCTGATTCATATTCTGTCTGTAGATCTTCACAATCAATAAATGTAAACTGACCTCATGATCAATGTCTATTTTAAAGGGCCTAGTGCTACTTCTATTGGATAATCTCAGATACTTCTGTAATGTTAACTTCAGTTTCAAAGGCAAATCTGTTCTTGCAAGCTCTTAGGAAATTAGCAAACTGCAATGATTACAATAGTTTTTTTCATATATGTAAACAAGTTAAACTTGAACGTATCATAATGTGAGGTCAAATTATACTGGAAAATGTTTTAAGTCTTACAGGTTTCTAATGCTATAGTGCTTTTGGAAGGAGTACTTTTTCTCAGAGTATTCATTCACTAAATAATAATTAAAGGTAATGTTTAATGTTATTTTTAAATTACTGTGTTTTATATATATTTAACTTTGAAACTTGAAATTAATAAGTTGCATTCTAGACCTCCCAAAAAATCATTTCCTTAACATTTGCTAAACACACTGTTCCTTTCAAGGTTATTGTGTCATACCCTCATTTAAGAAGCAAATGACTTTAAAAATACATTAATCAATTCCCCAGCACCACATAAGCCAGGTGTGGTGGCCCACACATGTAATTCCGCACTCAGAAGGCTGAGGCAGAAGGATGGCTATGAGTTTGTGGCCTGTCTGAGCTAATAGTGAGTTCAGGACCAGCCTGGACTACAGAGTGAGAGCCTGTCTCAAAAAAATATATATATATTAACATCTGTAGCCATGCTCTCAATGTGTTTGATTTAACTAGATCAAACCTGAAGATGCCATGAAAGCCTGGTGGCCCAGAGAAGAGCTGTAAGTAAATTTTGGGGTGCTTGAGTACAGATGATAATTTATTAAAAAAAAATTATTTGCACTTCGGGATAGTTGAGATCAGTAGGTAAGACAAATCTAGTTTTGTGAAGAGATGAGCAGCTAATGTCAAACTTTTATTGATGTGCTTTGGCTTTCTAAATATATAATTTGCTTAATTTGCTTTTTTGTTTTAACAGATAATCCCAGATCCAGCTGGAAAACTGAAGTATTTTGACAAACAGAATTGAAAAATACTTCAAGTTAATGAGGCATCAACGTTCTCAATAAAGGTCACTGTCTCATCACGTTGTGTTATAATAGTAGTTTCTTGGAGAACATAAAAACCCATGTGATAGTCCAAAGGTATTTACTGTTCAGAGCAGGCACCAGTAGAAAGGTCAGGCTGGATAAAATGAATAATGACAGGAATAACTGACATTTATGAAGTACATGCCATGTTCCATGCATAGTGTTAAACAAGTCAGATGCATTTTCATTTAATCCCCACAGCAACTGTTTGGGCTCTGTGTTGGACAGGTGAGGTAACTGAAGCTCAAGAAAATTACCCAAAATTACTTAGCTAGGTAGCTAAGGGAAAATCAGACTTTGAGCCCAGAGAAGCTAATTTTAATTTCTCAGCTCTTCATGAATTCCCACTGTGGCTCACCAATCTTTATTTCTCAGGATAGCAGTGACCCCATAGCTTATACCCCTGTAAAGGCATAAAGCACCCTGGCCCTCCCTTTAAGATACATATATTTAACCTAATACCATATTTATAACTGTCAAGTTATTATGTTCATTTTTAGCTTAAACAAAAAGCTGAGTCCCTAAATACATACAACTAATGCTTAACAAATGGCCGCATGCAAAGCAGAATGCAGCACTCCTTCATTACCCCATTTACCATCCCAATATAGCAATTACTTAATTGTAATTATCTACAGACAGACTGCTTAGTAAAGGCACCTGGTACCAGGAGAATTAAGCTCATCCTGTCTTCACTGTTAATGGCCTCTCTTTGGTGCTCAAATAAAGGCTGTCACTCTGGGGAAGGCCATCACTAGGAGTGGGAAGAGTATTACTGGCCTCCAGGATGAAATAGTTCTATAACGTGGCAGGTGGGTTGTGATACCCATTTGTGGATGGGCATGGGATCCAACTGCCACTTATAACCTACAGCAGGGTATATTCTAGTGCTTGTTTATAGTCAAATTTTTAAAAACCAACCTATTAGTAAAGTTCAAGACTGCTAGTACTTTGATTTTTAAACAGATTTATGATAATCTTATCAATCAGTATATCCATTACAGTTAGAATCCTATTCTTAGATTTCTTTCCAGTCTGGAAAGCACAACCTTTTGCTACTCATGGACTAAACCTCTATCTTCTTGATTAATAGTGTTTCTCTTTGGAGTTCTTTCAGCATTTTCAATTGTAGGTAGGTTTATAGGGACAGCATTCTTAGATCAACTCAAAACAGTCATTAGTGTTTCAGTATTCAACAACTATTATCACCCATCCTAAATACCTGGTATATAAATGTACTAATAAAAACAATACTTACAGGAATAAAAACTCAATATACATCAGTGACCAAATGACAAATTTCTGCCTTCAAGTAGTTTAGTATTTGATTAATCAAGCTTTTCTTATTACAGTAAATATACTCTGGCTTACTGCTTTTCATATTAACCGGGTAGTATAAACAGTGTGTGAATGAGGGTGCTAAATGTACCTTTACTCAGTACCCTTTATAAATTGTCCCTTCAAAAAGCTGACTTCTTAAAGTCCAGTTCCAAAGTTACATCTTAAACAGAAGAAAATGATCAGAAAAGATGTTCTGTACCCTCTTGGAGGGGATGGACCCCAGCCTCTGCACCATGAAGCTACCAAACAATATTCCCTAAAGACAGGACCCTGACTTACCGTAGGGTGGAGATTGCCCTCAGCACATGGCGCTCGGAGATGTTTTTAGTTGTCAGACCTTGGAAGGGCTTGGGGTGTAGCTCAGTGGTACAGCACATGCTTAGCATAAGTGGAGGCTCAGGGCTTAACCCAGCACCCAGAAGAAAGAAAGCAGTGCTTTTGGCATCTTGGGGCTGCTGCTGAACATCCTTCAGTACACAGGACAGTCCCAGAACCAAAAATTACATAAATCAAAATGTCAGTAGTCATAAGGTTGAGCTACCCATGTTATAGAGACAGCTGCCAGAAGATCAACGGAGAGTGGGAGACTAATACGACTTAGTAGCTGCCTCTGACATGAGGTCAAATTTATGCCATGAAAGTAAGCACATATCCAAAATAAAAGTCATGATGCAAGCTGCAGCTTCTGTACAAAACAGGCAGTGTATGTTCAGTACACTAGTATACAATAGCTATACTTCCCACTTCTCTCAAATTTCTGATTATGTTGAGAATTTCCCAGTTAGGCACTGAAAATATTCTGACCTTTCTAGTGATTGTAGTGGACTGCTTTCAGGGACTTCTTAATTTCCAGAATCGCACTCAAGAGGTTATTCTCCACACCCTACCCCTGCCCCCATCATCAGCTCTGTCCAAGGGCACATCTCACCCTACATCCTAAACGCTCCATCTATCAGCAGACTTTCAGGTTGCATATTTTGTCTTAAATTTATTAATTGCTATTTTGTTACTCAAAGATATTTGTGTATCTTAACCCTGCATATGAGACATGGAAGACATCCTGAACTTGACAATACTATGTCTTTGATTTTTTGTGTGCGTGGTGCTGGGGCTAGAACCCATCATGTGTGCTAAGTGAACACTCTACCACCAAGCTATACCCCGAGCCCTCTTAAATATCTTTGAATACAGTGCTAATATATAAAATAAGCAGGCCCAGTACCACAGGCCTATAATCCTAATACTCTGAGAGGCTGAAGCAGGAGGATCACAAGTTTGAGCCCATCCTGGGCAGCTTAGCAACTTTGTAAGACCCTATCATAAAATCAGCACTAAAAATGTGCTGGCAATATAGCTCAGTATGAAGGCCCTGGGCTTGACCCACAGAACCACCAAAAAAGTTGTATGTGCATACATATTTATATATGTATACGCACACACACACACATATATATGTATACACACACACACACACACACGAAAAAACATTTTTCAGGTAAATAGTTCCACAAAGGTCTCTGCAGCCAGATGTGGCACACACCTATACTACCAGCACTGTGGGAGGCTGAGGCTGGAGGATTCCAAGTTTGAGTCCAGCCTGGGTAACTAAGTGACTTAGTGAGATCCTGCCTCAAAACAAAACAAAAAAGCTGGGGTTGTAGTTCAGTGGGAAGGCCCTGGGTTCAATCCCCAGTACCGACAAAAAAAAGAAAAGCACCAAGGAAAATGCATGTATTTGTGTGTGTACATACATATTCATACAGTGACACATGAATATACACAGAGACACAAGTTCACTAAATTTTCTAGCTAGTTGTTAAAAAGGAAAGAAAATGTATATCATAGTTACCATGGACTTATTTTTAGATAATAGAGCAATTTTTACTAATATCATTATCAATATAACATAATTTTGGCATAATATTGTAATGTTGCAGTACTGGGGATTGAACACAGGACCTTTACTCTGACCTAAATACTTAACCATTTTTTATTGTTTATTTGAGACAAGTTCTCACTAAGTTGGCCAGGCTGGGCTCAAACTTGTGATTTCCCTACCTCAGCCTCTCAAGGTGCAGGGATTAAAGGCCTGTGCCACCAGGCCCAGTCTGTACATTTTATGTAGAGTTTGTTAAAAATATATATGTAAAGATCTATCTTTTTGATATTTAAGTTTACAATTTTTTCTGGTACTGGGAGCTGAACTCAAGGCCTTTACCCTGGCTGCATCCATTAGCCCCCAATATTTTGAGACAGTGTCTCACTAAATCACTAAATTCCAAAAACTGGCTTGAACTCACAGTCCTCCAGAGTGCAGAGATTACAGGTGTATGCTGCCACGCCCACATTCAAGCTCACAGTTTTTTATTTTAATTAAATTTAAATGCCGGTAAGGCATGGTAGTACATACATACCTGATGTCCCACTCCTTGGGATGCTGAAGCAGGAGGACGGTGAGTTTAAGGCCAGCCTGAATTACATAGCAAGACTCCATCTCAAAAAAAAAAAAATCAAATACCAATTCAGACATCTAGAGTCACTTAAATAACTCATTTTTCATAAAAAATTATTACCTATACATATGTAAGATACTTTGGATAAGCAATAAAGATTTTAAAAATAAGACAACTTTCCCCCAAGAAGCCCACCAACTCATAAATGA
This sequence comes from Ctenodactylus gundi, assembly GCA_004027205.1. Lineage (NCBI taxonomy): Eukaryota > Metazoa > Chordata > Mammalia > Rodentia > Ctenodactylidae > Ctenodactylus > Ctenodactylus gundi. The sequence continues at coordinate 18,115 of PVKB01002096.1, forward strand.
TACCAATATGTAAAATGACGTAGTAAGTTCTCTGAAGGCTCCAAGATGAGCATCAGCAACAAGGACATACAGGTGGAAGGTGTTACAAGGGAGGGAAGGTATACACTCATTTCCTATTTCTCCATTGAAGGCCATATCACTGTGAGTAGTCCTTGTAGAAAAAAGACAGTACAACAGTACAGTAGTCCTCTGTTATCTGGGGTTTAGCTTTCTGGAGTTTAGTTACCCTCAGTCAACCACAGTCCAAAAATATCACAAGGAAAATTCCAGAAATAAACAATTCATGCATTTTTTGAGGCAGCATCTCATTCGGTTGCTCAGGCTGGCCTCCAACTCACAACAATCCTCCTGCCTCAGCCTCTCAAGTGCTGGGACTACAGGAGTACACCATCACACCCTGCTTATGTGGTGCTGGAAAATTGAACTCAGACCCTTGGCTTGCTAGGCAAGCACTCTAACCACTGTGCTAGCTATCCAGCCCGTACATCTTAAATTGTATGCCATTTTTCTTTTTCTGAGACAGGGTCTCACTCTATAGCCCAGGCTGGTCTTAGCTCACTAAGTGTAGCCGAGGCTGGCCTTGGGCTCAGGACAATCTGCCTGCCTCAGCTTCCCGAGTGCTGGGATTACAGGTGTGCACCACTATGCCCAGCTTTATTTGGTGCTAGGGAATTAAACTCAGGGCCTTGTGCTTGCAAGGCTAGCGCTTAAACCACTGTGCCATTCCTCCAACCCCTGTATACCGTTTTGAATAGTGAGATGAAATCTTGTGCTGCCCACTCCATCCCACCTGGGCAAGAACCATTTTCATCTGATTTCCACGCTGTACATGCTGCCTGGCTATCAGTCCCTCAGCCATCTCAGTCTCCAGGTTGACTACTGAGGTTTAAGTATCTCAGGCCTTGTGTTCAGGGAACCCATGTGAAATGGCCTAACACTACGTCAGAATGCCTACATCACTAACTTTACTACATTATGTAGACATTGTGTCATGTCACATAATCACAAGACAAAAAAGGTGAATGCAGTAAAATATTTTGAGATGTAACACATTTATATGCTTTCACTATAGAATATTAAAATTATTGTATATTATTATTGTTAAGAGTTCACTATTCCTAATCTATAAATTAAACTAATCATAAGTATATGTATATAGGGAAAAAACAGATTATATATAGGGCTTGTTATCACCTAAGGTTTCAGGCATCCACTGGGATTCGTGGAATGTGTCCCCCTCCAATAAGGAAGGGCTACTGTACTTGTGACTGGCCTCGAGACAATTATCTACTGGGAAAGGGCACATACTCTAGAGTTCATTGGCTTGAGTTAAGGGGCCAGTGAGCCGTCAAAGCTAGACAAAAGTCAAGAATTGAATATGTAGTCTTGATTTCGTTAACTTCAAGTATTGGCCATTCACACATTTCAGTCTGGATAGCAGAAACAGAATTGCAAGTTTTCTCTTTGTGTGTGTATGTGTAGAACTGGGGACTGAGCCCAAGGCCTTCACATCAGACTACATCCATACTTCATTTTTATATCTCATTTGGAGACACAGTCTAGGTAAATTGCCCAGGCTAGGCTCGAATTTGCAATCTTCCTGCCTTGGCTTCCCAGAATACTGAGATTACGGGCCCGCATGCACCAGTGGGCAGTAAACCGCTTGAAGGAATTACATTGCACTGTAACCGAAAGGCCACAAGATGGCACCCAGCACAAGGAAATCAAACTGACTTGCCAAATTCTTGAATCTCAGGATAAACTAAAAGAATAACCAACTCTCAAATACCTTTCTTACAGATCTACTTTATAAAAGGAAGAAAATGTGAAAATTCAGAACAGTTCAAAATGAAGTACAACTCAGTTCTCAAATAGCTTTTTTTACAACTCTGAAAACATGAAAATTCTAAATAATTCAATACTTAAGTATAACTGAAGTGGGTTTATTAATTTTGTTCTGAATATATTTTCAACTGAATTTTTTACCATAATCAAGTTAAAAGCATCTCTTACTTCAAGATCCAGTAATAGTTGTACCATGCACATATGTAACAGGTGTCACAAAACTCTTAGTATTACACATGATGCATTCTAATGTTTTCCTTTGTTCACACTATTTTTTCAGTGTTCACTAATTTCAAACCCATAGTTTGGAAACATGTATATTTTTTATTTCACATATATAAACATGTATAAAATCCATACATAGCAGTGGCTGGTATATATCATCTTATTTCCTCTATAGTTTTGCTTTAGTCTTACTAGTCTATCAAAGGTACACAATTTCCCTAACACAAAAAAGTTGCGTGGGTTAGTAGCGCACTCCTGTAATCTTAGCACTCTGGCAGGACTGCAACTTTGAGCCCAACCTGGACTACCTAGCAACTGAGCTAGACCTGAAACAATATGACCCTCCTGTGTAGGACAGGAAATTAAACCTGAGGAGATTAACCTTCCACGCAACTCCCAAAACTAGTTAGTTCCAGAGACAAGTGTGACTTCACAGACAAATTCAGGTCCACAACACTTCTCAGACATTACACTACCTGCCTACAAAACCACCTACTTGACAAAAAGACCCTCAAATTTACCTCAGATTGATCCTCCTAGGCTAAAATAAACTCATTACACAGCAGTTTCATCTAGAATATAATTAGTCAAGGACATCTGAATCCATTTTTAAACTTGCCAAATTACGGGGGGTTTTTTGTTTGTTTGTTTTGTTTTGTTTTGGTACTTGGGATTGAACCAAAAGGGGGCCTTGCTACATTGCTAAATTGCCCAGGCTTGCTTTAACATGTTATCTTCTTGCCTCAGCCTCCTAGAATGTTGGGATTACAGTTGTGTGTGCCATAGCTGACTCCAAATCTCTACTTTTAATTCTTTTTTTGTTTTTTTCCCCATTTTATTGACATGTACAAGTGCAGAATTTAAGGTTTACAATGGAGTTGAGCATTTTGTGCACATACATATCTTGTCAAGGTGACAAGGGCTTTCCTGCTCTCCTTTTGTCCCTCCCCCTACCCTCTCTTCCCTCCCTTCACACCACCCCGTCCCCCTCTTTCACTTTGTCTTTCGTTTCAAGTTCCACAACTATCTCTTTTTTTGTTTTTGTTTTTGTTTTTGTTTTTGTTTTTGGTGCTAGGGACCAAGCCAAAGGCCTTCCCACTGAGCTAAATTCCCACACACACCTCTCTCTTTTTTTTTTGTACTGGGGATTGAGCCCAGGGCCTTTACACAGCCCAGTTTTTAAAATGTTTTACTTTGAAACAGTCTCACTAAGTTTCTAAGTTACCCAGGGTGGGCTTGAACTCATATCCCCTGCCTCAGTTTCTTAGGGTGCTAGGATTATAGGCCTGCACCAAAGGGCCCAACTTCCCCAGCCCATTTTTATTTTTGACTGTGAGACAATATCTCCCTAAGTCACCAAGTTGCCCAGTCGGGGCCCGAACGTGCGATCCTCCTGTTTCAGCCCTACACAACCAAACTCGGCTCTAATTCTTCTTTCTTGTCACCTATTTTATAATAAATTCCTTTATTTGTTGCCAAAGGAGGAGAAAGAAAACACTCATAAGTCAACTGAGTTAATCATAACTGTACCAAACATTTTTAGAGGAATACTTCAACCATCTTTCTCTGCTAAGGTAAAGATAAAAATGATGCACCATTGTGTGCATGCGTGCGTGTGTGTGTGTGTGTGTGTGTGTGTGTGTGTGTGTGTGTGTATAATTAAGGAATACTATCATAATAGCAGAGAATATATGCAATATATACAGTAAAAGGCAACTCCAAGATTTTAGACACAGTCTGGGCTTATTCCCCTTAGATAGTTGTAGGATGGGCCTTAGGAAGGTATTTTTCCTCTCAGCCTAGGCTCCCCGACTTGCAAACTGTGGATGAATGGTATTGGTCTCAATGAGTTAATATAAGAAAGAATCAATTTTAATGTCATCGGCACAGTACCTGACACAAAAAGATCCAACATGTGCTAGCCATATTTTAAAATTCTTATTTTATGTTGATTACATGTGATGACTTTTGACAAGTCTGTGCTATTCTTCACCAAGATACACATTGCCATGAGGTTCTGTAAAGAATCTCAATTCATTCCAAACACTTTCATGTTATTAAAGTTTAGACTGAAGTTCATGCCCAGAGCAGAAGTACCAAACATGTAATAGTATTATCAAAATGGAAGCAAATAAATTATAAACTGACCACTACCATCTTCCTGATGTATTTCTTTCACCTGCCTCTTTTCATCTGTAACATGCATCATACGTTAAAAGATTATTGTTCACAATTTGCTAAAAATTAAATGCACTATTACAACTTAATATTTTATAAAATGTCATCAGTAACAGCTAGCACTTAGACTTCCTTAAAATGCAAGACTTCACACAGGCCCAGGGATGCAGGCCTGTAATCCTCACACCTTAGAAGGCTGAGGCAGGAGAACTGTAAATTTGGGCCCATTTCAGGAAACTTAGCAACTTTAAAATTTTGTCTCAAAATTAAAACTTAAAAAAAAATGGGCTTGCAATGTAGCACACTGTGAAGACTCTGGCCTCAATTCTCAGAATCAAAAAGAGAAAGAAAGCAAAAGGAAGAAAGGAAGGAAAAAGTAAAGAGAAAAGTAAGATTGTCACCCCTGTTATAAGCTGAAAAGGTCTGTCAGATCTAAAGTGTCAGCCTAAGTATCATATTAAGAACCATAATACTAGTGCGGAAATAATTTAGTACTTATAAAAATAGTATGAAAAGTCTTCAAAAAACCTAGAAAACAGAATTGTGGTATGATCTCATAGCCCCAAAAATGGGTATATAACTAAAAGAAATGAAGTCAGTATGTCAGCTGGCTGATGGCACAGGCCTATGACCCTAGACCTCTGGAGTCTGAGGCCAAAGGATCAAAAGATCAAATGTCCAGCCTGGGCAACTTAGTGACTTAGCGAGAAGCTATCTCAAAATCAAAACTTTTAAAAATGGGCTGAGGACATAGTTCAGCATGCAGGCCCAGGGATCCGTCCTAGCACCACAAAAGAAAAAGAAATCAGTGTGTCAAATAGACATTTGCACATGCCTGCTTACTGCAGCGCTATACAACAGCCAATATACAGCCAATATACATACCACTGTAGGAAGACTAGATAAGGAACATATGCTATATATGCCCAATGGAATATTATTCACTTAACAAAAGAATGAAATTCTGTCCTTTGCACATTGATGCAGCTGGAGGACATTATATTAAGCAAAATAAGTCAAGAATAAGAAAAAATAAGTTCTCCAGTATGTCTAGAAGGCAAAAAGTAGATCTCTTAAAAGTAGAGAGTATAAGAGTGGTTACCAGACCCTAGACAGAATGAGGGGACAGAAAAACTAGGATTCATTGGAGGGGGGGGTGGGCACTTGACTAGAGAGAAAAACATGTCCCATCCTATTTACAGCAGAGTGGGATAACTATGCATGATAATAATTTCACATTTCAAATAGGTAGTGGAAAGGTTCTGGTGGTGGTTTTGCTGTTTCGTTTTCCTGATACTAACAAGTAAACTGAGGCTTTTGCACTGAGCTACAACATCAGCTCTTTTCCTTTTTTTCTTTTGATTTCTTTCTTTCATTCTTTCTTTTCTTTTTTTGACAGAGGGTCCTGCAGTGTAATTCAGGCTGGTTTTGAACTCATTATGTAACCCAGGCTGGCCTCAAACTCAGAGCCATCAGAGATTCTCTTGCCTCAGCTTCCCACACAAAGATGACGTGTGTCAGCCACAATGCTTGGCTAACTTTTTTGTGCTTTTGACCCTGTCTCTAAAAGGCTGGCCTTCACTGGAGATCTCCTGCCTCTGCCACCCTGGTATCTCAAAAGACAGGCACACACCACCATTAGATAATTTAGTAAACTCTCCTAAAGACACCAATGGGGGAAAAAGCCTCAAGAGGCTGAGGCAAGAGGGTTACAAGTTTGAGGAAACCCAGAAGAACTTATCAAAATCCTGTTTCATAATTAAAAAATAAACAAAGGACAGGAGATAGACCTCAATACAAAGGCCATGAATGAGTCCCAAACAAGAAGCACCACAGTCAGCATGTGATCCCAGCTACTTGGTGGAGGAGTGATAGGCAGAAGTTCACCAGTTCCAGGCCAGCCTTAGTAAGACCCTGTCCAAAATTTTTTTAAAAATAAAAATAAAAAGGGCTGGGGATGCAGCTCAGAACTCCCAGTTTCAATCCTGGAATGAGGCAAGGCAAGATGGGCAAAATCAAGAAGAAACCATCACAAGGTCCATCTTCAAGTCTGCTCACTGCAGAAGCAACAAAGCAACTCTGAGAATTTCGTAGTAAGTGCTTGATACACAACTGGAATCTCTGCTCCAGCTGTTCAGTACAAAGTAATGCCACTTACCTACGATGGCACGGGTTAAACATTCTTAGCTGGTGCACACGGTGACACAGGCCTGTAATCTCACAGTCTAGGAACCTGAGGCAGGAGGATGACAATCTGAAGTCCAGCCCATGCACAGGCAACTCAGCAGTTTAGAGAAACTCTGGCTCTGGGCTCGGAGCTTTAGCTCAGAGGGAAGGCCCTCGTGGTTCACTCCCCAGTACTGAGGGAAGAGAAAACAGTTCTCAGCCATGCTGACCCAAGGAGAGGGCAGGGAGTACAGTAGGGGCACCCCCAGCCAGGGCAGTGAGGGAGGACAAGGTGGGACCAGAGGGGAGCAAGGGACCTTCAGCAAGGAACGTGAGGGGGAAGAAGGGGTGACCAGGGACGGCAAGGAAAGTGAGCGAGGAGCGCAACCAAGCTGGTCAGGGGCGTGGCCAGGACAGGGGCGGGGCCAGGGCAGGGGGCGGGGCGAGCAGCAAACTAGGTTTTTGACCACCATAACGGCCCGTAGAAGCCACAGCCGGCAGGTTCTTAAGTTAAAAACGGACACCTAGCCCCTCCAGCAGGGGGTGCACTGCTTCAGAGCCACAAGGGGGAATAGGACTGGGAGGCGACAAGACTTTCTAGTCAGATACTGCCTGGAATAGGCCTGTTGGCCCAGCAAAATGGCGGCATCCAAACCAGCAGTGCCCTCCTTGGCAGAATTCCAGTGCTTCGTCTGCTTGGAAATCCTCCTCGAGCCCGTGACCTTCCCTTGTAAGCACACGCTGTGTAAGCCGTGCTTCCACGCCATTTTGGAGAAGGCAACCCTCTGCTGCCCGCTCTGCCACCTGCGAATCTCCTCATGGGCGCGGTACCACGCCCGACGAAACTCTCTCATTAACGTAGAGTTGTGGGGCCTGATTCAGAAGCACTACCCCAACGAGTGCAGGCTCAGGGCCCTGGGGCTGGAGTTGGAAATCACCCACGACTTCGTCCGGGAGTTAAGTAAACCCGGGGAGCTGAGAGCCGAGTATGAGCAGGAGATGGGCAAGATGGAGGCCGAGCGTCAGGCCCAGAGGGAGGAAGAAGACAGGGCGAGTGAGCGGTACATCCGGACGCTGCTGGCAGAGGAGGAAGAGAGGGAGAAGCGCCAGGCGGGAGACAGGCGGGGCGGGACAGAGCCGCGGAAAACGCGGGAGCAGGCCGGAGCACAGGACGCCCACGGTCCCCGTGACAGAAGCGCCTCGGCTTCGCCCCGCACTGCCGGAAAACCTGATCCCAGTGCCATCCAGTCACATAAGAAATGCAAGAGCAAACGAAGGCATCTAGAACAGACCCAGGCTCCGACCCCTCACGTGCAGTCTGGGTCAGCACCCCAGCCGGAAGGAGCTTGGGAAATCCAGGGAAACCACACGTCAAGGAGGGTGACCGTTGGTGTCCAGAGCTCTACGCAGCAAGACACAGGGACAGAAAGTAGACCACCAGATTCTCCACGAAACGGCCCCGACATTCAGGAGCAGGGCAAGAAGGCTTCGGTGAAGCCCCCTAGGCCACAGGTTCAAGCCTACGGCGCAACAGGCTGCCTTAACGGAAGAGGCAAAACCGGAGACTTTTATGTCGTCCTCCACAGATTAGATCTTGGGCGCCCTGACTCTCCCAGAGAAGCTGCACTCAAGTCTTGCCGCAAAACAGAGCGCAGGAGCGCCATCCCGGGTGTCACCCAGGAATGTGGAACTGGCTCAGCTGCGAACCAAAAAACACAGCCTCGCGTGCTGATCCGTAGGCTTGTTTTGAAAAGAAAAAGTGAAGACCCTACACCCGAAGCAGCCGCTGAGTCAGGCTTTCCTGCAAGAGGAAAGGAAAGGTCTCCCACGTCTTCCCCGGGTCAACAGGAAGCAGAAATGAGCATTACCCAAAAGCTGAAGAATTTGGAGCATATGTTTTTTGAGAGACATAAACAAGAAGAAGCGGACAGGCTGTTAGCTATACAGCTGCAGAAACAAATGGATAAGGGCGTCCAGAAGGTAAACCGGCAGAAAGGAACCCCGGATGCGTACCAGTTGCGGTCTGCATCCGGACCCCCACGCCATGTGCCCCACACTTCAGGCCCAAGAGCTCCAGAGGCAACCAAGGTACAGCACTGAGATGAACGTTAGGAATCTCCTCTGAAGGTCCAGTTGCAGCGTTCAGTTAAATGTGAAGGGCGGGCGCTAAAGTGCCTGCCTTGTTTCCTACAGTTTCCTAAGTCACAGAAAGGTACTTCTTCAAATGTTTTACACGTAATGCAAGAGTAGAGGGATTGTAATCCAGTACCGCTGCATTATGCAGGTGTATTTTCTAGAATGTAAGTTTGTCATTTAATCTTTATAAAATTATGTTTGTAGGCGAACACAGCAGTAGAGAGAGCACTGTATGCATAAATTGCATATCCTAACAGTGAATATAAGTTTGTCATTTAATCTTTTTAAAATTGACACCTGCTCTTAGGTACACATTGTCTTTTCTAAGTGACTGACTGCAGAGAAAATATATAAACGTATTTCTACAGCTCAGTCATGAGGTTTATTCTATTGCTAATATTCTGTTGTATTGTTAATAGCTGTGATGAACCAAGTTTGACAATTGTTTGTCCTGTAATTCTTTTTATTAGCAAGTTTTTGTAAAGTATATTTACATTTAATTTGAGCAACTAGTAATATACATATTACATTGTAATCATTCCAGCTTTCCCTTTTTGTCCCAGCTCTCCTGTCCCCTCCCCCTCATCAGATGTCCTTTTCCCATTCCCACAACCTACCTCCTTTCTTGTACTTCTTTCAGTTTATTTCTTGGACCTCCATAATGTAGGAGTAACTTTGTACTCAAATAAACTTGTTATTAAGAAAAGAAATTACTTGGTGCACTCCTGCAGTCCTAGCTCCTATAGCAGCTGACACAGGAGAATGGCAAACTCAATACCAGCCAGTAAGGACCTGGTGGCCTGGGGCCTGTAATACCAGCACTCTAGGTGGCTGTGCAGGAAGATCACAACCTGGTGGTGCAGTGAGACACTGTCTCAAAATAGAAAACTACTTTTAAAAAAATACTGGAGATGTAGCTGGTATGAAGGCCCTGGGTTCAATCCCCAGTTCAGAAAAACTAAAATAAACTTTACTACGGGAGCATTATATCACAATACCTTTCTTATATGTTGGTAGTACATAACTACAGTCACATCCACATTTCACGACTTTATCATTTTTACTTCCCCTTCCCCGCCTCAGCTTCCCACTTCCCTGTCTCTACATCCCTTTCCTGTCTCCAGAGGTTACCCCATTTCCTACCAGTTTTACTTAGTTCTTTAATTTGTTCACATATAATTAGTTTATACTTAAGTTTCTCATAAAAGAGAACCTGGGCATCCCAACCTAACGCTGTGAAACCTGACTCATAACCAAACATGTTTGTTAACATAATATCCTATATTTGAAATTTTATTATAGAAAGTATGGTACTTTGGTTTGCCCTGTCTTACTGTGAAAGTTCAGTAAGAAAGCTGTACTTTTATTTTGTGTAATTTAACTTAGAAATCTTTGATCTTTGGTTTCATTAATATGAACTTTTAACAAACAAGGGTCTCTGGTCATATCTAATCATCCATCAACTAATAAAAAACTAAAAAACAGGTTAATTCTAGCTTACATTTATCCATGTTTTTTTTCATTAGGATTTTTCCTCCAAATTTTATAACTTAATGTTTGCATACTTAATTGTATCCATATCAGTGTTATTATGGTGGGAATTCAATGCTATTTTAAATCTGACAATATGTCTTTTATTAAAAAGGTGTACGAAGTATAATCAGAAATCAAATTGATCTAAAACAGACTAAAATCTTTCTTCTTGTCAAATGAATACTGCTTGTAATTAATTCACTTAAGTTATAAGGTAGACATTGTTGAAACTGCTCACTAAAATTTGTCTATTTAAACTTTCTCCAAAAAAACCCTCCTGGAATTATACATTTAAGATTTAAATCTTCCTGACAAAAGCCTTTAAGATAAATTCTGCATTTTTGTTTCTACCATGTACTCCTTTTTGTTAGAAACTGTTAGTAATAAAAGCTTTCTGTTGGTTATTAGAATGTACTATTTCTTAATTTGATGGGAAGGTATAACAGTGTTTCTCAAAAATTTAAACCTGTGTAGATGTTGAGAATTGAAAATGAAAAGATTTAAATAAAAACGTATTTTTGTGCTGTGTGGAGTTTGAACGTAGGGCCTCTGCACTGAGCTACATCTCTAGCCCCCTTGGTTATGTGATAATAGGAACTGAACCCAAGGCCTTGCACTGAGCTGCTTCTCCAGCCCATTTTTTGTTTTCCTTTTGGCACTGGCATTGCTAAGTTGTTGTGGGATCCTCAGACAGACAGGGGAGATGCCAAGGCCGAGGCAGGAGGCAGCTTTTATCTGTGCCAGCACTGGCTCAGCACATTGATGTCCAAAGCCTGAGGCCTAATCACAGTGGGGCCTGGCCTCAGATACACTTTTATCTCCGCTGCCCCCCACGTGGTAGCATGCATCCTGACTAAACCCTTTTAAGGCTACAGGAATGTGACACTGTGGCTACAGGCTGAGCAGGTGGACATTGACACTGTCGTCCCTTTCCTCTGCTGAGGCTGAGCCTCTAACACACTTCCCACTCCCCTTTGACTCTTGAACCACCAGGGATCATAGAGCTTCATTGTGTTTGAAGAGTTTGTACTGGTATGACATCAATTCATGTGTGGCTGTTTCAGGTCAGTGAGTGGTAGCCTTTGGGTTTTTTGAACCCTGTTCAGGGTTCAGGGGGCATCCCTGAACTTGTAGCCATTTTTTGTTTGATTAGCACTGTGGATTAAAATAGGTGTACTGTGGCCAGAGGAATAGCACAGCAGGAGGAGTGCTTGCCTGGGAAGCACAAGGCTCTGAGTTCAATTCCCGAAACCATATAAGCAGGCAGTGGTGGCATATACCTGAAATCTCAGCACTTGGGAGGCTGAAGCAGGACTGCTGAGAGTTTGCAATCATCTGAGCTACACAATGAGTTCTAGGCCAGCCTTGATCATAGAGATGCGGTCTGAAACAAATGAACGAACAAACAAAAAAGGTGCTGTGATTACCTTGCAAGTGGACTGAGTCAGACATATGCACATGAAGTAAATAGCCCCTTGTGTTTGCTGCCCCCGAAATTGTTTTCTGGCAAGGAAATGGACATGATAAAATAGGGTCTTGGTGACACTGATCAGAGTGAGTCTTGTAGATGCATGGGTTATAGGATGAGGGGCTTAGGTCTATAAAAAGGACCCACCTTAGACACTACCAATAGTAACAAAGCATCTTACCCTCCAGAGGACAAAGAGCTCCAGTAGAAACCTTTCTCCACAAATCCAATGGGTCAGAGCAGTTTCCCCAGCCCTGTGGCAGAGATCACTTTATAGACCTCAGCTACATAAGCAGCAAAGTGCTGATAATGCATTATAGTGTGAGGAACAATATAAAAATAAGAACAGTCTGTTGATTACACTGGACAGTCATGTCCTCGAGATCCCCACTGTGTGCAAATTAGTCAGCTTCCAGAGTAAAGCAGGGCTATAGTCTTTGGAGTTCTCCTGACATACACATGATTTCGCTGGGTCAGGGATGCACACCAAATCGCAGAAGGTGGCTACACCCTGCAGTGGTAGATCCAGGGGGCCACCTCAGCAGCCTTAGCTGCAGAAGAGGTGGACACACAAACATTTAATGGACCTCTCGAAAGGGACATTAGGGGTTGAACATTTTACACTTTTATACAAACACATCTCCACACTTGAATGTGTATAACTGTTTAAAGAGATACTCATTCCCTAAACCATTAACTGATTGTAGATTGGGTTGAGCCCAGGGCTTGTATCTTTGCATCTGGATGAAGTTGCCTGTTTTTTCAGACATCCCCCTTCATGTCCTTGACAACAGAGGATGCCATAAAGAATTTCAAAAAGAGATAAAGAACCCAGTTGCCCTCATAGGGCGGGTACTTAAGGCTCAACAAAGCTCTTGGTAGAATTTGGTCTTAATATAAATGAGTTTTCTGGTACAGGTTCCTCAATTCTGTTTTTAGATTTTGATTCATTCATTCCATTTTTTTTCTGAGCTCTGGGGCAAATAAGCTGTGTTGTGACTTCCAGGTGATCATCAGTCTGCCACCAACAATTTGTGCTACTTCCATTATGCATGTGAGATTGATGTCAGATCCAGTGGTAATTGGGATCCCGAAGCATGGGACAATATCCTTCAGGAGATGTCAGGTCACTTCTTGAGCCATTCTGAATTGGGTTGGGAAGGCATCACTCAACTGGAGAAAGTATATACAAAGACCAGCATTTATTTTTAACCCTGAACACTGGGAATTTAGGCAAAGTCCACAATTAAGTTTTTAAGTGGGCTTTTTTCCTACAGCTTGTATGGGGGCGGGGCATCATGGGTTTCTGTGGCAGTTCTGGGAACACCTCAAAATGTATGTATATTGCCCAGGCTATAATGGAGAACTTGGGAACATAAAAGTGTGAGCTCAGCATGGATGTCAGGGCCACCTGGCCAGTGTGAGTCCTTTGGTGAAGTTGCTTATCAAAAAGTTGGGCTAGGAACTCTGGGATTGCCACCCGGCCGTCTTCAAATTTTCACCATCCACTGATATATAACTTCAATGTTCAGTCTTGAATCAAGTGTGTTCATGTTGTCAGTATTTTGGGAGCAGTTCCACCAGGGGACTGGGGATCAGAGCAGCTATTAGTTCTACCAAGTCTGTTGGCCCTCTGGTGACTGCCACTTTGGCTTTCCTGTTGACTCTTTTTTTTTTTTTTCAGGCCACAGTGGCATCCCCTTTTTGGTGTCCCTATGTGTATACATCAGCTACCTTTTTGGGTGTCCATCCAGTATCTAAGAGCTCAAGGATTTTTTTTTTACCATATTTTTTACTGTTTTCTCCTGAGATGATTCAGGATATAGGCTCCATGGACATGGAAGGTGGTGAAAGCATACTTCCAGTCAGTGTGTATGTTGACATGGAACCTTGCTGCCAGTGGAGGGCTCAGGTTAACTCAGTGAGTTCTGCCTTTTGTGTCCAAACTCCAACCAGCAAGAGCTTAGCCTGAAAGTGGCATTTCCCTTAGTTGGTGAAACTCTTGCCCTCAGTGAAATATTTTGCATCAGATCCTTAAGAGGCTCCCCTGTTAAGTCTGGTGGGCTGGAAAACAACTCGACCATAACCTCTATATAATCATATTTTGTCATGCCCAGCAGAACACAGAAAAAAGCAGTTGGATTTAATTTTTTAAATTACCTTTAGAGAGATGTGTGTGTTTTAGCACAACATTCACTGGTACTTGACCATCGGGGCATTAGGTAGTCAGTATTGTCCTTTATCTTTCTATTTTAGTAGTTGTTATTGGTTTTTATTCTGTCATAAACTTAACTCTGCAATATGGCTAGATTTGAAGGGGAGTAAGGAGAATAAGATCCCCAAAGAACTGCAGGGAGAGCACAGATTACAGGACACTGCAAGCAGACAGGGCAGAGGGTGCTCTCCTGAAGCACAGAAGGAATGGTCTGGTAGTGAAGGTGCCCAAGGCAAATGCACCAGAGCTGCCCACCATTAGTGACGGGGATCTTCTTGCTGTTCTTGCTGTTCCCATATCCAAATCCTCCATGGCTTCTGCGATGTCTGTATCCTCTTTCACCATCCCACCATTCAGTCCTGGAGATGCAGATAAATACCTGGGAACTGTTTCGTGTTTTGGGCCAGCATTTGCCATGGACAAGATGCCTAGACCGGTGGGCTTCAGGAAAAAGTTGTCATCATCAAATTTCTACCCATAGATGGACCTGCTGTCACTGCCATTATTGTGTGTGAATTTATAGCCCTGGCACATAAATCCTGGGATAAGTTTGTGAAAGGAGGAAGCCCTTATGTAAAAAACAAAATCCTTTGATCAGAGCACTCCAGTGATCTGAGCACAAAAGTGTTCTGCTGTCCTTGGAACTTTAACTGCAAACAGCTCAAAGGAGATGCGGCCCAAGAGCTCACCATCAAAGGCATTATCAAACACCAGGGTGGGGTCGACCATGGCTGGTGTAGGGTGGCAACGGGGACTGTGGCATCTGCAAAGCCTGTCTTTTATATTTCATCAAGGTCACAACTGACTGAGGTACTCAGCCTTTACCTCTTGCCCCTTCGTAAGCTTGTTGGCCTCTGTTACTAAGAGGGCTGTGACCACAAGGGCTCAAAGGAAGGGTGGCCAGCCTTCAGAGACAGAATCAAGCAGTGTAGAAGAAGCTGCACGGACATGCCAAGACCCCAACACTTGGGTTTGTACTCTGTCTGCAGTGCCAGCATGGTTATACATACAGGAAAAATAAAAGCTTAGTTATGTCTGAGAGACCTAGGGCCAAGGCATTTGTCAGGGCTTGTTTGATCTGTTTAAGAGCACTATTTTGTACCTGTTTCCACAGCAGACAGCTGTCTGTCTGCTGTTTGTTGCTTCAGAAAGAGGTTTGGTCAAAACACAGAAATAGGATAGCCAAACCCTAAGAGCCAGTGGCCCCAAGGAATTTCTAACTGTGTTATCAGGTTAACGGGGTTGGAGTAGAGCAGGCAGCTCGGTTTTTGTTGTTGTTATTATTTATTTGTTTCTGCTCTGGGCCAAGTTGATATTGTCTTTGGGATAAATGCTAAGATGCTGGCAAATTTCAGTCTTTTTCCTCAAGACCTTGTGTCTTAGTTACTTTTTTGTCTCTGTGACTCAATATTCAAAATCCACAATTTAGGGAGGAAAGATTTATTTTAGCTTACAGTTTCAGAAGGTCACATCAGATCCTTTATCTTTCTTTCTATTTTAGTAGTTGTTATTGGTTTTTATTCTGTCATAAACTTAACTCTGCAATATGGCTAGATTTGAAGGGGAGTAAGGAGAATAAGATACCCAAAGAACTGCAGGGAGAGCACAGATTACAGGACACTGCAAGCAGACAGGGCAGAGGGTCTATTCACAGGTGGGCAGCTGGAAAAATGATAGAAACATATGGCAGGGCTGGAATAGGAGCAGGGCCAGAGCCACAGCTCCAGCAACAAAGGTACTTACATCATGGTGGGAGAGAGACTGGGAGGAAGGGCAGAACCAGGACATGTTCCTCCAGGTTAAACCCTAAGTATCTGCCCCTTCCAGCCAGGCCCTACCTCCAACCCTACACAGTATCCATAGGAACAAGAGGCTTTTGGGGGTCACTCCAGATCCAAACCACGACACCTTGTAGCCAGCTTCCCACAAGAGATTGAGGGGCAGTCATCTTCCATCCATGAAATCCTGTGGCTGGCTGGCTGGCACCAAGGTTGTCTACATACTGAATCAGCATGCAGCCACACTGATATGTTGGGAAAGCTTTTATGTTGAAAGATGACACAGTCCAAAAGATGGTTGGTGAGGTTTTGAAGCTAGTCAGCTGGCCCTTGTTCCCAGTTTTAAGGTCTTCCCTTTGGAAGGCAAAGATTGGCTGGCTCTGGGGAACCAAGTGGATGCACAAGAAAGTGTCCTTGGTGTCCAGGCACATAAAGAAGGCAGCTTTGGTAGGATGACACCCAAGAGAAGGTAGAGGTTAGAGACCACTGAGTGGATGTTTATGGCAGCCCAGTTAACTGCTTGCAGGTCCTCAACCGGCCCATAGTTATCTATACAGCTTCTGGATTGGCAGGGCCAGACGATTCTGTATTTAAAAGCCTTTCTAAAGGTTTTTAACCTCATTTATGCCTAGAAAGGGATGGAATACTGTTTCTGGTGGGTAGGTTAAGCTCCTGGTTTTAGCTTCACTACCATTGGGGCTATGTTTCTGGCCAGTCCAAGGAGACTGTCTTCAGCCTATATTCACAGAAATCTTGAAGGGGAGTTCAGGTCCCTGTCGTTTCTCTTCTATCAGACTATAGAGGCAACATTCCTCCCCTTGGGGCACAGTAAGAGACATGATCTTCGCTTCTGGTTTTCCAAGGGTCAGGGCTGCTTGACAATGGGAGCTGAAAGTTATCTAAGCTTGCAGTTTTCTCAGTAGGTCCCAGCCCATTAAGGCCATAGGACAGTTGGGGAGATACAGGAATTCGCAAGTGACTTCATGGTCACCTAAACTACATTATTGAGGCAGTAAAAAAGGGACGGGGCAAGGCCTGCTACCTGTGGCTCCCACAGTAGTTGCTTGTCTCTGTGAAAGAGGACATGGGCTGAGTCATCACTGGAAGTTTTGGCCCAATGTCTATCATGGAATCAGTGGGCCAGCCCCCTACATTAATTTGGACCATGAGATCCTGGGGACCTAGCAAGAGGGAACTCTGTCTCTCCTAATCTTCCTCAAAAAATTTTATAGCAGCTAGGCCTACAAAGTATTCGCCAGGGACCTCAGGTGGTTGGTAACATCCCCAGACCACACAATCTCTTCTTCAGGGTTGGGGCCAGATGGTATCCCTGATTTGGGGGGACATTTATTTTTCCACTGGTCCTCTTAGTGGCAATGGGCACATTGATTTCAAACTAGTCTATCTTCTGGTTTCCTGGTCTCGGGTGACCAATTCCATTGTTGCAATCTCTAGTAGCTGGCTAGCATTCATCTCCATAAAACCTTCCAACTTCTGTACCTTTGGTCAGGCATCTCCCTGGGCCTGGCTGACAAAGTCTGCCTTAATCATTTGTTGATTTTTGGCCACTTCTAGGTTGAGGGGTGGCGGTGTGTAAGGATACAGTGCTTTGCATCATCTATCAGAACTGACTAGACTTTCCTTAAGTCCCTGGAGCACATCTGAGGTTTGTCTTGTTTATGGTCTTGCCCCCTCCTGCCTTTATGTCATTGATAAGGGCTTTCAGGTAACGTTTAAGTATTTGAAAATTTTAGTCACATTTAAGGTCCCAATGAGGCTCCTCCTCTAGGAACTGGTTCTGGGCATAAACTTGGGGTGGTTACTTCTATTGTGCTGGGTTTTTTTCTAAGTAATTTAAGGCAGCCTGGAGAAAGCACTGTTACTCTTCAGTACTAAACAGCGTAGGTAGGAGCTGCTCACAAACTACCCAAGTGGGCTGTGGTCTGGATGATGGACTGCATTCAATCAATCATAGCCTGAGGTTTTCAGTAAATGGAGCAGGAGTAAAAGGCTGATATATGAAGGTTCATTGGCCCCCTTGTACCTGACCATCCTAGTCACAGTAGAGGGGCCCTTAGGCTCTCAATGGCATCCGAAAGATTCTGTGTCTCCTGCTGGAAGCTGACTATTGGTGGGACTTTCCTGGTATCGTGTATTGGGGGTGTACAGGATTAGTTCTGGTGGTTCAGGGGTGTAAACAGGATATCTCCTGGGGTGCAAGCGGCTTTGTGAGGGCCTCAGCTATGTGAGCAACCTCTTCCATCTCAGGGGGTGTGAGTATAGGTGCAGGTGATAGCAGTGGGTACAGAGGTACATATGGTGGAGTTTTCCTCAGATTCTCCAGATAAAATGAGTTTCTGGAGTTCCAATCAGCACTTGGAATGAAGAACCTATCAGGCCATCATAACCTTACAGTTTGCCTCTAGGCAGGTCCTCAGCCAGGGTGGTCAAGAGAAGACAGTATCTTACCAGCAGTCTATGTAGGGAAATTGGTTAGGGTGACCAGTATCTCCAGTGGTGACACCTTAAAACACTTTGCTAACTACTTCTGCTGTTTTTTGGATCTGTAGTATCTGCCAAAAACCTCATGTACCTATGGATTCTGTGTACTGTTGGGAGATGGGGCCTGGCTGGAATAGGCAGATCCTTGGGGCTTTAGCTGGAAATGGTATGTGCTGGTTCCACCCTTCCTCCCAGACTCGGATTCATTCTGCCATGCTTTGAGATGCTCTGTCTCCAACTCAGGCTCTGGCCCAGGAAGCAGGTCCAGCCCTGCCATGTGATTCCACCATTTTCCAGATGCCCACACATGAATGGACTGTCACTTTCTGAAACTGTGAGCTAAAATAAATCTTTTCTCCCTAAAGTTGCGGATGCCAGGTATTCTGTCTCAGCAATGAAAAAGTAAGACAACTTCCTTATCTTGTGAACCCTCAGAGGAGCAACTTACTCTGAGCAAAGGACAATCTATATCACAGAGGGTCTGGAGTTTTCCAGGAGTTCATTAATACTATAGTTTCCTGAATATGCTGTTTTGAATTTCTTTTACTGTATACCCTAGGGTGGTGAGTTTACTCTGGTAGCCACCCATTTTCTCCCCCTAGAAGTCAGTAACCACGTGCAAGGTGGAATGGGATCAGGAAGGGAAATTTGGATGAGTTATCTTGCACTTTGTCCATCTTTGGCAACTCTCCTCATGGAGATATTTCAGGTGCCTTTTAGCATTGCCACCGTATAATCCCCAAAGTCAGGAACCCCCATAGAGGACCACCATAAGCCATATGAGGACTGCCGCAGAACCACAGATCAAGACTCTACACTCTTCATAGCTAGGCTATTCCTCATTCACTCACCATTTACTCACACTCAAACAGCAACTCCAACCCTGCACCCAGCACAATTCAGTTGTGGTGGCGCCCCCTAGGAGGTTACTTGGGCAACTCCAGTAGGTAATCATTCCCCTTTTGCTTCTTAGGTACAGGTCTCCCAAAGTGAACCCAGGTTCTTACCAATCTGATGGGTAGTGCTCCTTAGCTGGTTCCTGTGCTTCCCCGCATTCCTCTGTGCTCCAGGGGTATTTGCTCTGGTACATCAGAAGGTCTAGTCCCCTATAGATCAATCAGGTCACTAGGGCTAGATGAGGTCATCTCTCCCAGCCTCCCAGAGTTCATACCCTTGTAACAAGGGACAGGAAAACACAGTCTATGGATCTCAGATATGAGATCCCAGAAATGTGGGATTCTGGGACAGAGAAGTGAAATGTCCAGGCAGAGGCAGGAAGCAGCTTTTATTCATGCCAGTACTGGCTCATCAGATTAATAACCAAAGGCTGCGCCCCAAGCTCAGTAGTGCCTGGCTTTATATATATTCTTTTGTCCTCTCTGTCCCCTCTAATATGGTAGCATGCATCCTGATTGAACAATCTTAAGGCTACAGGGTGACGGAACTAAGTATATGTACATTGACACTGATTAGGCCTCATCATCTTACCCTTGTTCTGGTTAGGCTGAACCTCTACCAAATTTGCTCAGGCTGGGCTCAAACTTGCAATCCTTCTGCATCAGCCTCCCAGAATGCTTATGATTCTCCTGTCTCAATCTCCCAAAGTGCTGGGACTATAGGACTGCGCCACCAGGCCTGGCCTTCTATTCTTCAAGAAAGGGACAGGACTCTAATAATCCAGAACCAATGTATATCCTTTATAGTTTCCTCCATCTCATACTCTTATACTCCTGTATTAAAATTAAAAATCCTCTAGCTTGCAGCACTTTGAGAGATTGAGGCAGGAGAATCAGAAGTTTGGGACCAGCCTGGGCAACTTAGCAACTTAGAGTGACTTTGTTTCAAGCAATAAAAAGAAACTAGGGATGTAGCTCAGAGCAAAGGCTCTGTGCTCAATCCCCAGTACCACAAAAATTAAATACATAAATAAACAAAACCTGCAGTGGTAGATGGTAATAGACTTTGGGTTAACATTTTGATATGTAAAAGAAAACAATTTTTATGAAAAGCCAATAAACAACTGATGTTCAATCTCAGTAGAATTCAAAGAAAGACAATTAACAAACATATTTTAACCTACCTATATGGCAAATGTCAAAGTTTAAATCTGGCAAAGTTCAAAAAAATTACTGATGAATAAGTGAACCCTCCAGAATAGTTATATTCTTTTGGGGGGGCATGCTGAGGTCTATTCTATAACTATTCTGGAGGGTTATGCAATATACACAAAGTCTTCACCATGAGCACACTATCTGATCCAGATAGCCCACTTCTCTATACTTTTTGTAAGGAAATAAGCCAAGTGTTTTAGGTAACCTCATTCATAATAGCAAAAGAATTTCTTGAAAAAGCTTCAGTGTACAGTAACAAATGATTACCTAATGATTATCTATTAAGTATGTGGCAGGTCTTTAACTCCACAGTACATACTCACCCAACTCCCTAGGACCGTTCACATGTGATTGGTCACCAAGTCTCACCAGTTCCCATCATGTCATAAGTAGATAGGCAAAATGCTATGCTGAAGGACCAAATAAACCTCCAGAGAGTAGTACAGTGTGAAGAGACAAGCTGGGAGATAGCATAGCACATGCTGGATCCCTCGTGTTAAACTTCACACCTCAAAGAGACCACTGGGTATATTCCAAGGTATTTGATATAACAGCAATTTTAACAAACAACACATAAATGCAATTGTTTTTTTTAAAGGACTCCAGCTAATTCCAAGGCCAAGCTGTATTTATGACTACAAATCAGAATCCACACCAAAGACTACTTTCAGTTTTGCGCTGAGCCTGGTGGTGTGAGCCTATAATCCGAGCAGTTTAAGAGGCTGAGGCAGGAGGTTTACAAGTACAACTCAGCCTTGGCAACTTAACAACTGAGTGAGACTCTGTCTCAAAATACAAATAAAAAATGGGCTGGGGACATGGCACTTTTTTAGAGATTTTTTTTTTCTTCTGGGTTGCCAGTTGTTGGTTTATTTTAAATTTGATCAAGGATTTTTTGCCAGGCAAGGTGTGACATACTTGTAATTCCAGTTATGTAGAAGACTGTGGCAGGAAGGTAACAAGTTAAGAAGCCAGCCGGGCAACCAAGTGACTTAACGAGGCTGTCACAAATTTAAAAAGTGGGGGTGGGGGTGGAGCAAGGACATACATCAGTGAGAATTCATTAAAAATGCAATCCCCAGTACTGAAAAAAAAGAGAGGGAAAACAGAACAAATTTTCTTGGCTGCAAATTAATGAGAATCCCAGCAAGCGATTTAGCTCAGTGGAAGAGCACATGCACGATCCTGGGTTCAACCCTAAGCATGCCCCCAAAAAGAAAAACACTTGGAATGCCTCCCTTTGGGTTCCTTAGGTGATGCTGAAATATTGAGAATAATCTCCCTTGTGACATTCCTTGAACATAGTAGAAGGGACTGCTCAAGAGTGCCCTGATCCTGAACCCACACTGCCTAGTCCACTGCTGAGCTACTAGACCCTGTCCAAGTCTGTGTTCCAGTCTCCTGAGTGTCTTCACCACACAAAGGAATTTCAGAACCCACTTCACAGCACTGGTTGGAAGAAATGAGTTAATACAAGTTAAGATCTGAGAATGGTGCCTGCCTACGACACAACAAATGGCCCATAAGTAGGAGCAGGTATAATTTTTTAATAATGTATGTCCTGCCCAGCCCCAGCAGCATACCAAACAGCTGAAGAAAGAATGAACAAAGTCCTGTGTTTCCTCATCTAAGTCATCCCTAGTACCGCCTCATGGAATTTTTAGATCCAAAGGCTTCCCACAAATCTTTATAGATGCTGTATCCTCTATCAAGTCACTTCACCCTGGTTTTTCATCTATCTTCTTCTAAGAACAAAAGCTGGGAAAGAGGTAAGTAAAATGTAATCATGTAGGGTTGATGGGATTTTAAACAGAGCAGAATTGGTCAGATTTAAAGGATGTCATCTGTTATGGTTTGGATCTGCAATGTCCCCCAAAGGGCTCATGTACTTGAATATTGTGAGACAGGTATATAACCATATGCTGTAAGAGATGGGACATGGTTGAAAGAGATGGAACACTGGGGCCTGACCTGGAAGGAACAGATGCCTGGTACATGACCTAGAAGGATGTATGCCAGCTCTTGCATTTCCTTGCTCACCTGGCTTCCTGTCTGCTATGCCATGAACAGCTTTCCTCCATCTGGGCCTCTGCTATGTGTTTCTACCAGTGCTCTCTGCCCATGAATATAATGAGACCTTCTGAACCTGTGAGCTAAAGTAAACATTTTCTTGCTTAAGTTGTGAGTGTTGGGTACTATGTCCCACAACTAAAAAGTAACTAAGACATCATCTAAGCCAGGTCTGTTCCCAGCCTGGGCAACATAGTGAGATCCTGTCTCAAAATAAAAAAGGGCTAAGGTGTAGCTCTGTGCAAGGGCACTGGATTTAGTTTCCAGTACCACAAAAAGTCATCCAAATGCTCTGGCAGAAAATCTTGTAATACTGATGGCTATAATGTGAATAAGAAATCCAAAAGGCTGATGTAGGAGGCTTTTCAAGTTTGAGCCCAGCCTGGGCAACTTAGCAACTTGTTAAGACCCTGTCTCAAAATAAAACTGGATTGGGGATGGAGTTCTATTCCAAGGCCTTGGGTTCAATCTTCAAAAGAAAAAAAAATACATAAGAATGTATGAAAAGCATTCTGCCCCAATTCCTTCAGCAGACAGGCAGTGGGGTAGGTTCACAATTAACAGGGTTTAGAAAGTATTTATTGTTTCAATAACTCTTTTTCCCTTTACCCTCACCCGGTCACTGTCTCAATATGCTCTTAAGACCATACTAAAAGCTGAACACATTCTTCTCTATGGAGAATAATAAGCAATTCTGAAACCAGTACATGTGGTGTGGTCTTCATCACTGCAAATGGAGTGCTGGTGCGCAACAAGTGAGGTTCTCCTAGGGATCCACAACGGAGTCTTGTCTCAAGGTCAATGGAATACTCATGGAATTAAAATGCCGCTGCCCATCTAAATACAACATGGACTCTGAAATATACAAAAAAGTAGGCCAGGAGAAATTTGTAGCACTTCAGAAAATCACACAAAGTGACTATCAAGTCACTTATAAAATGACTAAAGACTATGTGGCAACTCTGAGACAATAATGAGCATGGAAAACCAGCAACAGGGGCACACTGTTGGACGGGGGTTGTACAACAATCCCAAGGGAGCAGGCCATGACTCCTGTCCCTTTCCTTTGGCTGAACTCGTCTTTGACTACCAGTGGCTGCCTGCAGTAGCACCAGGCCTGCAAACAACAGTCAAACGGACAGAGCAGCAGCAGCCTCTGGCTTTGGGGGCTGCAGAACCTGAAAAGCAAAATCTCATAGACACACTCTTGTGCAAATGGGCATGGATGCATTTCCTGTCCCAATTTGAAAACTAAGGAATGTGGATGTGACCACATGGTAGGGCAATTTCCTAGCATAAAAAACCCTGCAGCACTGACAAAAAGCAGAAAACATTCTTAGAATGACTTTCCTTTGCTAGAAAGAAGCAATAGTTGCTGCTTACCTCCATATGTTTTGGGGAAAACCAAGGGCACGTCTTCTTCTGACATAAATGTAAAATGAAAGACATTGGTGGTCATATGCTCTTTATTCTGAAGAGAGGCCACTTCGCTATGCACTCTGACTTGAATGTAATTATTTTGAGTGAAGCACACCTAACAGATTGAGACACCATAGTTAGTCAATTGCCTGAAGTGGGAAAAAGACAATCACAAAACAAACAGCAGTTTCAGCATAGAAATTCCTCAGCACAACTAACTACATACATCCTTTTCACCTGTTATCACACACCTACCTGTGAAGAGAGAAAGAGCAATGAGCCAACGTCAACGGGTTTCTGAAACATGATATCATCCACCGCTACCACAAATGGTCGGGAACCACTATTGGAGAAAGGCAGAGTTTGGAGTAAATTGCAAAATTTCTCCCTAACAAGCGTTGAATTAAAACAAAGAAAAGGCTTGGAGAAAGGACAAATGATCACATTAGCGATGAACTGCAGGATGCCACAGTGACCACATAGGGTCCAAATCACCACATTTTCCTATATATTATCTCCATATGCTCTCAATATATCTTTAATATATTAACTTTTAAAATCAGGGCAACAACCTTCTAAAATGAAGGCCAAATTCAGCTGGTATCAGTATTGTCTTCATTTAAAAACACAGGCAATCGGCCAGGTGTGGGGGTTCACACCTGTAATCCCAGCAGTCAGGAGGCTGAAGCAGGAGGATTGCCATGAGTTTGAGGCCAACCAGGGCAACATATTTAGTTCAGAACCAGCCTTGACTATAGAGCAAGAGACCTTGCCTCCAAAATAAATAAATAAATAAATAAATAAATAAATAAATAAATAAATAAATAAAATAACTGATTTCCTGGCTGAGGGATAGAGCTCAATGGTACATTTGCCTAACATGTATAAAATCAGTTTCAATCATCAGCACAGCAGAACAAACAAAATAGCATATTCCCAAACACATCCAGACTGGTCCCAAATGTTTCCTTTCATGGGCTGGAGGAATGGCACAGCGGTTAAAGTGCCCGCCCTGAGTTTGACTCCCCAGCACCATATAAAGCTGGGAATGATGGCATGTGCCTGTAATCCCAGCACTCAGGAGGCTGAGGCGGGTGAATTGTCCTGAGTCCAAAGCTAGCCTGGGCTCCACAATGAGTTCAAGACCAACCTGAACTACAGAGTGAGACCCTGTCTCAAAAAAAAAAAAAAATGTTCCCTTTCAGTAAGATAATACAAATTACTTTTCAGAGGTTAAGAGTGCCTTAAATCTAACTCACCCGAAGCTACAAGCAGTAGCCCATCCAAGTTCATATGCTTTCCGCATAAGGAAACCACCAAAGATCCGATTGAAGATATTCCGCTCCTATGTGACATAAATAAGTATCACTAAGTACAAACTTTGAGCCACACTCACATACAAAAGAATTAACAGTATTATACAAAAGAGGTCAGTCTAAAGGCATGTCAGATATTGGACAAATATCATGCACTGAAGCCAACCTTTTCAAAAGATTTCTCATAAAATTCCGATACCTGAGGGTGGCAAATTTCCAAGCTCTTCAGCTTTGTATTTTCCATCCACACTGCATTAGGGGGCAAAACTCGACCATGGAAACTTATAGTCCTATATAAATGGAGATTAATTAAACTCTATTAATAGCATGTTTTCATTGGTTTTTGACAAAGTCTCACTCTGTAGCCCAGGCTGGTCCTGAACTCAATGTGGAGCCCAGGCTGGCCTTGGACTCTGGACAATCCTCCTATCTCAGCCTCCTGAGTGCTGGGATTACAGGCATGCACCACCATGCCCAGCTTATGTGGTGCTGGGGAATCAAACTCAGGTACTTAGTGCTTGATGTAGCACTTGCCTAGCAAGCACTTTAAGCACTGAGCCATTCCTCCAGCCTCTTTCATTGGTTTTTATTAAGCATGTTTTCATTGCTGAGAAAGAATACATTTGCAAACAACTCAATATATTCAGGTAAGTATGGCTCTGGAAAAGGCCAAAGCTTAAATAAATGCTTGCTGGTTTCTCCCCATCCTTACTTACTTTGGATTCAGCGTGCTAAGAAACATCTCGTGGATGGTGGTCCTCTCCTCAGCACTGGGAGCCATCTTCAGTAAAGAAGTGGAGCTCAGGGCAATCCTTCTCCCCTTGTTCACTGGAACGTGGAAGGGCAAGGAGCTATGATCAGTAGGCCTGTAGTACTGCACAGGGGATCCTGGCCCAGGGGTCTTGGAGCTTATAAAGGCAATATTTTAAAATTCCAAAACCCCATGCATATCTAAGAGAAAGCTGCAGAGACCACATAAAATGGACCATGAAGCATTAGAAGCTTTGTGAAAAGCACTTACTGAGCATGTGCAAAGCCCTGGGTTCAATTCCCAGCACCATCCCACAAAACATCCCACTAGTCTTGGCTCTCAGCCACATGATACTGGTTCATTGTGCCAACACTTGTTATCATCCTGACCTAGAATCCTGAGCAGCAGTTATTCCATTAAAACACATTTCCCATTTCATTAAAAATGCAAAAGAAATCACTTAATATTGTTTGATCAATAAAACTGTTCAAAGTATGGACTCTATATAACAAAAAAGATATCTTAATTTCAATAAATTTCTGGCATGAGCAAGACATCTGACTGGTAAGAAAAGTCCATATGTAATCTTAGATAATCTCTTTTGCAGTATAATTAATGTACTTCCAAAATTTCTTTTATTATAAAGAAATGAATGTACATTCTCCTTGTCTAAAGAGCTCTTCTTCTTCTGGGCTTTCAGGGACAAGTGGATTTACAAATGCTGGCCTAAAAAAAAACAAGAGAAAATAATTCAGTTTAAGATGTGCCATTATCTAATAAAAATTGAAAATAAACGGTACTCATGAGGATTCTTTTATTTTTTGAGACAGAGACTCACTCTCTAGTCTAGGCTGGTTCTAAGCTCACTATGTAGCCCAGGCTAGCCTCAAACTCAAGGCAATCCTCCTACCTCAGTCTCTCAAGTGCTGGGATTACAGGTGTGTACCACCACAGAAAATTAATCTTTATGTGGTACTGGGGAATCGAACTCAGGCCCACGCTCATGGTAGGCAGGTGCTCTAACACTGAGCTATGCCCTTAGCCTTTACTAGTTTTAAAATCTCCTGTCATTTGTTTGGGGTAATACTTATACATGGACCCTGACTCAAGGGATCCTTCTGGTTATAGACTTACCTGTGCACTAGAAAGTTCATATGATAAAAAGGATCCTGGGGCTTGCTAAGAAGTCTAACCTGATTCTAATAACAAGAAAACAAACAAAAGTTGTAGAGCATTCTACAAGATAACTGGCTCTTCAAAAATGTCAATGTCATAAGAAACAAAATGGTAGGGGAACTCTTCTGAAGAAAAAAAAAGCAAATGCAATACATGACCCTAGATTGGATCCTGAATCAGAGAAAGGGCTATAAAGAATAACTTAGGAACTCCTAATGAAATTTGGTTTTGAAATATTTATTAGATAATAAATCACTGTCAAAGTTCTTAGAAGTAATAAAAGCATTTAGGTTATGTAGATTTACGTTGTTCTTAGGAGACACATCTAAACTACTTCCTTCCCAAAATTATTCTTTTTATTAGTATACACAATGATTACACTCAACTTGAGGATTTCTTAAACTTATTTGCAAATGATACAGAAAAAATGTGTATGTCACGCAGAATTGGTGGCTACCACACCATGCCATGGACCACAGGTCAAAAAAAATGTGTATGTAAAGGGCAACTAAGTCGGGCAAATGTGGTAGCATGTCAACTGGTGAATTTAAGTGAAAGATATATAGGAGGTTATTACATTATTTTCTCCATTTTTTATAAGCATCAAATTCTTTGAAATAAAAAACTAAGGGAAAAAGATAGTACTTCACTGTGGAAGAATCCAAAGGTCTGGCGAAAGAACAGTAAAAATGAAAGAAGTAAAATGTTAGCTTGGAAAACTGAAATGCATCACCTGGCAGAGAAACTTGTGAAGCCCCCCAGTGTTTGAGGAGCCTCAGGCCAGCTGCTCAGCTGGGATAAAGGGGGGCATGGTGCAAGAGTAGATAGATATTCTTTTTTATTTTTTATTCTTTTCTTTTTTACTATTCTTTTTTATTTTTTCTATTCTTTTTTACTATTATTCTATTCTTTTTTATTCTTTTTTATTTTTCTATTATTCTTTTTTATTCTATTCTTTTTTATTATTCTTTTTTATTCTATTCTTTTTTATTTTTTTGAGACAGGATCTCACTCTGTAGTCCAGGCTAGTCCTGTACTCATCATGTATATCCCAGGCTGGCCTCAAAATCATGGCAATCCTCCTGCCTCAGCCTCCCAAGTGCTGGGATTACAGGTGTGGACTACTATACCCACCTAATTTGTATATCGTGCTGGCAAACATAATCTAGCGACTTGCACATGCTAGGCAAGTGCTCTAAGCACTGAGCAACTCCTAAGCCCAACAGGTGCTACTCTTTGCTCAGATCAGAGTAATCAAGCTAGCTTTCAGCGGCAGTGTGGTTCTCCAAGGCAGCTTCCTATATCACAGAAGAGATTTCTCCTTGTTGATTCCTAAACCAAGTTTCTAACACAAATGAGATTCCCATATGCTGCTACACCATGTCCAGTGCAAAGAGCAATCTAGCAATATTTCCTCCCGTCCCATCACAACTCTACAATTTGACGATTTTTCTCAATTTGGACACTTTGAGTGTAATTATTGTTGGGAACCAAGAATTCGACTTAAGAGAAAAAAGATAAAAGTATAAAGCTAAATAATGCAAAGTCTATACAGTTAAATATGACCTGGAAAAGACCATAAAAGGTTTTTGTTTTTTAACATACATCTTAGCTTTGTGGACTGAGAAAACCTAGGGAAAAAAGACAAGCAATAGCAATGCACAGTTCCAGCACCCAGATTTTGGTCTCTACATACCAGTTCTCGTTAAAAGGAACTCAAGGACTCCCTAGTAAAGAGAGTCCTTGATATCATGTTCAAAGCAGAAAATTTATACAATAACCCTAAGACATCTCATCACCTTGGAGAACAGGAAGGTATCAAAGACCAAAGGAGATGGGTTGAAAAACAAAAGACAGATCAAAATTGCACACACTGAGCAGCAAGAACTATGGTTATAATTTGCTGAACCAAAATACATGAAGATCTCAGAAACATAGATAACTTCTTTTTTCTGAGATAGGGTGTCACAATGTAACTTACTATGTAGGCCAGGCTGGCCTTGCACTCACAGCAATTCACCTCCCTCAGCCTCCCAAGTGCTGGAATTACAGGCATACAACACCATGCCCAGCTAATTTCTATGCTGTGCTGAGGAAATGAAACCAGGGCCTTGAACATGTTAGGCAAGAGCTCTAACCACTGAGTTACAATCCCAGCCCCAAATATTTTTTTCATTTACTTATGTTGAGACAGGGTCATGTTTTATAGTCCAGGCTGGTCATGAGCTCACTTTATAGCTCAGGCTGACCTCAACTCATAACATCCTCCTGCCTCATCCTCAAAAGTGCTAGGATTACAGGTATGCACCACAACGTCCAGCTTAAGTGGTGCTGGGGAATCAAACTTAGGGCCTTCCTCATAGCTCAGCTATTCCCCAGTCCTAGATACCTTTTTTAAATAGCAAAAAAGTGAGAAAAATATATGTCACTACCTAAGGAAACAACTCCTTACTCAGAAAATGTATAAAGGGCAAAGATGATGCTGACCTTCCTTTATAAACCAAATGGTCCTAAATGATAAGAAAAAACTCTCCTTTATAGAACTCTAGCTAATAAACATCGATGAAATGATAGATTTGAATCCAAGAGTCACTTATACTCTCTAATAAAAACGATTATAGCAATGATCTCCCAAGGACATTAATTTAAAGCACTGGAAAAAAGACAGATGGGAAACTAGTCACAGGATGATAAAGTACAGACTATAAATTTTTGCTGATCAGAAGAGGAAAACCTGAACTTCGTAACAGAAAGATCAGGCTGTCACTACTTGAACACACACAACACTCTTAGCATCACTGAGTGGAACACCTTGTACCTCCTCAAATGATATAACCTGGTACAAGATACACACCAGTTGAGGCAGTATTCTCACCAATATACTGAATCTGAATCTAGCACAAGGCTGTGGCTCTGACTTCAGTTTATATAAACACTAGTAACAAGCAAGTTTTTCAAAAAACACCATGAAGAAGCAGTGATAAGACAAATCCAGAAAGTGGAATATTTGTGTGTGGTGCAGGTAATGGGGATCCAACACAGCCTTTGCCCTGAGCTACCTTCCCAGCCCATTTTTTAGTTTTAATTTTGAGGTAGGGTCTTGCTAAGTCACTAAGTTGCCCAGATCATCCTGCCTCCACCTCTCATACTGCTAAGATTGCAGGGCAGACGCCAGGCCCACCTAGTTGGGGTGGTATATGGAAGATCTGACCCAGACTTTTAACAAATTAATGACATGAAACAATAAGAAGGAAGTGGGACACACAACCATTCTGGACTGAAACAGATCCATGAGTTGGCACAATTTGGTGAGTACATAAAAAGCCATGACACTGTATATTTTCAATGAATGAATCATAGATATGCAAATCATATCTTTAAAAACCTGTTAAAAAACATTCAGAGAGATAAAATCAAGGCTGGGGCACAGCTTAGTGGTTAAAGCACTTCCTTAGCAAATTTACGGCCCTGGGTTCAATTCCCCAACATCACATAAGCCAGGTGTGGTAGCACACACCTGTAATTTCAGCACTTGAGAGGCTGAGGCAGGAAGACTGCTGAGTGTTCAAGGCCAGTCTGAGGTAAACAGTGAGTCCAGGACCGGCCTAGACTACAGAACGAGACCTTGCCCCCACTCAAAAAAGAGAAATAAAATCAAACATAATATGTGAACCTTATTTGGATTCTGATTTGAACAAATCATTAAAAAGATATTTGGGAAAAATTGAACAACAAATTGAATATTAGAATTAAATTAAGAACTTACTATTATATTTGTTAGGCATGGTAATGCTAATGTAACTCTGGATTTTTTGTTTTATTCAGTGCTGGAGATCAAACCCAAGGCCTCATGCATACTACGCAAGTGCTCTACCACTGAGCTATGTCCCAACCCAGGAACTTAATTATTTAAGAAACCCGCCTTGGCTGAGCCTAGTAGCACATGTCTGTAATCCTGATACTCTGGAAGGCTGAGGAAGGAGGATCAAAAGTGCAAGCCCAGCCTGGGCAACTGGTGAGTTACTGAGACCCTGTCTCAAAATGAGGGAAAAAAAATGGGCTGGGGATGTAACTCTGTGTGAAGACCTAGGGTTCAATTCCCAGTAATACAAAAAAGAAAATGCTCTTATTTTTGGCATCACATTATGTGATTTCAGAACATACTATAGTGCCTTAGCAAGTGAAACGGGATGGTATTGGACTAAAGATAGACACAGAGACCAACAAAAGAGAATACAGAGTCTAGAAGTAAGCCCACACATCTGTAGCCAACTAATTTTGACAAATGTGTTAAGAACAATTGTAAGCTGGACACGGTGGTGTACATCTATGATCCTAGCATTCTGGGAGGCTAAGGCAGTAAGACTGCAAGTCAAGCCAGCCTGGGCAATTTAGTGACTTTGTAAGATGTTCTATCAACATAAAACATATTTAAAAAGGCTAGGGATATAGTTCAGGGTGAAGGCTTTGGGTTCAATCCCTAGTAGCAAATAAAAAAGTGGACTGTATAAAGAATAGTCCTTTCAGTAAGTGATCTTTCCAGCAAATTGAATATCCACATGTAAAAGGAGCAAACTAGATCTTTCTCACTAGTTACAAAAATCAACACAAAGTAAAGACTTACAGACCTAAAAAGTATGAAACTACCAGAAGAAATGTAGGGGAAATACATAGGACACCAGATCGGGAAAGGATTTTATGGAAAATACTCCCCAAAAAGACAGGAAGCAAGAGCAAAACCAGGCAAAGGGGATTACATTAAATTACAACAGCTTCTGTACAGCCAAAGAAACAACAGAGTGCAGAGACAACCTACAAAATGCAAAGAAATATTTGTAAACTATACATCTGACAAGGGGTTAGTATCTAGAATATACAAGTAACTTTTAAAAACTTGAACAAGGTGTGGTGGTACATGGCTGTAATCCCATTTACTCAGGAGGCTAAAGCAGGAGGAGTGCTGTGAATTCAAGACCAGCCTGCACAATTTAGTGAAATTTTAATCTCAAAATAAAATAAAAATGGCTCGGCAAGTATTTCAGTGACAAAGTGTTTACCTAGCCTTCTGTTCAATCCCCAGCAGTACAAAAAGAAAGACAGAAAGAAAGAAAAACTTCCACAACCAAAGATTAAACATCAACAAAAAAGTAATCCAACTTAAAAATGAAGAAATGCAGGGCCTGGTGGTGCAGGCCAGTAATCACAGCACTAGGGAGGCTGAGGTAGGAGGATCACAAGATTTGAGGCCAGCCGCCTGGGCAACACAGCATGGCCCTGGCTCAAAGTCAAAACCAAAACCAGAAAAATGGGCTGAGAATGTAGAATTGTGCAAAGGCCCTGGGTTCTGTCTACAGCACCAAAAAAAGGAGTGGGAAATAATATGAATAGACATATCTCAAAAGAAGAAACACAAATGGCTAGCATAATATACAAAAAACTGTTCATTATCATTAGCCATCAAAATTACAATATGAGAGCTGGACCTGAAGGTGCATTCCGGTAATCCCAAGTACTTGGGAGGCTGAGGCAAGAGCGCCACAAGTTCAAGGCCAACCTGGGAAACTTAGTAGGAAACTGCCACAAAAAAAAAAAAAAATGCTGGCAAACAAGGATATAAAGGAATACTTACACTCTATTGTTAAGAATGCAAACTAGGGCAAACCCATTTCAGGACCCCTTCCAATTAGCAGAAGCTCCTATCCTCCTGTCTTTGTTTTCCAAATAAACCACCTACTTGCTACTTGAAAAAAAAGGAAAAAAAGAAAAAAGAATGTAAATTAATTCAGTCATTTTGGAAAACATAATACATTTAAAAAAAAAGATTAACCATATGATTCATATATCCCACTTCTGGGCACATATCCAAGCAAAATGAGTTTGGCAAACCAAAGATTCCCATACGCCCGGATTCTGAGGCACTACTCACAACAGCTAAGATACAGAATCTACCTAAGTACTTATCAACAAATGTGAAGTGGCGCAGGCCTGTAATTACACCACTCTAGGAGGCTGAGGCTGGAAGATCACGAACTCAAGCCCACCCTGGGCAATTTAGCAAGTTGGTGAGACCTTATCTCAAAATGAAAAATAAATATGAGTTAAGGAATATAACCCAGTGTAAAGGCCCTGAGCCACAAAAAAGAATTATAAAGAAAATGTAATATATTTATACAAAGGAGTATTATCCATCCATAAGAATAAATTCCTGTCATTTGCAAGAAAACACATAAAACAAAGGACATTATATTAAGGGAAACAAGCAAGACATAGAAAGAAAGGCAGCGCAAGTTCTTTCTCATGTATGGAGGCTAAAAAAGTCATTAAAGTAAACAGTGTTACTAGAAATTGCGAAAGGCAGGAGGATGAAAGGGTGGGTAGATAATGCAAAAACTATCATAGTGAACTCCAATGTGTACAATTAATAGGTGTTAATGATGAAATAACCTGTTGAAAAAGATGTGCACACTAAAGTATTCGAAGGTGAATACCATTATATCTGAGATTTGATTTAAAATATTACAAGTTTCTTTTAAGAAAAAAAGAAATGGCATGTAATCCCAGCACTTGGGAGGCTGAGGCAGGAGGACTGCCATGAGACAAAGGACAACATGAGCTACATAGTGAGTTCAGGACCAGCCTGGGCTACAGAGCAAGACCCTGTCTCAAGCAAGAAAAGGAAAGGAAAGGAAAGGAAAGAAGAGAAAAGAAGGAAGAAAATATGAAGTAACTTTTGCAGAAACATTACAATTAAATCTCTTAGATTTAGGTGACGGTTATACCAAAATTCATTATAGTCATTATAGTTGATTTTACATATATTTGAAATTCTTCAAAATAAGGAATTATGAAAAAAGCAGCAATTACCCTTTATTTTCCGAATCACGAGCCACCATTACAAACGTTGCTTCCAAAACAGGACAAAATTTATCACCATGCAACTAAAGAACAAAAGAGAGAATTTATAAATGTGAGAAATGCATTTACCAGGAAGACTCACCACAATTTTGATAGCACGTGTGCTTAAAGAAAGTTTCAAAATGGTAAAAAAGGCCAAGCACACACAGTAACCATCTACTGAGGGCCTCGTCTGAGCTAGGACAGCACAAGGCTCTTGAGAATGGCATGATGACCAAAGACCAGTGGCCAAGAGTACAGAAAAGACAGATCAAAACAAAATGGGCTAGACCTTTTGGCACAGGCATGTAATCTCAGCATTCTGGGAGGCTGAAGCAGGAGGACTGAAAGTTTGAGGCCAGCTTAGGCAACTTAGAAACTCAACACAACCCTATTTCAAAATCAAAACTGAAAAAGGACTGGGGCTATAACTCAGTGTGAAGGCCCTAGGTTTGGTCCCCAGTAAGACAAAAGAAAAAGGTACACTGTGCAGGAAATGCTGCGATCCAAAGGTACAGGTCATACAGAGACCTGCTGCGTCATCAGACATGACTTTGCCACAGGGCACAGAACATGGGGCTTCTTTCAGTACCTGTTCCTCCTTCTGGTACACTTCTACTTAAAGTGTGTAGGCCTCCCACCACACTCAGATACTAGTATTTTCAGGGAACTGTGGTGTGGTGGCCACCAGCACCTGTTTATCTCTCCTTAGCCAAGCCCATGGGTGTTCCCAAGAAGGGGTAAGATCAGTGAGGAATCTGTGGATAAAGTTAAACCTTTATGATGCACAAACCTTTGAGGTTTTAGGGTGTTCATCCCTTAGAAATTTGTATTTCCAAGAAAGTCATATAATAAAGTAGTTAAAGAAGCTATTTGTAAACTGAGGCTATATTTGATCCCTTGCGCTAACAGATGATACAGGTCCGGTCACCAAGGCTTATTCAAGCACCTACTGCCTACCCCCTGAAGTGCAGGAAAGTCTCACCAATCTCATTATGCCTCTGCCCTGTTCAAATATTCCAATAGTTCTTTCTTTCCACTCTCCCCTTCAGTTTTGTTTTTATGAGACAGGGTTGCACTATGTACCCTACCTAGGCTGGCCTTGAACTCAAGAACCTCCTGCCTCAGCCTCCTGAATGCTGGTATCACAGGCAGTACCACCTCTCAGCAGTCCCTTCTTTCTCCCAGCACCCGGTCTAATCCCATTCATTAGCGGGGCACACAAAGCACTCTGAAACACAGCTCAGGATTCCTCTCCACCTGTTCACCAACACTGTCCTTATACTTGCACCTTTTTCTCCTGAGCCACAGCTAACAACAGAGGTGCTAGAATACAGCAGGCTGTGGACCATGCCCTACCCCTACTTTCCAGGCCATGTTCATCACAGTGTGTGAAGTATTCCCTTGACACTGGTTCTCAATTGAAGAGAGGATGATATCCTCCCTGTGAGAGGTATTTGAAAACGTATAGAGATGCTTTGGGAGACTTTCATGGGAGATATAATCAGGAAGCTAGATACCCAGGTCTGCAGAACAAAAACTTTGTTACACAGTTTTGGATACAGCTCAATAGCAGAGCACTTGTCTAACATGCCTGAGACCTTAGGTTCACTCCTCAGTACTTAATTTTTTTTTTTTTACCTGAGCTGGTTATAGTGGTACACATCTACAAACTAAGCACTCAGGGAGGCTAAAGCAGGAAGATCCCGAGTCTAAGCTTAGACTGGGCAATTTAGTGAGACCTTGTCTCAAAATTTAAAAAAAGAAAAAAACGAAAAGAAAAAGAAAAGAAAAGGCAAGGAGACTAGAGGAGGTATAGCTCAGAGGTTAAATCATTCACCTAGCAAGCGCTAGGGCCTGGGCTCAGTTCCCCAGCACCACATAAGCTAGGCGTGGTTGTGCATGCCTGTAATAATCCCAATACTTGGGAGGCTGAGACAGGACTGCTGAGAGTTCAAGGCTAGAATGACCAACACAGTGAATTTAGGACCTGGTCTGTACTACAAAGCAAGAACCAAAAACAAACAAACAAAAAACCCAGCAAGGGTGGTAGTACAAACCTGTAACTCCAGCACACTGGGAAACAAAGGCAGGAGGACTGAAGTACATGGAGAACATGGATATATTGAATCTCAGACAAAGAAAAAAAGAATAACTCACCCATGTGTTCACTATTTAAATTAAGGTCTACTATAATAAGCACCTCCTATACCAAGCACCAGGAACACAAAAAATATGTGACTCCCCACCTTGAAGCTGCTCAGGATCCAGCAGGAGCAGGAAGATGTGCACAGATGGTGAGATGGGGAACATGGTAGGGAGAATAGGTTGGAACTAGGCTACAGAGCACCTTGAATCCTGGCTCATCAAAAGGGTTTATGTTCTAACCCACAGACAATGGTCACTGAAGTTTTTTTTCTTCTCTTTTTTTTTGGGGGGGGGTGGCCTTTTAAAATTTTTTAACTTTTTTTTTTAATCGTGAGACAAGGTTTCGCTAAGTTGCCCCGTTGGCCTTGAACTTGCAATCCTCCTGTCTCAGAATCCTCTTTTTACAGTACTGAGAATCAAGCCGGTACCAGAGCTACATCCTCAGCCCATTTTTCATTTCTGATTTCAAGACAGAGCCTCACCAAGTTGCTAAATTTTCCAGTTTGATGCTCAGTATTACAAAAAAAAAAGATCAACAACAAAGAAATGACACAGAGACCTGGACAGAGGACAGAAAGCCACATGATTACACAGGCAGAAACTAAATGCACTGCTGCAGCAATAAGCCAAGGAATGCCACGAATGTCAGCAAATCATAAGCAAAGAGTCAAAAAAGAATTCTCTCCTACAAGTTTCAGAGGGAGAGTGGCCCTGCTGCCACCCTGATCTAAAGCTTCTGAACTGCGAAACAACAGGTACCTGTTATTTTTATGTCACCAGGTGGGGGTGCCTTGTAGTACTTTGTGGTACCAGAGGCCTAGGAAATTAATACATGATTAATTCTGCTCCTGTCTAACATAACTCAGACTTCTGCAAAATCTTCTTGGCAAAACCAGAAACAAGTACATTAACAGAGTTGTATATTATCAGAGAGTAATAAATATTAAAGGTAAACATCAAATAATCTGTTAGTCTTTGTCTGGGAGGAGGATGTTAACCTGAACTTTAACATGGCATGAACTTTGAATTATTTATCTAGAAGCAGTGAGCTACACACCTGTCAATGGATGGTAACTAAGCTTTTCTTCCACCAAGTCTAGCTGCCTGTATTTGAACAGTGGACAACCTCCAGGCACATACATATCTGGAAGAGGTGCACACATACCTGGAACATCTGCATCTTCACTTCCATGGACGTCTTCCCAACCCAGCTAACATGGCCACTGAACTTAATGTCGTGTTCTGGGCTTAAACTTTTCTTACACATATCTGCAAAACAAAATCAATCTGTGTCCAAATTATATCAAAAAACTGTCAGTAATCTAAGTGAACAGTATCATTCAAAACTTTGGCAAAATCTACTACATTTCTTTCTTGTTTTCATATCTAAAATATCTTCTGGCACACAAAAGAAATTTTTATGTCTTTGTAAAATGTACACAATGGCAATAATATAAAAAATAAACTGGAATCATACAAAATCCTTTCACCTGGTATCATTATATATTGTATTCTAAATATTTTATATAATATATACACTAAAAATTCCCCATAAAAGATAACGTTTCATGCAATCTCAATAATCTTATAATCACTAGAATTTCCAAGTATGCACAGAAACTGATATTGCTTACCAATCTTGTCCACCAGGGCTGTAACTATTGATAATGGAGACATCTTAGCAGAATCGTTTTTGGTGTGCATGTAGCAAACGAGAACTGTAAGAAACCAGGAAAAGAGCAAATAAAGCAAGAGCAAAATCATTTCTCAACATTTGCAATTTTCTTCCTGAAACTCATAAAAAGTCTTGAAGACCAATCCCTGCTTTCACTAGTGACCTTATATTAGAACCAAAAACTTTTATAAACTGAAGCAATTTGGAGATCCTATAATTTGACTGCTCCATCAATTTCAGAGTTAGTGAGGATAACAAAGCTTAAAGCCCAGGTAACCATGTGGTTTGTCACAGCCCCACATAAACACAGCACAGGTTTCCTGAAGAAATAGAATAGAGCCAAGTGAACAGGTCAAGGGACTGGCCATCAACTGGAGGTAGTGCAGAGAAAGGGTAATAGCAGAAGAGCTTGTGTGCTTAGGGACGCGCTTAAGAAGCCAAAGTCCAATACCAATTCCCCATGACGAAGGTAATTAATACGTATCTCAAACATATGCCAATATAAATTTAAATACCAATAAATGTGTATAATTTGTTAATACCAATAAGAATTTTTAACTAGGTTTATTTCATCTGGACAAAGAGGTAGCTAGGGATAAGCCTAATACAGGCTTATGTCTGAATTGTAAAAGTTATTAGTCTTTCTTCAAAGCTTTTCCCTGTAGTCCAGCCCAAAAAATCATCAACTAGGACAAAGCAAAGCAACCTGAGGAAGGGTGGTGTAGCCCAAGCAGGGTGAGGAGAGGGTCCTGGCATAGCGTAGCAGAGCCCAGCAGGGTAACGAGGACATCTGTGCAGGGGAGTGACAAGAACAACAGCCCAGAAAACTGCAGCCTGAGTACAGTGAAGAGACTAGCCTGCAGAGGGGGAGCTAATGTGCGGTACCTGGTCCAAAGTGAGGTGAATAGATCATCTTCACCCTATGAGGGCTTAGTATGGCTGTAGTAGGCATGCATACAGCAGAACTGACAAGTAAACATATTAAGGATAGCAGAGCCAATTGTAGAAGGGTATTATAAATAAGAAAATGAGCCAGGGGGCTGTAGAAATAGCGCGGTGGTTAAAGCACTTGCCTAGCTAGCACAAGGCCCTAGGTTCTATTCCCTAGCACCACATGAGCTGGGCACGGTGGCGCATACCTGTAATCCGAGCACTCAAGAGACTGAAGGAGGAAGTCTGCAGTGAGTTTGAGGACAGTCTGCACTACATAGTGAGCTCAGGACCAGCTTGGACCTGGACTAGCCTCAATAAGAAAGAGGGGGGGGGGGGGGGGGGGGAGGAAGAGAGGGAGAAGGAGACGAAAGGAAACGAAAGGAAAGGAAACGAAAGGAGTCAGGCATGGAAGCTCACACCAGTAATCCTAGCACTCTGGGAGACACAGGCAGAAGATCACACGTTCAAGTCCAGCCCAGGCAACTTAACAACTTAGCAAGATCCTGTCTTAAATAAACAATAAAATGTGCTGGTAATGTAGCTCACAGTAAAGGTTCTGGGCTCAATCCCCAGTGCCACTAAATAAAAAGAAACAAAAAGGGAGAAAATGAAAACTCTGTGGTGCTGAACCGGAATTGGAGCTACCAATATGAACTCACAATTTTCATATCTATGTAGACTTAGAAATATAAACATGCAAATGTATATTACACACACACAAATTCCACAGCTCTTCCACTGAGAGAGCACGCAAGCAGAAATAGTCAGCAGCAACAACCACTTGTAGCACAGAGATCTTGGTTTCTAAATAATCATTCTTCATTCAAAAGAATCAGGGATCCTTGGAGATTTGCCTGATGGCAAGACTAGGACAAGGTAGGTACAAAATGACCTAGAATATCATAGTGCAAGGAAATGAAGAAGGTTCAAAGAATGATGGAAATACATCAAAACACACCAGCTAGCTTGAGGAACTGAGATGGCACAGGATGCTTTGAGCATGAAAACACATGATAATATCTTATAACTCATTCAATGAAATACCAATTGATAGCTGGGCATGGTGGTGCCCACCAGTGATTCCAGCATGGGAAGGCCAAGGCAGAAAGACTGCAAGGCTGAGGTCCGTCTGGGCTACTTCACAAGTTACAGACAGTCTGGGGACTGGAGGACTAACTCAGTGGGTGTAACACTTGTCTAGTGTGAGCAAGGCCATGAGTTTGATCTGCCAGCACCACATAAAAATGAGCTGGGGGCTGGCGGAATAGCTAAGTGGTTAGAACACTTGTGTAGCAAGGCTAAGGCCCTGGGTACAACTCCCCAGCACCACATAAACTCGGCACAGTGGCACATGCCTGTAATCCCAGTACTTGGGAAGCTGAGGCAGAAGTATTGCCTTGAGTTCAAGGCCAGCCTGGGCTACATACTGAGTTTTGGAACAGCCTGGACTACATAGTGAGATCCTGTCTCAAAAAAAAAAAAAAAGAATCACTGAATCTATAGATTTAAAAATAGTAAATTGAGTCAGGCATGGTGGGACATACCTGTAATTCCAGCACAGGTTTAGACAGGAGGACTGCAAGTTCCAGTACAGGCTGGGCAACTCAGTGACCTCATGAGACCCTGTCTCAAAAAGCAAGGCAGGAAGAAGGCCTCATACCCTGTCGTCCATGCCTCCCAAGTCCATCCTTTGTTTGGACAGGAAGATTGCTATGCGCCGTTTCTAACAGGAGGATTGCCGTGAGTCCAAGGCCAGCCTGGGCTCTGAAGTGAATTCAGGACCAGCCTGGACCACAGAGCAAGACCCTGTCTCAAAAAAAAAAAAGAAAGAAAGAAAGAAAGAAAGGGATGTAGCTCAGGGTAAAGGTCCTGAGTTCAATCCTCAGTACAGAAAAAAAGTAAACTGAGGGGCTGGAGATGTAGCTCAGAGCAGAGTGTTTGCCTAGCATGCAAAAAGGCTCTGAGTACAATCTCCAACAGAAAAATACTAACATTAAAAATCTGCAAGTCCAATGAGGAAGGGGACATTTATAAGGTCTTAAAGTACCTCCCTGTGAGGTGTTTATTTACTATGAAGGGGGAAAGAATAACTTTACACAAGTCTACTCTGCATCACCTTCATCAAGTAATCAAGAATTTCACCATCAGTAATAGGATGAACTAAAATCCTGCACCACTGGATGGAATGCAGTAAGTACAGAATACTGCCTGGGTGGCACTCCTGCCAGAGATGCATTTCTGAAGCTAATCATGAGGAAACACCACACAAATCCAAGCAGAATTGGATTTCAATCCATAAGAGAGCTGGCCTGTAACCCTAGAAAGAATCAAGGTTATGAAAGCCAAGGAAAGACCAAGGAACTGCTCCTGAGGCAACGAGGCAATGCACCATTCTTTTTTGCAATAAAGCTGAATGGGATCTGAGAATTAGACTGTATAACATGTAAGGGTAAAACTTCCTGATTCTCATGGCTGTGTTATAGTTATGCAGGAAAATGTCCTTGCTTATAGTAAATATATATTAAAAACTCCTGGTAGTTGATATGGCATCATGTCAGCAATTTGTTTTCACATGATTCAGGGAAAAAATAACTCCTTATATTGTACATTTGCAACTTTTCTGTTAACTTAAGACTCTTTATAAAACTATTAGAGGGCTAAGGGGTGGCTCTGTGGTGGAGCACATACTTACAATGCATGAGGCCCTACCTGGGTTTCAATCTCAGCACCCAAGAGAAGTTAAATTTTTAAAAAAATGTTATGTGAAGGCTTCTTAAAATTATAACTCCATTAAATAGGAATCTATACATACTAGAAAAATCATGACAATTCAAAGGCAATAGGAGCCTTTCTTTTTCGATGCTTTCAAAGTACCATCATCTGTGCCAGTTAAAGAATAAAAACGGGAGCTGGAGGAATCGCTCAGAGGTTAAGGCACTTGCCTAGCAAGCTCAAGGCCCTAGGCTCGATTCCCCTGCACCATATAAAGCTGGGCATGATGGTGCACACCTATAATTCCAGCACTCAGGAGGCTAAGGCAGGAGGCTTGCCATGAGTTTGAGGCCAGCCTGGGCTCCATAGTGAGTTCAGGACCAGCCTGGACTGCAGAGTGAAACCATGTCTCAAAAAAACAATAATAAAAGAAAAAGAAAAAGATCTTTTCCTGTAACAGGATTCAACATACTTGTTCTTTGTTTTTTGTTTTGAGACAGAATCTCACTCTGTAGTTCAGGCTGGTCTTGAATTCACTATGTAGCACAGGCTGGTGTCAAATTCCCAGCAATCCTCCTGCCTCAGCCTCCCAAGTGCTGGGATTATAGACATGTACCACCATGCCAGGCTCAACATAATTTTGTATTAGAAGTACTAAAATACATGTGTACAAAATACTCAAGTCCAATGTAAACATTATGTGTTGCATATATACATATTAATAAAATGGGGAAACTTTTTTATAAATTAAAAA
Organism: Ctenodactylus gundi; assembly: GCA_004027205.1. Classification (NCBI taxonomy): domain Eukaryota; kingdom Metazoa; phylum Chordata; class Mammalia; order Rodentia; family Ctenodactylidae; genus Ctenodactylus; species Ctenodactylus gundi. The sequence continues at coordinate 60,120 of PVKB01002096.1, forward strand.
AAGAAATACTAAAATAATACCAGTACCTCCTAAGCTGTCAAGATCCTCAAGAATCCTGCCAAATCTGTAAAAATAAAGCAAACTGTGAATTAAATAAAAGTCATGATGTTCTCCTTTTAAAGTAAGTAATATACTTTGTGGTGATGAAAAAGTTCTAAAACTTGATTGTGGGGGCTAGAGGAATAGCTCAGTTATTAAATGACTTGCCTAGAAAATGCTAAGTACTCAAGTTCAATTCCCCAGTACCACATAAGCGGGGCATGGTAGCACAAACCTGTAATCCTTGAACTCAGGAGGCTGGGGCAGGAGGATTACTGTGAGTCGAAGGCCAGCCTGGGCTATACAGTGAGCTCAGACCCAGCCTGGACTACAGAGTAAGACCCTGTATCAAAACAAAACAAAACAAAACAAAAACCTGCTTGTGGTGATGACTGTACAGCTCTATGACATTAACAACCACTGGAGCTGGAGGAACAGTTCAGTGGTTAAAGTGCTTGCTAGGCAAGTGCTAAGTACCTGAGTTCAATTCTCAGCACTACATAAACCAGGTGTGGTGGCACATGCTGGTAATCCCAGCACTCAGTAGACTGAGGCCAGAGGAATGCTGTGAGTCCAAGGCTAGCCTGGCTACATAGTGAATTCAGGACCAGCCTGGGCTACAAAGAGAGACCATCTCTCTCTCTCTCAAAAAAAAAAAAAAACATAGAACTGTTCACTTTCAGTTGGTGAATTGTGTGGCATGTGAATTACATTGCAAAGTAGTTAATAAAATAAAAACAAATAATACAAATAAAAATAGTGCTATGTTCGTTACCTTACAGTGTTTTGAACAGTCAAGTATTTCTCTCGTAATTCAGGTTCACTGCCCAAAGGCAAGAGAACTTCAATGTAACTGTCCTTCATTCTCCTAGGTGGTAGTCCATCCTGTGACTTGGCCAAAAAACTATGGAGTAACTTCCTTTCTTCCATTGCTCTCACATGGTCTCTAAGAAGAAAAAGTGAAGCTTCATAAAACAAGAGTACTATCCCAAAATTCCAGTGACACCCAGGCCAGCCAGACACCATCAAAGGAGGAGGAAAAAGGGGTCTTGGTCTACTTCATCTGCTCTTCCTTCCCTCCCTTTCCACCAACCACTTAATGAAACTCAGTATTTCTGGTGACATTTCTTAAGTATGGAAATAAGAAAAAAATTACATAGACATGATACAGATATACCTGAGTGGACTATATATTTCCCTTGATCAAAAACTTTATTCAGAGTAGAATATTTAATTGAGATGGACAAAATTTTATATATACTGCACATACACAAACACACACATACATACACACCCAGGCTGGGCCTGGTGGCACAAGCCTATGATCCTAGCACTCTGGGAGTCTGAAGAAGGAGGATCCCAAGTTTGAGCCCAGAAAATTGTTAAGACAGCCTCAAAATCAAACCAAAACCTGGGGTGGAGATGTAGCTCAGCATGAAGGCCTAGGGCTAGATCCTCAGAATCCACCAAAAAAAAAAAAAAAAAATTCCGGTTGGAGGTGTGACTCACTGGTAGACTACTGACCTAAAATGTGCACGGTCCCAGGCTCAATCCCAGTATAGCAACAACAAACAACAGCTTGGCCCCTGAACTCCGTAAACCCATTTCTCACCTTGGTAATTCTTGAATTCTCTGTGCCCCAGGTCGTGTCTCTCTCTCTCTCTGTCTTCAATTTCAGGAAAGAGAGAGAGAGAGGAAGAAAAATGGACTACATCCAAAGAAGTACAGAAGGCAGAACAAAAGGTTAAAAAAAAAGGAAGAGATCAATAAGTACAGAGGGAAGCAAAGAGAAGACTAAGGTGGAAAAGAAGAGAGGAGGGAAATGGGAACTAAACTGTTGACAATATCATTAGCTAAAATGTATTTGTAAGCTTAGTTTAGGAAGTATTTTTCCCAGAAATTCTTAGCCTACAAAAAATAAAGCAACAAGAGGGACAAGATAAATGGTACTGAGTAATTACAGAATGTGGAACATTTTCAAGACAAATGACCTGGCCACTTAAAAATCAAACTCATAGGGGAAAAACGGGAGGAGAGAATTGTCAATTACCCCAAATTAGGGGAGATTAAACAGTCATCACCACCAGATTCAAGAGATAAATCTTTGGTGGATCCTGATGTTGTTTAAAAAGCTATAAAAGACATGAAGAATGACTGAGGAATCCCGAACACAAATGGGTAACATACTAGTAGGAAATTACTATCAATTTCACTAAATAAGAGAATGCTGTATTTATCAGAGTTTCATGAATGCTGACTTATCAAATAAAAAAATTTTATTTTTTGCAGATGCAAGTTAAAGCTTCATGATGTCTACAATCTACTTAGAAATAGTTAAGCCGATAGGTATACTGGCAAATTTGGCAGAATGTTAACAAGTATTGAATATACATGGTGGGTGCATAGGTATTTGTTTTTTCTACTTTTCAGTAAATTGAAATTTTTCACATAAAAGAGCTTAAAAAACATTTCATTAGATAACTTGTGTAACAACAATAGATATTTATATGTCTAGTGATCACTTTTGACCTTTTTTTTTCTTATTTTAGCCTCAAAATTCTGAGCACAAAGAAGGATATGATCCTAATTTACAGCAAGGAAATGTTAAACAAAGGAGAAATATGAAAACCTGGTTAATTGTGAAGTGACATGAAATAATAGAGGAGTTAAGATGCAGGAAATAGGAAGACCAAGAGCCAGACCCAGTGATGCAGGCCTGTAATCCCACCACTCTGAGGCAGACACGAGAGGATCACAAATTCAAGCCCAGCCTGGGAAACTTAGTACTTGGCGAAACTTTGTGTGAAAACAAAAAATAAAATAAGCTGGGAGTGTAGCTCAGAGTGAAGGCCCTGGGTTCAGACCTCAGTACCATACAAAAAAGGAAAGAAAAACCAGGATACTTGGGTTCAAGTCCCAAACCATGATTCCCTGAATTTTCATTTCATGTATAAAAAAGAAAGAGGAACATATGCCACAGAATGTCACAAATTTTGTCAAGAGAAACTAATGACATAATAATATCTAATGTTTGCACTGTATCAAATAATGCATATATTTAAAAAGTCTCTTGACACATGTCCAAATACAGAGCTCTACATCCCTGCAACAAGACCATCAGCCATACCCTAACACAATACCCTGAGGATGAAAAAAATAACAACAACAAAACAAACACAAGAATGCATACCTCCAGTTTGTGGATGCTCCTACTATCTCCCGCAATTTATCTCGAACTGAAACAAAAATGAAACAAAGGTCATTCCATGAAACAAAGAAATATGAGAACTGATTACTGCAGTGAGCTCAAGCTAAGAAAAGTAATTCAGGGGTTGGAGGAATGGCTCAGCGGTTAAAGCGCTTGAGCAAGCGCTAGCCAAGCGCTAAGTACCCAAGTTCGATTCCCCAGCACCACGTAAACTGGGCGTGGTGGCGCATGCCTGTAATCCCAGCACTCAGGAGGCAGAGACAGGAGGATTGCCGTGAGTCCAAGGCCAGCCTGGGCTCTGAAGTGAATTCAGGACCAGCCTGGACCACAGAGCAAGACCCTGTCTCAAAAAAAAAAGAAAGAAAGAAAGAAAGAAAGAAAGAAAGAAAGAAAGAAAGAAAGAAAAGCAATTCAAGCACCAAAAAAGATTTCAAAACTCATGTGTTCCCATTTAATGCCACACAAACAGCTCAGAGGATAGCTCGGGCCTCTGGCTCCCGGAAAACCTGGAATAACTCTTCTGCCTCCTCAGTGCAAATAGAGTATCTCTATGTCGATCACTAGAGTTTATATAAAAAAGAATAATTTAAATTATTCATCCAATGGACCTTTATTGGTGTTAGGAGTCAAGTCCTTTCTTTTTTTCATCTCTGTGTGTGTGTGCGTACGTGCACGTATGTGTGTGTGCGTGAGTGCATGTGTGCCTGTGTGTGCCTTTTCACTGTTGGAGATGGTCTTGCAAAGGCCAGGCAAGTGCTGTACCCCTGCATTACATTCCAAATCCCTCAAGTCCCATTATGATGATTATGAATAGGATTCCCACCCATCTTTTCTTACTGGGGATCAAACCCAAGACCTTGGCAATGACCTAAATTCCCAGTCTTATTAATTTTTAATTCTGAGACAGTGTTACTAGTTGCCCAAGTTGGCCTCAAACTTGCAATCCTCCTGCCTCGGCCTCCTAGAGTACTGGAATTACAGACCTGCACCACTATGCCAAGTTCCACTGGGCTTCTTATAAGCAGTACTTAATCAAATTACTTGATTGAGAAACTTGACTCAGACCATGTTAACAGCCAAATCTAACTCTTATTGTAATTGTTTTCTCCCATATTTATACTAGCCTAATTGTTAAAATAGGTTAAGCCAGAAAAATAAAGCAAAGACTTAAATCAAGATAAGGCAAAGAATGTAACTGTAGTTAAGCCCCACTGAGCAAGAATTAACTGGCTTCAAACAAAGTATAAGCACTGAACAGAAAAGCTGATACTAATTACCACACACACCATGATTCACATGTATAGGCGAGCATGCTATATGGATAAAGGAAAAAATCAATTAGATAATCAACAGTAATTCAAGACTGACAAACCTAGAGTATTTCAATTAGTGCAGAATTTGCATTTTTTCCAGCTTTCAAAATATATATTACAGTCACGTGAAATTAACTATAGCTATCCTTGCTCCTTTAATACCTAAATAATTAAAACCAAGCATGTTTAGAATATGCACTTTAACTTTTATGAGAAACGTCTGATTCTCTATTACACAATTTTGCACACACTACAAATCTGATGCGCTGTAATTAGTTACATCATGAAGAATTACAAAAAATAATCATTAAGAAATTAATCTGTCCTATTTCTGACTCTTTCCTCCTAACTTCTTTGAATAAAAGAATGGACACAAAATGCCCCACACAGTACACAGACCACTGATGCTCAGTGCCATAAAATGACTGTTACTGGTCTAGTTGATGTAAGAAGAGAGGCAGATATACCCACACATATTTACTTAAACCATTTAAAGAAGCCACTATTTTAATTATAATGAATACCACTAAATCAAGGAAAGCAATCCATAGTTTGCCTAGTATATTAGTAAGTGAAATCAACTTCAATTAACAGGGTCTCTCTAACGAAACTATATACAAGGATTGTTTAACTAGTACAACTGACAGACCCATCTCCTACTCATGTGTAAGATCTCCATGCCCCTCTGTGCCCTCAAATCCTATCCAGGAAGTACATAGTATTTAACTTTAAAAGCTCAGGCCCCAAGGCTTCCAGGAACAAAAGCTTAGATTCTAATGTGTTTTCTCCCAAAATTATGCTGCCTATCCTACTCAGTTTATGAACGAGATGTTTATGAAACATGTAAATCTCCTTGACCCTAAATTATCATTCTATATATCTTCTAAATAAAAGCTAGAGTTTCTTATCACTGTGGTATAAAAGGTAAGTACCTTGGCTTACCTTCATGAATGTGGAAGATTCCCTGTTTTGTTGGGTCCTGGGATCCTTGAGTCAGTCCTCTGGCAGGAAGACACAGCCCCTTGCTCAAAGCACAAAGCCTACAAAACAAGATAAAACACATTTACTGTACATTCCAGGACTTCTTCCCCAGCAATCTCAAAGTTCTGCGCCTTCTCCAGAGTGCACAGCCACAGCATACCCTCAGAACATACGGTCTTGGAGGAGTCTGTACTTTTTTCACAAGTGTGTGTATTAGCACATAAGGACACTTCACAAATCATCTAACTAGAATAAACATTTCTTGAGCACAGAGACCAATTATGTAACTATCCACAAAAATAAATAAAAGATATGAACCAGTTTTAATGGATTTAGTCTTGGTCTATTTTATTGGCCTGAGGACCTCAGAACTGATGTGGTAAACAACTGAGCAACTTAATTATGAATATTTAGTTGTTCTTTTTTGTATCACACCCCATTTTCTCAATGAATCAGATAATCCAATTAGAAATTCTCTCTCTCTCTCTCTCTCTCTCTCTCTCTCTCTCTCTCTCTCTCTCTCTCTCTCTCTCTCTCTGCACGGAATTAGTCCCTTGCAGATTCAACAAAGTACTTGTTGGACTAAAGTAGAAATTTCCCAAATCCGTAACGGAATTTAAAAAAAAAAAAAGCTGTGTACTTAACTGTCTAACCTGTACTCTAAAAATAAATTGCTTATGCTGATCTTGGTTCAAAGCTGCTCAAGTGTTGACTCCTAACCACACACTATCACAGCAAGGTAACACACATACATTAGGAATTAACAGACAAACCTGCGAGAGCGCAACTGTATAAGGCAAGGCACTGAAGGGACCAGAAACTCCAGGTACTGTCAACCATCCCAGCACAAGTTACAAGCAAATTCTTAATATATGATGCAAGGATAATGAATAATCAAATATAAAAATAAATGAAGTATTTTTCTCTTTACAGCCTAAGCGATTATAAATTTCTCTCCTAAACTACAGCAGAGAAGTCTCTCCATAAAAATATTTTATAAAGGGCTGGAGGAATGGCTCAGAGGTTAAAGGACTTGCCTAGCAAGCACTAAGTACCTGAATTCTATTCCCCAGCACCACATAAGCCAGGCGCCAGTAGCGCATGCCTGTAATCCCAGCACTGAGGAAGATCAGACAGGAAGAACTGCCATGAGTTCAAGACCATCGTGGGATCCAAAGTGAGTTCAGGACCAGTCTGGGCTACAGAGCAAGACCTTGTCTCAAAAAATTTTTTTATAAAATTTACATGTAGTTTTCACACTGTGTGCTGCTGGAACAAATCCTTGACCTTCCATCTACCCAACCAAAACCTGCAAAGAACACATAAACAGGAGCACTTGCTTAGTGGTTAACTCTTCAGCCACCTAGTCATCTCATTGGCTGTGACACAATTGCTGCTGGCCCACTAAGACCATAATGCTTGTTGGAGGGCTTTGGGTTTTGTTTTATTCTTTTGAGACAAGATTTCACTCTTCAGTCCAAACCGGTGCTGAACTCAGTATGTAGCCCAGGCTGGCCTCAAATTCACAGCAATCCTCCTGCCTTGGCCTACTGAGTGTCGGGATTAGAGGCACGTGGATCACCACATCCTGCCAATTTTTATGTGGTGCTAACTGACCCTAGGGCCTTGCACATGCTAGGCAAGTGCTCTAACCGCTCAGCATGCTCCAAGCCCCCTGGTTTATTCTTTAAGTCCATGACTGACAAGCCTCTCTATCTTACCTAGGCTTTATTTTTCATACTGTTTCTCCATTTCTATACTTTAGATTAACATTCCAGTTCTTTTGATCCTAACCTAATTTGCATGTTCTCAGAATGTGATTTGAATTTATTTTTTCACTATTTCTGTACATTCAAAGCTCTTACTGAAGAAAGTAGGTTATGTATTCGTTCTTTCTGCCATCCGAGAAGCTACCACTCTACAACAAAATATATCTAGTTTTAAAAGAACAACTGAGCCAGGCTCAGAGGCACAGGTATGTAATTCCAGCATTCTAGGAGGCTGAGCAAGGAGGATCCCAAGTTCAAGCACAGCCTGGGCAACTTAATGAGTTGAGGATGTAGCTCGGTATAAAAGCCCTGGGCTCTACATCCAGTATGAGAGACACAGAGACAGAGACAGACCGTGAGCACGCACACTGAAGCAATCAAAGAAATAAACAAAAGAACACACTTGGGAAAAAAGCTAATCCTTTCCATTGCTCCTTAACTGAAAAAGCAAACAAAATTTCATGCCTTCAAAATATTCCTAACAATTATAACTGATGCAGTAAACACATACAAGATAAGAAATGTTTAGGTGATATATGTTAATCAGCTTGACTTATTTCAGAATGTGTACATCTATCAAAGTATGTATTATACAGGATAAACACACAAGTTTATTTGTCAATTATACCTTAATAAATTATTTTTTAAAAGGAAATAAGGCCTGACTCTGGCTAATAACAGCAGCCCTCAAAAAATAAAAAAATAAAAAAAATACGTACATACCAGAGGCCTTCCTCACACAGTAGAAACAGCGTCAATCTCATAATCAAAATGGCTAAGTATTTTGAATAGTTACTGCAGAAGGGTTATATAACCAATCTTGCATATTTGGGTAAATACTTCTATACAGAGAAATTTGCATTTTGTTATTCTAATAAGCACTTTCTGAAAGTGATAAACACCATCCCGTTCTGCCTTTATGTGAGGCCATATAGTAAAGAGGCTAAGAGTATGACCATGTTGCTTAACAGCTAAGTTACCTTGGGCCAGTGCTCTAAGTCCCCAAGCCTCAGTTTCCTCATCTATAAAACAGGAATAATAATAGTATCCCGCACATATCACATATGACTCCACAGGGATAAAGAAGGCAAAATATATTAAAGGTATGCCTAGAACACTGGCAAATCCTCAAAAATTTTTGATATTATTATTTCAGAAAGTCACAGTTCTCCAAAGACTCTCTTAAAGATCAAAGAGTGGCTGGAGGAATAGCACAGCAGCTACAGTACTTGCCTGCCAAGTGCAAGGCCCTGAGTTCGACTCCCAAGCACCATGTAAGCAGGGCAGGTTGGTGCACATCTGTAATCCCAGCACTGGGAGGCTGAGGCAGGAGGAGGACTACCAGGAGTTTGAGGCCAGCGTAAGCTACATAGTGAGTTCAGGACCAGCCTGGACTGTAGAGTGAGACCCTGTCTCAAAAAAAATTTTTTTTAAATCAAACAAAAAATTTAGACAATAAGCCAAATACTATGAAGGTCTACTGCTGAATGTAAAATAAAAAGGAGATAGTAAAGAAGGGAGTTGGTAAATACAGAAATACTTGGGACAATTAATTTGGGAAATTACGGTACTATGGTTCTGTATCAGCAACTATATGCCTATGGTACAACAAAGCCATCGACACTTTTTAAAAATAAAATGGGGGCTGGAGGAATAGCTCACCGGTTAAAGCACTTGCCTAGGAAGCTCAAGGCTCTGAGTTCAATTCCCCAGCATCACATGAGCGGGGCCTGGTGGCACATGCCTATAATCCCAGCACTTGGGAGGCTAAAGCAGGGGGATTGCTGTGAGTTTGAGGTCAGAGTAGCCTACATAGTGAGTTCTGGACCAACCTGTACTACAGAGCAAGCAAAACCCTCAAAATAAATTTAAAAATAAATAAACAAATAAATAAATAAATGGCTGCTTATGTCAATTGTATATTGACCAAATAAGTATTAAACTGTAAACAACAACATTCAAATAAGGTAACTGTTCACTACAATTAGGTACCCAGTCCACTGATAACATCATAAAAGCTCTATAGCCTCATGCCAGTCATGATAGGCATACATTTTTGCTGCCATACAAAATGGTATGCACTATTTCAAAAGGTTTATATACCATCCCCCTTTCACTATCCCCACAGATTATATGAAAAAAATTCTGATTAAAACGCCTAAAGGAAATGAGACTTTAATTTCACATGATTTTTCCCCATTGTCAATCAACTGGCACACTGGCAGTCCAGACAGCAGAATCCACTTCTTCTGATTCCTCTATCAAACACATACACGTATGCACACACACAAGCTGCTCTTTTAACAGTTTCAGGTTACTTTCCCAATATACAGCCATGCACTGCACGATATGATGCCAATAAGCAACTATGTGTCCTAAAAATAGAAAATCTCATAAAGATTATAAACAGGGAAATATGTCAAACATGATGGCACACTCCTAATAATCCCAGCTACTAAGGAAACCAAAAGAAGACTGCAAATCTGAGGTCAGCCTGGGCTACTTAGTAAGACCCTGTCTCAAAATAACAAGGGATGGGGAAATAGCTCACTATCCCATGTTCCATTCCCAGTACTTAAAAATATATGTATATTTTTGCATAGCTTTACTATGTGTGGTCTTCACACTGAGCTCCATACCCAGCCTACTTACTTTCGTACTTATCTGAATAGGTAGAACAGGTCTTTAGAAACAAAAGACAGAAGGGTAAAAGCTCCTGCTATCCAGGAGGGGGTCCCAAGTGGATTGCCCACATTTTTTAAATTTTATTTTGAGACAGGTCTCACTAAGTTGCCCAGGTTGGGGTCTTACATGAAATCCTCCTGCCTCAGCCTCCCAGAGTGCTGGGATTACAGACCTGTGCCTCCAGCCTGGCTGTGTTTGTGCTTTAAGCAAACTGACTCACTCAATGCAAACTGCAGTCCTGAAAGTTCCATTTATTCTAAGTATATAGGAGTATATTTTTTATCTTTTATATCATTTTGAGACAAGATCTCACTTTGTAATCTAGGCTGGACTTTAACTCACTATGTAGCCCAAGGTGGACTCAAACATGCAATCTTCCTGCCTCAACCATCCTGGTTGTGATCTTGGAGAGATTATGTCAACTTGAGGCAATTGGGAACCACACCTATATTAGGCAATTAGGAATCAGAATGGATTAGACAGTTAGGAACCAGCCTGGATTAGAGTGATTTGCAGGCCAGTGAATGAGGGAAGAACACCGACCCGGATGTGGGAGGTCCAACTGGGAACTCGGGTTGTATAAAAGGTAGGAAGAAGGATTGTTACAGCTTTTTCCTATAGGGAGAGACTGGACTTGATGAGACTTGGCTTCCTGTTTGTGATGTGAGAAGCTGCCTCCACCTCTGCCTCTGCCATGTGCTTCAATTGCTACTGGCGACCCCCGAATGGACTGTAACCTTCTGAAACTGTGAGCTAAAATTAACCTTTCTTCCTCTAAATTTGTGGACGTAGGGTACTGAGTCACAGCAATGAAAAAGTAACTAAGACACTGGTACTGGGATTACAGGTATGTGCCACCACATCCAGCCCAAGTACATTTTCGTGGTATCTCTTCTATGTTTAGACACATACCTCTGTGTTAGAACTGCTCACAAGCATATTCTGTGCCATACCGTGCTGTGTGGGCGTGGAGCCATGTAGCTTCAGTACTTAGGCTACACTATATAATCTAGGTTTAAGAGACTTATAATACCTGCACAATGAAATCACACAACATAACTCTCAAAATATATCCCCAGGTAGCGCACTGGCACATGCCTGTAAACCCAGCACTCTGGAAGGCTGAGGCAAACCTGCAAGTTCAAAGCCAGCCTGGACAACTTGGTAACTTAATGAAAGCCCTTCTCTCAAAAAATAAATAAATAAATAAACAGGCTGAGGATGTAGCTCAGTATGAAGATGATGGATTCGTATCCAGTACCACAAAAAAAAAAAATTGTCAAGAAATGTGTGACTTTAATGCAGCACTGAGGTGGGGAAGGTGGGAGAATGATTTAATCAATACCCAACCTCAGTACTTCATGATCAAGATGTGATACATAAATAAATAAAATTAACAAGGATGGAGGGTGTAGCTCTGCAGTTACAGAGGTTGCCTAGCAAACGCAAGGCCCTGGGTTTGATTCCCCAGCACCATATAAACTGGCCATCGTGGCACATGTCTGAAATCCCAGGACTCGGGAGGCTAAAGCAGGAGTTTGAGGCCAGCCTGGGCTACATAGCGAATTAAGGACCAGCATGGACTACAGAGCAAGACCTTGTCTCCATAAGTAAATGAATAAGGCAAAACAAAAATATAAAAAAGGAACTGTCACAAGAACTTTAGAGTAACAAAAGTCACCTGAAGGTGTAAATAGAAATGGCTCAGCTCCATCTTTGATCCCAAGCTTAGATCCCAGCGCAGCAACAGGCAATGCCATTCGTAGGCCCTTTGCTCTGATGAAATACCTCAATTTAGAGACTAAACAAAGTCAGATGACTCTTCTAAGTATGGGGCAGAAAAAGAAGCTAAACAATTTGAACAGCAAATAATCTAATCATTTCAGTCTGCATTCATTTATGGACTCTTTCTCTCGCTAAACTTGCCTAATAGAAAACCTGCTCAAAAGGACTCAGAGATCACACGCTTATGGAAGTTCATTTCACAGGAGGACTTCCCAACTGGGGAAGAGTGGCTTAAGAAAGGTCTTGTTGGAGAAGACCACGGAGCCAGAAGCAGTCGTTCACATTACTCAATGATGGTCCTTCATATGATGACTTGAAACCTGTCTTCAAATAATGTTAACAAAGTTTTTACATTTAAAGTGTTTTTGCGGGTGGCTGGGGTGGGAAGAATCCATCCCTTTCAATTAACAACCCCAGGACCAGTGACAGAGATACAGGACTCCCAAGAAAATTGATGAGATGAATAACAGTCAGAACCAGCCTGAGTGACAGCAGAGGGGCAGGTTCAACAGGAGCACAAAAACTTCAGCAACTAGAGCAGGTTTAAGTGCCCTGGAACCTAGCCAAGATGAAAAAACTTAGTTAAGGCAGTCGAGGCACCACACATGCCTTGGGGTCTAAAGCTCTCAGTTCTTAACTATGCCAGCTGTAACAGTTACACACACCAGAAGGCATTCTCCAGGGTCAAGCAGCCCAATCAAAGCACATCCTTTAAACGGCCTCGGTGCTCAGTAAAGGCCAAGTTCCAATCAGCACCAGGGTTTTCTAGTCACACAGTCCTAAGGCCTGCCAGCCAAAAGTGTGACACACTGAAGTCAGATTCCAAGTGTGTCATGCACTTAACCCTAAAAAGATTCTCCAAAGAAGGTCAAAAGGCTGAAGGTGACCTCCAAGTACTAGCTTTCTGAGTAGAGGCTCCTCCAGAAGAGTTTCCAACTACACCGCTGATGAGCAAAGAGAAAGGAATTTCAGGGTACACCCAACATCCTCCCTTAAAAATACTGCCTAAAAATACTGGTATTTTCAATTGCAAACTCCATGCCACATGTTACTAAAATGGGCCGGTGAGCTCGTCTCCGGGCTGAGTGGCGGGGAAGCAGGAGCGTCCCCCCCACCAAGCCCAAAGGTCCACAGCACTGGGCCCCGCTTCCCGCCCCAGCCCGCTACTTCCGCCAGGCCTGCGATTCTCCCAGGCGGGGCGACGGCGCGGCCCGCCAGCCTCTCCCCCGCCCTACTACATACCGGAGCGCTGCCCGCCGCATCGCGCTCGAGCGCCTTGCACACCTTGAACGCGGGAGTAAACCCTAGCCCCACGTGCCGGTGGGCGGTTGGACGCCAAAGAAACAAATGACTCGGGAACAGACGAGGGCGCGGGCACGAGCACGCGACTGTACCTCCCTCCCCAAACCGCGCCCTCGCAGCGCCACCGCCCTGGGATTGGCCAGCCTGCCCAGGGGCGGGGCCACGCTGGGACCGTGGGTTTGGGGGCGGGGCCAACACGGAACGGGCAGCGCCTGCCCGCCCATTTGCCGGGAAGCTTTGCTCCCCGAACTTCCCAGGCAATCAGCTACTCCGGGGGTGTCGCTAACTGGAGGACTGGCATTTCTTCTCGCCATTGTTGAGTAAAGGGATGGTGCTGTATCTCTCAGGCCTGACGTGGAGGCAAGGCGCGGCTTGTTTCTGAATTACGCTTTGCTCTTGCTGCGCAGTCCGCGGCTGCCGGTCTGTAATGCTTGCCATTGGCTGCGCATTGGAATCTTCTGAGCAGATTTCTAAAACACTAATAATGGGTGGAACCCTCTGGAGATTCTGATTTGGTCATCAGTGCAGCCTGGGCTTTGGGGTGTCTAAGTGCTCCATAGGGGACGCTAATGTAGCCAGAGGTCGTGAACTACTGGAGGGTTTAGGGGACTGGACACAGTGCTCCTCTTCTAATCTCCGTCTGCTCTCTAGTCACAGCTGAACACCGAGGCTGATCCAGAGACTTTCAAGGCCAGAGAGTTTAGGAGGATTGTCAACATATGACCTGATTTTCCGTTTTGGTTTTCTCTTTCTCTCTCAATGCTGGAGATGAAACCCAGGTCCTTCACAGTAAACTGCATGTCCAGACTTTTTTATTTTTTTCAAATCGACTCTCATCAAATCGTTTAGGCTGGGCTTGAGATCTTCCTGCCTCAGTCTCCCAGAGTGCTGGGATTAAAGATGTGCACCACCACACCAGGCTTGATTTTCCACTTCATTTAATGAATTTTTGTTAAGCTAAAAATCATTGTGCCGGGCACTATTGTAGATGCTGGGAATTTTTTTAAATGGATAAAAATCCCTGCCATTAGAGAGCTTACGTCACATGAGAGATAAATCAGCAAACAAGTTAATAATAATAACTTTACAGAAGCAACTCACTCGGGACTGGTAGTGAAAGGTTTTACTCCTCTATCCTTTGTTTCTAAATAAAAACATGTTACTCTAAAAAAAATAATTTCACATCTCGTAAAACATCTAAAGAGAAAACAAGGTATCTGCAATTCTTGCTTTATTTTTAAAGATAATCTAGGAGGCAGGGGCATACCGTGGTTTGTTTTGGCTTTGGTTTTGGAATATTCCATGCTTAGTAAAACTTGGTTGAATTAAGCCAGCAGTTTCTAATCATTTCGTGAATTGCAAATGGTGTATCATCTTCGGACATCTCTGCTGTCTCCCTAGGCCTCCTTGCTTTCTATCAGTCCCATCCAGAAGGGCCTGCTAGGTTCGCCCCTTCATTTACATATAATGTATTGAATCATACATGTTTTTGTTCTTTTTACTTCAATTTTGCCTGAAGGAACAGGAGGCTCAAGGAGAAAAAATAACATCAAGAGAATTTTCCAGTTTACATATATAGTATAATAAGGAGAGCTTAACATTTTTTGTGCAGTGAAGTCACGATCTACTACCTAAAACTAAAAGAAACCTTTCTTCCCATTACATATGTTGTGGATGTCAGATATTCTGTCCCAGAAATGAGAAAGTAACTAAGACACCATTCATCCCATCGCAACAGGAAGCAGAGAAAGAGAAGGATGGAGCTAACGAGAGAGGTATGCCCTTCAGGTCATGCCCCAGTTATCTGTCCCTTCTTACCAGGTCCCACAGCCCAACAGCACAGAAAATCAATGGGTTAATCCATTCATATGATTAACCCCCATGATCCATTCACTTCCCAAATACATGAGGCTTTGGGGAAACAGTCCCAATCAAAACCATAACAGGGACTAAAGTGGTTAAAGTGCTTGCCTAGAAAGCACAAGGACCCGAGTTCAATTCCCCAGCTCCACATAAGCCAGGTGTAGTGGCACACACCTGTAATCCCAGTACTTGAGAGGCTGAGGCAGGAAGATTGCCATGAATCCAAGGCTAGCCTGAGCTACATAGTGACCTCAGGACCAGCTGGGCCATAGAATGAGACCCTATCTCAAAAAAAAAAAAAAAAAAAAACAGGTCCTTTGCCCACTTTAAAAATAAGTTACTTGTTCTCTTGCTATAGAGTTATCTGAGGTCCTATTATATTTCAGATATTAATCCCTTACCAGAGATAATTGTTTAGATACTCCCCCATTATGTATGTTGTCTCTTCACTCTATTGTTTCCTTTGCTGTGCAGAAGCTTTTTTTACCCACTCTTTTTATTAACATACATATGCAATAGACAATGTTTACAATAAACTTGAGTATTTCGTGCACATATATATCATATCAACTTTACAATCCCTTCACATTTTGACCCTCCCACACCCTCCCGATCCCTTTCCCCCAACTCTGGCTATCACATCATGTGGTTCTATCTGAGTTTCCCAAGTCAGACTATATCGCACTTAACATATTTAATCTTTTGCATCTAAACCCTTTCACTTAAGTCACCACTCTTTAGCTCAGCTTCCTCCTATTCCTCGAATGGGCCGCAGTGGTCAAATCTTGATGCTTCTTTTCTGAGGCCAGCCGATCCCTTTATTGGGATATTTGCTGAAAGTTCTTTATTTTTCTATATTTTGGTATAACTTCATTGATATTCTTAAACCTGGCCTTACCCACCAGTCCACATTAGAAAATAACTACAAGCGTGTAGTTCAAAAGACTAGTAAATATGAGAAAGAAGAGAAGCTAAATTTCAAATGCCTTAGCGGAATACTGAAAGGTACATGTTTGTACATTCACAGGGTTATCTTTACATCAGTCAGTTTTCTTAGGATAAACTTACATCAAAGACCTAATAAATGAATTCCTAAAATAAACAAACTTAAAACTATATGACATCGCTACATTAAATGAACTTAAATCTATATCACATAAGGATACTTAAAGTAGCAGATATGAAGGCAAATTTAGTTATTTCAGAATATTTTAACTTTCATAACTTTTTTACTGACATTTCACTGATTACTAACATTCTGCTAGATTTGGTTTATAATTTTATCTGCCTATCCATCCATATATTCATGCATATGTATTTTTAAAAGATTTTATGTCAATACCCCATGTTGCATGTAATTATTCTGTCTTGCACACTACTATACTATTACTAATAATAATGATGTGGGGAGGTTTCACAGATTTTATAGAACATCTGGTACTGTTTTAGAATCATATCAATCAAATGACTTAAATACCAGTCTTTTTTATTACATTTTCTCTTTAGATGTTACCTTTCCTCCAAGTTATTTTGGTGCTGCTTATCTTTCTGCCTCTCAAAGAGGATAAACTCACATTCAACATCAAAAAGGGGAATTGCTTCATTCAACAAGCTTAAGACTTTATCCATTTGCAACATTAAATGGATTTAAATCTGTATCACATATGTATACTACAGTCAAAGCAATGGATACATATGCTTAGTTATTTCACTTTTTTAAACTTTCATATATTGTTTACTCATATTCCACTGATTATTATCATTTTGCCCAATTTGGTTTATCCTTTTACCTAACAGTTCATCCCTAATTTCATGAATAGCCTTACTTTTTGCTTAGCTTATTTTCCTTTAGCTGTTGTCTCTTTTCCTCTGGGGTCATTGGTGTCTTGGCCTCCCTTTCGCTTTCTAAGTTTCCTTTAAGTATTCTCTGCAATACTGGCTCAGTGGCTGCAAAATTCTTTTAAGTTTTCTGTATCATGGAAAGTTTCAATTTCTCCCTCTAATTTAAAAGATAATTTCGCTGGATATAGCAGTCTTGGCTGGCATTTATGTTCTTTTAGTGCTTGGATTACATTGCTCCATGAGCTCTTAGCTTTTAGCGTGTGGACTGAGAAGTCTGCAGTTACGATGATGGGCTTATCTCTGTAGGTCACCTTCTGTTTTTCTCTTACTGCTTTTAGTATTTTCTCTTTGTGTTGTGTTTCTAGTATTTTAACTATGATGTGTCGTGATGAGGATCTCTTCTGATCAAAGTTGTTTGGTGTTCTATATGCCTGCAGTAGTTCCATGTTCATTTCTTTTCTCAGATTTAAGAAATTTTCTTCCATAATTTCATTGAACATGACCTTTAAGCCTTTTGTTTTTTCCTGAGTCTTCTCCTGGACTCCCATCATTCTGAGGTTGTTTCTCTTTGAATCATCAGCCGTTGTAATGATTCGCTTTCCTCCTTTTCTACTTTGTGTTCTTCACGGCCTGTATGTTGCAGCTCAGTCATTTTATCTTCTACGTCTGACATTCTATTCTGAAGATGTTCAATGTGGTTGCTGATTATTTCCTGTTTTTCACTTCCTGAATATCTGTATTCAATTTTTTTATATCTCTGTTGTGTTCTTCTCTAATTTCTTGTATTGCCTTCATTATCTTCTGGTTTATATCTTCTTTGTTCCTCTCTAATTGCTTTCCAATGTTTGCTGTTAGCTTAGCTATGTCCTGGCGTATCTCTTGCATTATCTGTTTCATTTCCTGTTTTAATGCAAAGTATTTCTGGGCCCAGAAATTATCATCTTTTTGTCTTTTTCATCTTTGGATTCTGCTATTTCAGGATCCCTGGTATCACTTTCTGGGGTGTCAGGTCTTTTTGTACGAGATATATTACCACATTTCCTCATGGTTCTGCTGTCTCTGGCTGTGTCTGGTTGCCTGTCTTTGGTGTGCAGGAAAAAAAGAGTTCGGTGAAGGCCCAGTCCTAGATGTCTCTGGAAGCCTCTGGGGCTCAGTATTGATGGGGTGATGGAATTCCTGGGAAGCCTCTGGAAGCCTCTGGTGTGTGGGACAGACAGGCAATGGAATTCTCAGTCCTAGATGCCTCTGGCACATAAGGTAGCAGTGACTCAGAAGCCTCTGGCATGTGTGGGAGTGACAGGGCAATGGTCCCCCTTTTGAGGTATCTTGTTCATCCCCAGGCCCCTCAGCAAAGCTCTCCCGCCTATCCTGGCTTCCCTACCCCAAGGCGGGCTCTACACCCTCAGAGGTGCGCCCACTACCCTGAGCCCTTCAGGAGATCAGGAGCTTTCCCCTGTCTTTTCTTCTATCTCTGCCTCTTGTGCCAATTTCTTCCTAAGCACTGTTTAAGGGTGATCCCCAAAGCCCTGGTGTACTCTTCTGAGCTTTCTTTTACTCTAAAGGGTTCAGTCTTGGGCTTTTTTTTTTTTTTTTAATGGCTCCTGCTTACATCATTGTCTGTTATGGCTGCCCAACGCTGCCTCTAATCTGGGCTCCCAGGGGCCTTTTCTAGAGGAAGCACACATTGCATTTCTAGTGTACACTACCTGCAGGTTGGTGTTTTGAAGGCTGGGGCTGCCAGCTGCCAACAATTCCCACTTTTCCCGGATCTGTGCTTAACTCAGACTGAGATTCTGGCTCCAAGCTTTCTTCTGACTGTGGTCTGCGGGTGCAGGCAGCTCAGGACTGTGCCTAGGAAGCTGCTGATATGACTTGAGGATTTCTGACCTTCCCGCTGCTACCTGTCAGGTGTTGGGGCACTGCTTCCTCTCCCAGCTCCATCAGATGTCCGGGGCCCATGCAAGCTTTAGAAGCTTTTTAATTCAATGTAATTCCTTTAGTGTATTTTTTGTACTTAGAGCCATATCCAAAAAGTCATTGCTCAGATCAGTGTCATGAAGATATTCCCCCATGATTTTTTTTTTTTACTGATAATTTTGAGTCTTACAAATGTTAATCCTTTGGAGTTGGTTTGTACATATGGTGTGAGAGAAGGGTCTAATTTCCTTCTTCTAAAGGTGGGTATCATTTTCACAACCCCATCTATTAAAGAGACTGTTTTGACCCTCTGTTTCTTGGTACTTTTGTAGAATATTTGTTAGTTGAAAATGCACAGATTTATTTTGGGGGAGCTTTTGAAACATACTCTACAGTTAGAATTTGTATATTTTAAAGATAATAAAATCATGCTGACTGAATTTACTTAGTGTACTTTTAGGTTTAATTTGTATTCTGTACTATTTGGACACGGGGCTGCATAAAAACAGGGTTCTAACACTGTTAGTCTATCTGGTTAATCTTTACATATGATCTTCATGGTATTGTTAGACTGTTTTGTTCTATTTATATAGGTAATTTATTGCCACACTATGCAAGACACTCTGCACAGCTGATTTTTGGCCTGATCAGGGGAGTTACTAAAACCAAGCCTGGAGGGAAAGATCTTTATTTTGCCCCTGAAGATCTCTTTAGTCACCATGTCTTCCTTTACTCTAGTTCTTAAAATTACCTGCAATTCCTGACTCCTTGTTTATGGCTCAGTTCTTCCATGTCCCTCACCCCGGCCCTGGAAGTTCTTTGTAAGACTTCCCTGAGGAGACAGACACAGATTAGGTAGAGAGACAGAGGTACAGATGGAGGCAGAGATAAAGACAGAGATTAGTTTTTTATTGCTGCTATAACAAATGAGAACAACAAATACAGACAGAGAAATCTGCTCTAATATGCTTCCATAAATGTTTCAGGTTAAGCCTGCCAGAGCTTAGGGATGCTATTAAAAGGCACAAGAGACCTAGTGTTGGGAGGAGAGAAAAAAAAATGTTGTTCAAAGAAATCCCAAATGGAACACTTTAATAGTTGGCACTGCACCAAAGTCTGTGGGTCCCGTTCTGAGACTACATGGTTGAGAAATACTCAAGGTGATAGGTGAGGGAGTGGACGGGAACAATTTGGAAAGGGGTTTACTGTCTGATGTGGCATATCTAGGAGTTTCAGAATTCTTTTTTTTTATTTTTCCCACTATTTTTATTAAGATACATATGCAATACATACTGTTTACAATGAATTTCGGTATTTCATGCACATATATATCATATCAACTTTACAATCCCTTCCCATTATTGACCCTCCCATCCCGTCCCTATCCCTTCCCCCAACTCCGGCTATCACTTCATGTGGTTCTATAGAATGTCTGTGTTCTGGGTTTTCCAAGTCAGAGAAGCTATACAGTACTTAATATATTAATCTTCTGCATCTAAATCATTTCACTTAAATCACCACTCTAACTCAGCTTCCTATTCCTCGAATGGGTTGTAGTAGTTAAATCTTGATGCCTCTTCTCTGAATCCCACCAATCCCTTTATTGGAATATTTACCAAAGGTTTTTTTTTTTCTTTCTATATTTTGCTGTATCTTTGTTACTATTCTTAAACCTGGCCTTACCCGCCAGTTCACATTAGAAAATAACTACAAGCATGTAATTCAAAAGACTAGTAAATTTGGGAAAGAAGAAGATAAAAAAAAGTTAAATTTCAAATTCCTTAGCTGAATACTGGAAGGTACATGTTTCTACATTCACAAGGTTATCTTTACATCAATCAGTTTTCTTAGGATAAATTTTCATCAGTGACCTAATAAGTGAATTGCTACAATAAAACAAAGTTAAAACTACACCACATTGCTATATTAAATGAACTTAAATTTATATCACATAAATATACTTAAAGTGACAGATATGAAGGCAAATTTAGTTATTTCAGAATTTTTTAACATTCATAACTTATTTACTCACATTTCACTGGTTACTAACATTCTTCTGTATTTGGTTTATAATTTTATCCGTCTATCCCTCCATATATTTGTGCATCTGTATTCTTAAGAGATTTTATATCAATTCCCCATGTTGCATTATTAATTAGTAATTATTCTATTTTGCACACTACTACACTATTACTAATAATAATATTGTGGGGAGATTTCACAGATTTTATAGAAGAACTGGTACTGTTTTAAAAATATATCAATCAGGGACTTCCAGTCAAGATGGCGGCTGAGTAACAGCACTGCACAATATCTCCTCACCAACCCACTTAAAAAGTCAAGAATTTAGTTAGAAAAAGTGTGTTCAGTGTAGCTAGAAAAGAGAGGAGCATCCCCAACAACTGAAAGGAGGCCAGGGGAAGGTCAATAATTCCGAAGGATCATCGAAAGCAGAGAAAAAAAAATCCCAGCAGCCCAGGAAGCCGTGGCAGGCCAGCAGCAAACAACCGGAGCTGCAGGCAGCTGCAGATGGAGGAAAGCTCACATGGGCCCAGGACATCTGACAGAGCTGGGAGAGGACAGAGCACCCCTACAACGGACAGGAGGCTGCAGGCGGGTCAGAAATCCGGAAGTCACATCAGAAGAGGAGGAAAAAAGCAGCTGACTCAGCGCAGCCCCAAGCTGCCGGCATTCACAGACCAGACGGAGGAAAGTCTGGAGCCAGAACCTCAGCCTGAGGTCAGCACAGATCCGGAGAAGTGGGAATTGTCGGCAGCTGGCGGCCACAGCCTCTGAAAACACCAACCCGCAGGTAGTGTGTACTATAAAGGCAGCGTGCGCTCCCCCTAGAAAAGGCCCCGGGATCCTAGATCAGAAACAGGGCTCAGCAGCCTTCACAGGCACTAACGTAAGCAGGAGCCATTTTAAATAGAAGGGGGAAAAAGCCCAAGACTGAACCCTTTAGAGTAAAAGAAAGCTCAGAAGAGCACACCAGGGCTTTGGGGTCACCCTTAAACAGTGTCTAGGAAGAAACTGGCATAAGAGGCAGAGAGAGGAGAAAAGAGGGGAAAAAGGCTGCTGATCCCCTGAACGGCTCAAGGGCGCCTCTGCTCTGAGGGTGGAGAGCCCCGCGCTGGGGGAGGGAAGCCAGGACAGACGTGGAGCTCTGCTGAGAAAAACAGAAGGTGACCTACGGAGATAAGCCCATCAGGATAACTGCAGACTTCTCAATCCAGACTCTAAAAGCCAGGAAATCATGGAGCAATGTCATCCAAACACTAAAAGAACATAAATGCCAACCAAGACTGTTATATCCAGCAAAATTATCTTTTAATTTAAAGGGAGAACTTAAAACTTTCCATGACAGAGACAGCTTAAAGGAATTTGCAGCCACTGAGCCAGTATCACAGAGAATACTTAAAGGAAACTTAGAAAGTGAAAGGGAGACCAGGGACACCAATGACCCCAGAGGAAAAGTGACAACAGCTAGAGGAGAATGAGCTGAGAAAAAAGTATGTTAGTAATCAGTGAAATATGAGTAAATAAGTTATGAAAGTTAAAAAAATCTGAAATAACTAAATTTGCCTTCATATCTGTTACTTTAAGTATATTTATGTGGTATAGATTTAAGTTCATTTAATGTAGCAATGTGATATACTTATAGCTTTGTTTTGTTGTAGCAATTCACTTATTCGGTCACTGATGAAAGAAAGAAAGAAAGAAAGAAAGAAAGAAAGAAAGAAAAGAAAAGAAATGCTAGTTGCATATCTTTTCTTTTCTTCCTCTGGGGAGGCATCTACTTATAATTAATCTTTCAGGGAAATATATAAAATGGGGAAAAAAATCTTTGAGGGAGACCTTAAAATGTATTACAATTCTTCCAATCTTAAGGTCCTGGGTCCCCTTTTCATCCTCTTGTACTGTTCTCCTACTTCTCTCAGCTTTCAGAGAGGAATGACTTACAACCCACACTTCAACCATCTTTCACCTCCAGAATCATTTCTCAAGCAACAACCTGTGTGGTCGACAGCCAACTCTGCAGGAGAAAGCCAGAATGTAGGGCTGCTCCTTATTCCTCCTGGGCTGCTTGGGGCGTGTTTACTTTCTTGTGTTTCCTTCTTTGAAGTAGCCTCTATTTTCCTATATTCTTCTATTAACATTTAATTGCCAGTTTGCAAATGGTACAAAGATTGGTCGGCTGGATTATGAACTTTAAAACTATTGCATGTACCCAGAGGCCACAGGGAAAAGTGGGGGTGTCTCATACTTTGAACACTAACAGACAATTATTTTCTCTGATCTTCTTGAGTAACCACCACATCCAGATTCAAAGAGATGATAGCTTAAAAGGCCTAAGGAAGGTTGATTGTACCTTATGGATTTTCTAAGTATTTCTGAAGAATTAGAGCTGTGGTTCCTGAGCTGACAGATGGACATTAGTCTTCACTCAGGACACTACAACAGAAGGGAGAAGGGAGGGCAACTTAGAGGAAGCAGGTCACACTAAAATGGACCTGAAACTTTGCATCTGCCTCTCAGCTCCAGTTGTACCTATCCACATTCCATTTTACAACACTATAATTCAATACCTGAGGCAGGCTACTTTATAAATAAAAATTAGAAAGATATTTAAATAAATAAAAAGACTTATTTAGGTTACTATTTTGGAGACTTTGTATCCAAACAGCATGAGACAGGTTTTGGCGAGGGTCCCTCTTGCTGCATGACATCATGGCAAGAATGAATATGCACCTCTGCATAAGTGTGGTTTCTCTTCTCCCTATGAAGCTGACAGGATTTGCTGAGCATGGTGGTGCATACCTATAATCTCAGAATTCTGAGAGGATTAGAAAGGAGGATCGCAAGTCCACACATTTGAGCCCAACCTGAGCAATTTAACAATTTAGTGACACCTTGTCTGAAAATAAAAAAGGGTTAGGGATATGCCTCAGTGCAAAGAACCTAAGTTAAGCCCCCAGCATTGGGCTGAGGTTATAGGTCAGTGGTCACAGTGCTTGCCTAGAAAGTGGAAGACCCTAGGTTCGATTCCCCAGCACCACACAAAAATTAGCTGGTGCACAATTGTAATCCCAGCACTTAGGAGGCTGAGGCAGGAGGATGGCCATGTGCTGAAGACCAGCCTAGCCTACATATTAAGTTCAGGACCAGCCTGTACTACAAGTGAGACTGTATTTCAACTAAAAGTAAAATAAAAAATAAACCCCCGGTATTAAAAATCAAAAAACAAACAGCATTCAATCATGGGAGCTCCATCCTGATGACCTAATTTAATTAAAAAGTCCCCTCTAAACACCAAAGTCAGATAGGTTTCCACCTTCCTAATAATATCAACATATAAATTTGGGTATTAACATTCTGCATTAGTTTGGAGGGACAAATCATATTTTGGGGAGAACCAAGGAGTTTATTGGGGTTACTAACAAGAATACAGTGAAAGGTTACCTGCAGAAGCAGAAATCAGAGGCTAGACAAATCATACTCAAACTGCAGCATATGCCACATTTGTTGCATCATTCTCTAAACACACTGCTTGGCAGACCTTAGTAAGTCTATGTTAAATGTTGAATAAGAAGTAAGCTTAGTCTGGCCCAGTGGCACAGATTTGTAATCCTAACACTTTGGGAGGCTGAGGCAGGAGGATCCCAAGTTAAGGCTGGGCAATTTAGTGACTTAAAGAGACCCTGTCTCAGATAAACAATAAAAAGGGGCTGGGAAGATATCTCAGAGCAAAGGCCCTGTGTTTTTAATCACCAGTATTTCAATAGTAATAATAACAATAATAAATTTTAAAAAGAAGAGGCTTTTCCTGCCCTTTAAAAGTGTGGTATAGCCAGGTGGTATGGCACATGTAATCCCAGCACTCTGAGAGCCTAAGACAGGAAGATTGCAAGTTGAGCCCAGCATGGACCATTTAGCAATTTAGCAAGACCCTGTCATATATATATATATATATATATATATATATATATATATATATATGAAAAGAATGGGCTACGATGAAGGTCAGTGTGAAGGTCCTGGGTTCAATTCTCAGGGCCACCATTAAAAAAAGTGTGATAGACTCTATGGTAACCTCCATAATTCAGCCTGTTGGCACTCATGCCTTCAAGAAATCCCCTCTACTTGAGTGTGAGTGAGACCTGTGACTTGTTTTTAACCAAAAACATATGGTAGAAGTAACAGCATGTCACACCAACAATTGTGGTACATTATGTAAGAGTCTATCTTGACAGTTAAAAGCAAAAAACAGACAAGTGGATGTAAGGTTGTCGTGGTTTGGATCTACAGTGTCCCCTAAAATCCTCACGTTCCTATAGATACTGTGTACTGGAGAGAGGTGGGGCCTGGCTGGAAGGGGCAGATGCTTGGGGCTTGGCGTGGAGGAGCTGTGTTGGCCATTCTCCCAGACATCTTAGTTCCACCACGCTGCTGGGAGGAGCTCTGTCCCCAGAGCACCAGCTCTGGCTATGGCTCTGGCTTTGGCTCTACCTGTGGCACCACCATGTGATTCTATCATTTTCCAGCCACTCATCTGTGAATGGACTGTGACTTTCTGAAACTGTAAGTTAATATAAATCTTTCCTCCCTAAGTTGTGGATGTTGTATATTGATTCACAGTGACAAAAAAGTAACTAATACAGAAGTTGACACCAAGAGTGAGGTTGTTGCTTTGAATTTACCTGACCATAAGGTTTAGAAGCCATTGGAACCAGTTTTCAGAAGGAGTTTGGAAAGGTTTGAAGATGTCAGCTGGAAAAGCCTTGGAGTGCTCTGAGCTAAGCTTGATGGGAGATTCTGGCCAGAGCGCAAAAGATCAAAATGCTAATAAAAGTGTAGATTAAAGAGGCCAGGCTCAACAAGTTTCAAATGGAAAGAAAAACTGTATTGACAAGTGATCTAAACCATGTGTGCTACATTCTGACACAAAGTTTGTCAGCACTTTGTCCTTGCCCAGAATTTTCCTAAAACTGATATTAAGGGCAATGGACCATTTAATCTGGTAAAAAAAAAAATCTCAAGGCAAACTGATGTTCAGGCTGTCACTTGGCTGTTGTTTGTGGATGTTAGGCAAATCTACAGTGAAAGACAAAAAAAAAAAAAAAAAAAAAAAAAAAAAAAAAAAAAAAAAAAAAAAAAAAAAAAAAAGGACATAAAAAGGTTAAAAAGGTTTGCTGTGCCAGACCAAAACAGCCTACAGTGGTGAGCCAAAAAACACAGAAAAGTTTAAAAGAATAACATTAAGCATAAAAACGTACTTACCATCAGGACTATAAAAACGATGCCTTAAGGGCACCTACAAAATCAACGAGACCCCCACCCTTCACCAGCTCAAGGATAAAAGGCAAAAAATTTACTATTTAAAAAGTATACCCTAGAGCCAAAAAACTGTCTTTCCAAGTTGATTTCCTGGAGTTTAACCATCTAAGAACTCAGAGAGACCTCAGCAACATTTGTCCAAAGGGATCATGACGGGCACTGTTCAAGCCAGTGACAAACCCTGGCAATGTCCACATGGTCCTGGCTTTACAGGTTTTCAGAGTACAAAAGTTATGTGTTCATGGAGGCTTCCACCCAATTTTCAAAAAAAGGCCTTGGAGGCCAGACAATGTGCCCCTGGGAGGATAATGCGCAAAGTGGTGACCAAAAAAAAAAAGGCAAAGGTATAATAAAAAACCCAAAAACTTAAAAAGAAGAAATAAACATGAGTCTTTCAGGGACCAAGGGCAAAATGTCATGGTTTAGATCTAAAGTGTCCCCCAAAAGCCTCATATACTTGGTAAAAAAAGGTAAATACCTGGGGCTTCACCTGGAGGGACATATGCTGGTTTCATGCTTCCTCCCAAACTGGTCTCAGTTCTGCCATATTGATAAAAAGATCTCTGTCTCCCGAAACACCAGCTCCTGCTCTGGCTGTAGCTGTGGCTGCCCCAAGTGATTCCACCATTTTCCAGATGCCCAACCATAAACAAACTGAGATCTTCAAAAACAGTAAACTACAACAAAGCTTTCCTCCCTAACTTGTAAATGTCAGGTATTAAGTCACAATGACAAAAATGTAACTAAGACAGAGGTCAAAGAAAGTGTCTGGTAGAATCAAAAATATAACCAACAGCAAGAGAATTTCAAGCAGAAATGCATTGGCCTCATGATCTTATGCCTGGGTAGCAAGTCCAGGTGTAAAGTCATATATAAAGCTCCATGACTCTGCCTGGGTAGGAAGTCCAGGCATAAGGAATAAAGAGGTAATGGATAAAAAGATAAAAAAGGGATACAAACTGGGTTAAGGGATATTAATAAATGGGTGATTATGGATAAACAGAGCTTTTATGTAATGTGGGTGAATGAGGCAGCATGAGAATCAGGGATAGCACTGTTTAGCTTGTGTGAGGGTCAGGGATTGGGCAGAAGAGAGTACAGCAGGGTTGCCTGATAGGTTGGGAGAGTAGGCAGGTGTGCAATGGGTTAAGAAAGGCAGGTCCCCCTGATGGTCAAGGTTGTCATCATCAGTTGGCCAAATGCTGGGCCCAGCAAAGTTGCTAAGTCAGGGCCTGTGAAGGCTGTTAAGCCTGATCATAGTTGCTGTGGCCAAGAAAGTTACCAAGCCCTGGAGGGAAGGAAGAAGGAGCTGTCGGAGGAAACAGCTATCTTTAAGGAAAGGTCATACACTGATAGCCAAGCTCTGTGTGTGGGAATGGCTGACCTCAGCCTAGGAGTGACAGCATAGGAACCCCACAGCAGGACTAAATCCAATGCAAAAAACTTCAAGCCAGGCCTATGATCCCACCACCTAGGGAGGATGAGGCAGGAGGATTGCAAGTTTGAGTCCAGCCTATGCAATTTATCAACTTAGTAAGCCCCTGTCACAGATTTTAAGAAAAAAACTTATTTTATTTCATTTCACTTGAGACAGGTCTCACTCTGTAGTCCAGTCTGGTCCTAAACCCACTATGTAGCCCACGCTGGCCTTGAACTCACAGCAATTCTCCTGCTTCAGCCTCCCAAGTGCTGGGATTACAGGCATGTGCCACCATGCTGATTTTCTGCAGTACTAAGGAATGGAACTCAGGGCTTTGCCCATGCTAGGTGAGTGCTTTAAACACTAAGCTACACCCCCTCGGCTTGTAAAACAAATTTTTGAGATAGGTTCTTGCTTTATAGTCCAGTCTAGTCCTGAACTCACTATATAGCCCGTGCTAGCCTCGAACTCACAGCAATCCTTCTGCCTCAGTCTCCCTAGTGCTGGGATTACATGTGTGTGCCATCACACCCAGTTTATATGATGCCAAAAAATGGAAGTCAGGGCTTTGAGCTTGCTAGACAAAGGCTTTAAGTGCTGAGCTACACCTCCAGTCTATAAATTATCTTTTAAATGGGCAGGGGATACAGCTCAGTGTGAAGACAAGGGATTCATTCCCCAAAACTGCAAAAAATGAATACATAAAGTAAAATAAATCGGAGTTAGAGGAATAGCTTAGCGGTTAAAGTGCTTGTCTAGCAAGCACTATGCAAGTGCTAAGTACCTGAGTTCAATTCCCCAGCACCACATCAGCTGGGCATGGTGGCACACACCTGTAATCTCAGCACTCAGGAGGCTGAGGTAGGAGGATTGTCCTGAGTCCAAGGCCAGCCTGGGCTACATAGTGAGTTCATAATCAGCCTGGGCTATAGAATGAGACCCTGCCTCAAAAACAAACAATTTAACAAAGTAAATAAAAAGAAAAGAAAGAAGAATAAAAGAAACCACAGAGTGAAAAGGCAACCTGTGGAACAGGAGAAAATACTTGCACACCATCTATCTGCAGGAGGCCTCTTTCAAAGAGAAAAAAAGTAAAATAATGAGTTCTAGTGAGAGCAGAGAAGTTGGAAGTTTGTATAATGTTCATGGTAACACAAAATGAAGAGACTGCTATGAAAAAGTGTGGAAAACCTTCAAAAAAATTGAAAATGGAACTACCATCTGGCACAGCAATACCACTTTCAGATAAACATCAAAAACAAGTCAAGGTGACTTCCAATCAAGATGGCAGGTGAGTAACAGAGGTATGCAATGTCTGCTTGAGGACTCACTTAAAAAGTTGAGATTATAATTAAAAAGTCAGCTAGGACAGGAAGGAGCACCCTAATAATTGAAAGGAGGCCACAATAAGGTCAAAAATCCCAAAGAAACATCAGAAGTGAGGAAAAAAGCAGCCCAAGAAGCAGCTCCAGGCCAAGTGAGAGCAGCTGTGGGCCACCAGGCATCTGCAGACAGAAGAAAACCTGGAGCCCAGAACCTCTGACCAAGGTAAGTGCAGATCCAGAAGTGGGAAGTGACAGCAGCTGGCAGCCCCAGCATCCAAAAATAAGCCTGTAGGTATGGAAAACTACAAATGCAATGTGAGCTTCCCATGCAAAAGGCCACCCAAAGGCTACATCAGAAGTACAGGTACTTCTGGTCAAGATGACAGCCAAGTAACAGCTGCACAATGTCCCCTCATGGACCCACTTAAAAAGTTGAGAATAGTCAAAAACTGCCTGTTCAATGTAGTTAGGATAGGGAGGAGTGCCTCAACAATTTAAAAAGGCCAAAGGAGGGTCAGAACCCCAAAAATACAACAGAAGCAGAGGTAAACATCAGCCCAGGAAGCCACCTCAGGCCAAGTGTGAAAATGTGGAAGCTGCTGGCATCCACAGAAGAAAACCCGCCCATAGGCTAGAAACTCTGACTGAGATAGGAGAGGAAGGAGTGCCTAAACAACTAAAAGGAAGCCATGAGTAGGTCAAAAATCCCGAAAACATATCGGAGGTTAAAAAAAAAAAAAAAGCATCCCAGGAAAGCAGCTCCAGGCTGACAGTATGTCACTGAGCTGCCAGCCTCGACAGGCAAAAGAAAGTGTGGAGCCTGAAACCTCACAGCAAGGTAGGCACAGATCTGGGAGAAGTGGGAATTAACAGTATCTGGTAGCCCCAGCCTCCAAAACATGAGCCTGTGGGTAGTGCATACGAAAACACAATGTCAGCTCCCTCTAGAAAAGTCCTCCTGGAGCCTAGATCAGAAGCAGTGCCATAACAGGCAATGACTTAAGCAAGAGCCATCTTTTAAAAAGAGCCTGAGACTGAACTGTTCAGTCAGTCAGAAAGCTCAGAAGAGTACATCAGGGATTTTAGGGTCACTCTTAAACAGTGCCCAGGAAGAAACTGGCACAAGAGATAGTTGCAGAGTGGAGAGAAAGGCTACTGACCACCCCTGAACCCCCACCCCCCCACAATGGCTGGGATGGTAGTGGGAACATCTGCAAGGGTGGAGAGCCCTGCCTAAGGGGAGGGAGGCCAAGTCAAGCAGGAGAGCTTTACTAAGGGGACTGGGGTGAACAAGATACCTCAGAGGCCATTAGACTGGTAGGTCCTCCCTCACTGCCTACTCTCAGCAGAGAACTCAGAGGAATTTCAGCTCCCCCACCCCACACACACCCTCTTACCCCGTCAAAGAAACCTCTCAGCTAGGCCTTTAAAGTGAAGTCCCTCAACAACAGAAACATGGGGAAAAGACTAGGCAACAGAATACCCACAGAAACACCTTAGATCCTAGAAATTAATGTCATGGGCGCTGAAATAGTGAAACTCATAGGGAAGAAAGTCAAATGCAAATAAATGAGTTGAACAGCCAGTTCAAATATGATATCCCCAAAGAAATGTAAGCAATGATCAGTGGCCTTGAAGAGAAACTTACTAAACAAATAGTGGTCCTCATGGATACAAAGCTCACTGAGCATATAGAAGCCACAAATAAAAAGTTGGCTGAGGTAAATAAGAAAATGCAAGATACGAAGGAACATTTTGACTGAGAAGTGGAAATTTTGAAAAGAAATCTAGCTGAAATTCAGGCTATGAAAAATACATTTAAAAGCAGGATAAATCAACTCAAACATTGCGAGGAAAGAATTTCAGATCTTGAAGACAAGGCTGAGGAAACAAATGCCATAATTAGGCACAACTCCAAAATTAGAAATGAGCAAAGTAGCTGGATACAACAGCTGATGGGTGATTCAAAGAGAACCAACCTCAGAATTATGGGTGTGGGAGAAAGAGCAGAAGACAGCACCAAAGGTACAAAGAATTTATTCACTGAAATCATACAAGAAAATTTCCCAAATTTAGGAAAATAAATTTTCAGCTACAAGAAGTTTATAGAACACCAAATAACCATAACCAGCAAGAAGACTCACCATGGCATATCATAATCAAAACCTGAGAAATACAACAGAATGAAAGAATATTAAAAGCAGCAAGAGGAAAACAGACATTATTCTACCAAGGCAAACCCATTCAAATTACTGCAGATTTCTCAATGCAAACTTTAAAGGTCAGAACACCCTGGAGCAAAATCTCTCAAGCTTTAAAAGACAGTAGGTATCAACCCAAGTTGTTGTATCCAGCAAAATTATCCCTGAAAATTGAAGAGGAAGTAAAAATTTTTCATGGCCAAGAATCCCTAAAGAATTTATGACCACTAGCGCAGCATTGCAGAGAATACTTGAAGGAATCTCTGAGAGAGACAAGAGACAGGCAGAACCAAAGAACTTGGAAGAAAAAAAAACATCTAAAGAGAAAGTGTATCAAAAAAATAGATTGGTATTTGAATTATATGATTAGTAGCCTACTAAAACAGTACCAGCTTTCTCAGAAAATCTGTGAAACTTCACCCATAATTATCATTTTTAATAGTATATTAGCTTGCAAATAATAATTATATTGAACATGGGAAATTGGCATAAAACCTTTTTAAAATATGTATGCATAAATTTATGGATGGATAGGTAGATAAAATAATAATCCAGATCTGGCAAAATGTTAGTAATTAGTGAAATATGAGTAAATAATTTACGAAAGGTAAAAAATTATGAAAAACTAAGTGTGCCTTTATATTTATTGCTCATATATAATTTACTCATGTGATATAGACATAAGTTCATTTAATGTAATAATTCTCTTACTTGGTCTTTGATGTAAGTTTATCTTAAGAAAACTGATAGATGCAATGTTAGCCTGACCATCTTTTGAATGTACAAACATTCACCTTTCAGGACTCAGCTAAGGAATTTGAAATTTAACTTCTCTCTTTTTCTTTCTCACATTTTCTAACCTTATGAATTTCACTGTTATAGCTCTTTTCTTATGTGGACTTGGTAGGTGAGGCCATGTTAAAGAATGTAAACAACTAAGATACAAAAAAAAAAAAAAAATTTCGGCAAATGTCCCAATAAAGGGCTCTGCCGGACCCAGAGAAGAGGCATCAAGATATGGCCAGCCACTGCAAATCATTATAGGAATAGAAAGCTGAGCTAATGAGCAGTGATTTGAGTGAGTCAAATGCAGAAGATTATATATGGTAAATATCATAAGGTTTCTCTGATTTGGGGAACTCAGCATGCAAGAATTCTATAGAAATACATGGGTGTGATAGTGGGAGTTAGGGAGGATGGGAAACATGGGAAGGGTATAAGAGGGCCAAAAATGGGAAGGGATTGTAAAGTTGATGTGATATAGATGTGCACAAATACTCAAGTTTATTCTAAACATTATGTATCACATCTATGTCTTAATAAAAATGGAGAAAATACTAGAGATCAAGGTGTCGACACTGATAGAAACAAATCAGATAAAGTTTTGTCCTCAAGGAGTTCACTCTCTTCTGAAACCAAAATACATTGATTATAATCACTAATTACAGAGAAGGACAAAGTACATAGAGAACTAAGCAGAGAAGTGATGACTACAACGATAGTGTAAACCACTTGATGTTGGAGGAAGAAAACTGGGCTCTTCAGTCAAGGATTTTGATTTGAATCCTGCATCTTGCTCTCACTTAAAGGTGAGACTTTGGCTAAGTTATCTAAAAATCTCTAAACCTCAGACTCTCAACAGTGTAAGAAAGATAGTCAAAGTCCAACATCAGAGCTTCCTATCATGAGGATAAAATGAGACCATGTGTAGACTCCTGGAACATAACATATGCTCAGAAACATACTAGTCCCCACCTTTTTGTTTTGACTAGGTAAATATAAGACTTTACAAAGAATGGGCCTTTGATATGGGCTTGAAATGAGAAGCAGGAATTCAAAAGGAAGAAACAAGGACAAAGGCAGCTTAGGCAGAAAAGGCATCCGCGGGGAAGCCCACAAGTGGGAGATCAGGGCGCACTGGGGGCATACATCATCCAGGGGGCTTTGACAAGAGGCTTAGCCTCTTTGAGCTTCAGTTTCCTGATTTGTAAAGGGGGAACATTAATAACTAATAATAGTAAGTACTTCCTTGGAGTGGAGGTTAAATGGGCTAACATCAGTATAGCTACAGTCTGGATATTGATAGTATTTGAGATAAAAATGAGCGGGACAAGTGCCATGAAGGGCCCCGGAACATGCGGTTAATAAAAGAAAAAAGAAAAGAATTGAAACTAATCGTAACAATGCCTGGAAGTCTCAAGAGCCTCCTGCGGGAGCTGGCCAACAGTAATTGTAACTCTCAGGTAACCTTTTCCTTTCACAAGCAGGTGCATTACTCAGACAACCTGGATCCTCAGAAAAGAATTAAGTGGTCACTTCCCCAAGGACCACAGACCCTCATTCACAAAGCCGTAAACAGAGGCCAGCAGGTTACCAGACGCAGGGAATAAGTGCAGACTGCGTTCTCTAAACCCCTTCAAAGGGGGACCCAACCTGAAGAAGGAACTCCTCTCCTTTGAGATGGACCAACCTGTTGCCAGTTACTTTCTATTGCTTCTGTCGCTGTTTCTCTTGCTTAAATAAATCTCACAATATCTGTTTAAAAAATTATGAAATAACTTAAGTATTCCATTATATCTATGGCTTTATGGGTGATATACTTTTGAGATTGTCTTAGCTACTTTTTTGTCGCTATGACTCAATACCCAACATCCACAACTTAAAGAGGAAAGATTTATTGTAGCTTACAATTTCAAAAGGTCTCAGTCCATTCATGGGTGAGTGGCTAGAAAATGGTGGAATCACATGGTGGAGGCCACAGCTAGTGCCAGAGCTGGTACTCCAGGAGACAGATTCTCACAGGAGCATGGCAGAACTGAGAACATTTTGGGAGGAAGGGTGGAACCCGCACACGTCCCTCCAGGTCAAGCATCAAGCCCTCCAGCCAGGCCCCACCTCCCACCAGTACACAGTATCCATAGGAACATGAGGCTTTTGGGGGACACTCCAGATCTAAACCACAACAAAGACACAGACTTAAGTTTATTTAGTGTAGCAATTCATTTATTTGGTCCTTGATATAAGTTAGCCTAAGAATCTGATTGATGTAATGATAGCTTAAATGTCTTTTGTACAGGAGCACAATTAATAATAGCCAAATCTTGGAAGAAGCCAATATGCCCAAGTACAGATGACTGGATAAATAAGATGTGGTATATATACACAATGGAGTGCATTATTCTGCCATTAATAATGATACATTTGAGTCATTTTTAGGGAAATGGATGCACCTTAGACCATGATACTCAGTGAAATGAATCAGACCCAGAAAGTTGAATATTATATGGTTTCTCTACTATGAGAAAATCAAACTATAAAAAATGTAAGAGACATGGAAGAAAGTAAGAAGTCATACTTTGTGGTTTTTGGGTTTTTTTAACTTAACTTTTTTTTTTTATAAATACATGAATTTCCTCAACCTTTCTTAATTTTTATTTTGAGACAGGGTCTCCTTAAGGTGCTAAATTTCTCAGGCTGGGCTTGAATTTGACACCTTCATGACTCAGTCTCCCAGTGAATACAGGCCTGAGCTACCACTCCTGGCTCAGGCCCCTCTCATGCTTTTTCTTTTTCTTTTCTTTTTTTTTTTTTGAGATAGGATCCCACTCCATAGGCCAGAATGGTCCTGAACTCACTATGTAGCCCAGGCTGGCCTCGAACTCATGGCAATCTTCCTGCCTCAGCCTCCCAATTGCTGGGATCATAAGCTTGGGCTACCAACCCTGGCTTATGTGGTGCTGGGGAACCAACTTGGGGCCTTAAGCTTGCTAGGAAAGCACTTTAACCGCTGAGCTATCCTCCAGCCCCTCTCATGCTTTTTCTTACCACTCAAATCATCCTTTGAGTCACTGTGCAACACCAGGCAGGTGGGCTAGGGTTGTGGCTGAGTGGCACACTAACCTATCTAACGTGTGCTGTCTCTGTGTCCACTCCTAACTGGGAAAAAGGAAAACCTAACTAGAAGGCATGCAGGGCCACAGCAGCAGGGCCCTCAACAGGGTGTCTAGAAAAATAAGTTGTAAAAGAAGTCAGTCCTCAGAGGTTTGAGTACTTGTTCAAGTGGGAACAATCCACAGTAGCTTTTCTTTAATCCAACTGTTTTCAAACATTCTACTCTTAGGACACTTAAAAATTATAAAAGAATTCAAAGAGTGCACCTTCAAAAGTTCTGGACACGTAATACACAAACACTGCACTGATCTAGATGCTCAGCCCCTTTTTAAATTGAAGTTCTTTAGGCCTAGGGCATAGCTCAGTGGTTAAAATGCTGGCCTAGCATGTGCAAGACCCTGTGTTCACTTCCTCAGCATCACATAAAAGGTAGCTAGGGGTGGTGGCATATAACTATAATTCTAGCACTCAGGAGGCTGAGGCAAGAGGATTACCAGGAGTTCGATGCTACCCTGGGATACATAGTGAGTCTAGGCCCAGCACAGACTACTGTTAGGTCAAGGAATGACCCTGGCAGAACCCAAAAGTATGACCAGCAGCAATAGAATGTAAAGTGAAAGTTTACTTCTCCCAAAACCTTAAGCCTGGGTAGCAGGCCAGGTGTATGGCCCCAACGAGGGCCATAAGTAGTAGGTCTAGTCATGAGGCCACGTGTAAGGCATAAGTCTAAGGCAGAAGGAACAAAGAGGGTAAGAAAAAGGTAAAGAGGGGCTGGAGGAACAGCACAGTGGTTAAAGCACTTGCCTGCCAAACACAAGGCCTTGGGTCTGATTCCCCAGCACCACACAAACAGGGCATGGTAGTGCATGCCTGTAATCACAGCACTTGGGAAGCTGAGGCAGGAGGACTGCCATGAGTTCAAGACCAGCCTGGGCTACACAGTGAGTTCAGGAGAAGCCTGAACTACCAAAGTGAGACCCTACCTCAAAAAAAGAGGTAAAAAGTAAGAAATAATGGCATAAAAAGGAGGCAAAGGATAAGGGCATAACACAGGGCATAATAAAGGGGTAAGGGACTAGTTATGGGTAAACAGAGCTTTATGTAGTGTGGGGGAATTATGCATCACAAGGGTCTGGGATAGGGCTATTAGGATGGGGTGAGGGTCAGAGATAGGGCAGAAGAGGACAGAACGGGGTTACCTGGTAGATTGGGAGAGCAAGCAGGTAGGCAGTGGGTTAAGGGAGACTGGTCCCCCTTGGCAGTCAAGGTTGTCATCATCAGCTGGCCAATTGCTGGGCCCAGCAAAGGTGTTTTGTGAGGCCTGCAAAGGATGTTACTCTGTAGGAAGCTTCACCCTAATAGTGGGCAGTCACAGTTGCTGAGGCCAAGAAGCCTAACATGGCTAAAAAGGAATGAGGGAGTAGCTATCTCTAAACCAAGGTCATGCAGAGAGAGCAGAGCTCTGTGTATGGGAACAGTAGAGATTTTCAGCATAGTAGTTACAGCACAGCAATGCCACAACTACAGAGCCAAGACCCTGTCACAGAAAAAAAAATTTTTTTTGAGATGGTGTCTTGTTAAATTGCCAAATTGCCCAGGCTAGGTTCAAACTTGTGATCCCTCTGCCTCAACCTCCCAGAGTGCTAGGATTAGAGGCCATGTCCAGCTACAAACATACATTCTTTTACTCATCAGAGCAGTGATGTCATCTCACACGTCATCATACATATACATGTAAATTTACATTTTTTTTTGAGGTAGGGTTTCATTCTGTAGTCCACACTGGTCCTGAGCTCACTATGTAGCCCAGGCTGGCCATGGACTCACAGCAATCCTCCTGCCTTAGCCTCCTGAGTGCTAGAATTACAGGCATGCACTATCATGCCCAGTTTTTGTGGTATTGGGGAACTGACTACAGGACCTTGAACTTGCTAGACAAGTGTTTTCACTGCTGTGCTATTCCTCCGGCCCCAAATTTATAATTATTTCAAAATTAAAAGTGAAGGGAATAAAGAGAAATTCAGGTGATGCAGTAAGTAGGGATTACAGCTTGCTTTTTATGGTTTTGTTTTTAGAGATTACAACTTTCATCAATAATGGAAACCAAGAGATGGTCAGATAGCATTAGCATTTTGAAAGAAGAAAAGTTTCAAACCTCAAGATCTAGAAGCAATAAAATAAATCCTTCAAGGATTTTAAGGTGAGCCAGGCCTGAAATCCTAGCACTCTGGGAGTCTTAGGCAAGAGGATCACAAGTTTGAGTACAGCCTGAGCATCTCAGCATGCCCCGTACCAAAATAAATATACAAATAAAAAATGAACTGGCTGGGGATGTAGCTCAGTGCAGACTGTGAGTTAAACCCCTCATATGGCAAAAACAAATTAATCTAATAAAATCAATTTGAAGGTGAATTAAAAACATACTTAAGCAAACTGAGACCATTTGTCAAACGGAAGTTATTAAAAATGTACCTCAGGCAAAAGGAAAGTGCTCCTGCGAGGAGAAACAGTTCAGAGATCAATAAAGGAAGGAGTAAAAAACAAACAAAAAAAATTTTAACTCTAAAAATTACAAGATAAAGAAACGCTTGAGAAATCCAAAGAGTTAATCATAGAAAATTCTAAAAAAAACATAATACACACGCAACACATTCCTTTAGTCATCTGAGCGATGACATCATCATGTATCAGAATGCTTGTGGAAAATTCCAGCAGGAGTTAAAAAGGCAAAGGACTCACGAAGTTCCTCGGGCCATGCTTTGACGACGGCTGCTCTAATTCCTCTGTCACCCCCTTAAGTCACATCTCCTAAGTTTACTTCGCTGACAGAAAGAGGAAAAACCATCAAGTTTACTTGTGGGGTGGGAGGTGTTCATGAGACTTCCCCTGTTCTTTTCACAAAGGTCACTATGGGACGCACACACACCTAGGCTGTGTTTCCGGGAAGGTTCCATGAGGCGCCGCTAGAAGGGGCTGCTAGAAAACCTCTCCGCTCGCCTCGCCGCCCTCTCCCGCCCAGACTTCCCCCAAGTCCCGCTAGCGCGTCAGGGTTCACGCGGGTGCCCGGAAGAGCGGGTGGTGGCTGGAAAGAGGACGGTGCACGGCGGCGTCGCGCGCTCATTGGACGGCGTGCTTCCGTCTCAGCCCGGGGGCGGGGCCTCTTCGTGCTGAAAAGCAGGGTTGGGCCGCCGCTTACTTGCACTGCCCCCAGTCGCTACTCTGCTGAAAGCTTTTCGTCACTTACCGAGGTTCCCTGGGTCATGGTGCCAGCCTGACTGAGAAGAGGACGCTCCCGGGAGACGAATGAGGAACCACCTCCTCCTGCTGTTCAAGTACAGGGGCCTGGTCCGCAAAGGGAAGAAAAGCAAAAGACGAAAATGGCTAAATTCGTGATCCGCCCAGCCACTGCCGCCGACTGCAGTGACATCCTGCGGCTGATCAAGGTAACGGAAAGCTCGGGCTTGTCCCGGAGCAGAGGAGGGAGGCTGCTCCGTTTCCGAGGAAGCCTGAATCTTGAGGTCCAAGCCGGTGCTGGCATTCGGTTCCCGTTTCTCCGCCCTCCTCCCTTCCCCACCCCAGACCCCGGCGTTGACCTGGCGGGCCACTGCCGCGCCCGCGAGGACTCTGGCCGCCACCTCCTCTGAGCCAGCCCCGTTCCCTTCCTCTGAGTGTGCCATAGCTGAGCCTCATTTTCCTTTCTGCTTCTCTTTTTCCATGTGCATCGCCCCAGGAACTGGCTAAATATGAATACATGGAAGACCAAGTAATATTAACTGAAAAAGGTAAACGCAGTAGTGGCGGTGTGGGGCCAGTCGGTCCTTACCTGTCCTCGCGGAGGCCAACACTCTGCTGCCCCTTCTTGCAGATCTGTTAGAGGATGGTTTTGGAGAGCACCCTTTCTACCACTGCCTAGTTGCAGAAGTGCCCAAGGAGCACTGGACTCCAGAAGGTAACCCCTCCCCCTTCCCAGAAGGCAGAAAGACGAGTGTTGTGTAAAGCGTAGCGCCTGCTGTGTAGAACCCCTGACTACCGGCTGAAGTTACTTACTGAGAAGCTGGCCGGAAATAAATAGCCAACCAGTATTCGAATTACTGAGAAAAAAAAAAAAGTGCTACACTTTGTAAAAAGCGGGTTAAAAGAGCTATTTAAGTAAGTATCGAGTGCTGTGGAGACCTGGAAGAGTTAGGTATAATGTCATTTGTTGTTGTTCAGTTCATAAAATGGTTCTTGTTTGACCCTAACCTAACCTTTTTTTTGTAATTATGTTAAATCACATGTCTTTCTTTAATTTGTCCCAATCTTCAGGTTACAGTCTCTAGCTTCGCCATGTACATGGCCCTTCCGTGTACATGGATGGGCGGGGAGGTAACTAAAACATCCTTTACACAATAAAGTAGATGATCATGATAAATGAGGTAAGGTCCTATTATCACACACTTCAAACACGGTAGATCAGAAACATTTTAGCTTCCTGATTGCAAAGAAATGCAAAATGGCTAGAAAGTTTAATTTGAAACCTTTGCCTCCATTTGTAATCGTAGACACCTCTTTGTGAGGGAGTCAGCCTTTTTTAAAATTTTGCTGCCCCAGTTGACTGGTCAGAAGACAGCTAAAAGAGGAAGTTGCTCGGGTGGGTGCTTTCTTAAGTTTCCTTCTGACATTAGTTCCCCAAGCTAGAAGAAATGAGGTGTTAAAGTAGTACCACTTTCTGGGTACCACTGCTTCTTCTGGTTTGGACACTGGGGAAAGCAAATCAAAAATACATAAATCGGAAGGCAAGTTCTGAAATTAAACATTGTACTTTTGGCCTGATGTTTTGATCTTAAAGGAAGCAAGAGTTAGTAAACTACAGAGAGTTACTATTCTGAACTGCTGTGTAAACCCAACTTGCTCCCTAGTCAGCCTACCCATATATCATTAGGATGTGAATAATGTGTGTGTTTAGCTTTTAAGACTTTAGTGGTTTTGTTCTGGCAAGTAATGAAAGCACTCTCACTTCCTGAGTGTGCAAGCCAGCTGACTGCAGAGTAGCCAGTCCCCAGTTGTAGCCTGGCTTTCGCTGGCTCTGATCGTGCTTTTTGCAAATATATGTCTGAGAACAGTGAGAACGGTCAGTTAAGAGTGGCCTGGGTTGCACTACCATTAAGAGTCAGGAGGCAGTCCAGTTCAGTGGCTACTTGTTTCTAGAATATATGCATGTATATCTCTTTAAAACTTACAGTGGGCTTCTGATTCTGCCACTACAACTTTATTGGACTGTTTTTCTTCTCTACATCTCGTCTACATACTCTTATTACAGGACACAGCATTGTTGGTTTCGCCATGTACTATTTTACCTATGACCCATGGATTGGCAAATTACTGTATCTTGAGGACTTCTTCGTGATGAGCGATTACAGAGGTACAATTGATCTGGGAGGGAGGGTCTGAGGAGAAATCACAGCTGGATGTCCTTATAGTGAATTTTTCAATTGTACTTCTTTCTTTTAGGTTTTGGTATAGGATCAGAAATTTTGAAGAATCTAAGCCAGGTATGTTGTAGTTGTTTTGTTTTTTGAGACACAGTTTGCTCTGCAATCCAGACTGGTCCTGAACTCACAGTGTACCCTAGGTTGGCCTCAGACTCATAGCAGTCTTCCTGCTTCATCATCCTGAGTGCTGGGATTATAAGCATGTGACACTATGCCCAGCTAGTATTTTTTTTTTTTATAAGAAAGGGAATGGAACCCAGGGCCTTGTACATGCTGGGCAAGTGATCTAACCACTGGAGTAAACCCTCACCCCCCAGCCCCATGTCTTAATTTTTGGCTTCTGAATGTAAGGGTTGTTGGGGTACTGGAATCATTAAATCAAACAGGGTCTTAAAAGGCAGGTGAAATGTCAGAGTTTCTGTTTTCTCTTGTGATAGGTTGCCATGAAGTGCCGCTGCAGCAGCATGCACTTCCTGGTAGCAGAATGGAATGAACCATCTATCAACTTCTACAAGCGAAGAGGCGCTTCTGATCTGTCCACTGAAGAGGGATGGAGGCTGTTCAAGATTGACAAGGAGTACTTGCTGAAAATGGCGGCAGAGGAGTGAGGAGTGCTGGTGTAGACCGTGACCACCTCTATTCTACCTTAGAATATATTCTCACCTTCTCTTGCTTTCTGTCCTGTCTGTAGTGGAATAATAGAATGAACATCCATTCCAAAGCTTTATTACCAGTGGCGTTGTTGCATGTTTGAAATGTGGTCTGTTTAAAACATGGTTTGGAGTCAGGTTTCTCCTGCAATATCTTTTGATAAACAACAAGGTGGTGTGATCTTAATATGAGTAAACTTCATTCTTGTGAGTCATTTAAATGTGTACAATGTACACACTGGTACTTAGAGTTTCTGTTTTGATTCTTTTTTAATAAACTACTCTGATTTAATTGTGTAAGCATTTTTATTAACCCTTCATGTTGTATCCACTCACTTGCTGTGGAGTATAAAACAAAAATCAGCCAAATATCACTGGATAACAATTGTTTAAAAACAGTTTTTAACCCATTTTAAGGTTTATGGTTATGTACTATGCTAATATCAAAATGCAGAGAGAAGCTAGTTGAATTCCAAGGAATGTAGCAACATGTAAACCTTTACATTCATAATGCCATAAACTTCATTGGAGAAACTATCCGAGAGCACAAAAGATAGGAAAAAAATAGGCCTACAATGACAAAAAAATACTAATAAAAAACAAAAAAGGCCTACAATGAGTAAGCCCAAGTTGTACAAATAAAATGTGTAGAAAGCACTATGAAACACTGAAAATCAGAAAAACAAAAACCCCATCCTATACAAGTTTTTTTTTTTTTTTTTTTTTTTTTTTTTTTTTTTTTTTTTTTTTTTTTTTTTTTTTTTGCTACAATAATGCTGGAATTGGAATCCAAAACCTACAGTCAGGTGCATTCTAGATAAGGTACACCCCCCAACCACTAGCACTGTACTTTGGAGGTAAAGCAAATGAGTCACTTGTTAATTTCCTGGGAGCAAAAGTGAACGTTTGTTACAGGAAGTTTGGGAATTAAAAGGAAACTTACAAAAAGTATGCCACAGGGACAAATCAGATAAGTAAGCATTTTGTACAGAGGGTGAATTTGAGGTAACATAATGGGCCTCTATAGGAGGGAACAATAGGGGCCATTCTCACTACTGGGGAGAAGTAAACAAGTGGTTTCTCAGGGGCTGAAACTGAAACATAAGAGGCAAAAGGAAAGGACTGTTCCTGGTCAGCTCCTCAGCCATGTGAGCCCTTTTTTTACTCATTACATTAACCCACATTCTTAAACCCACTAATTTGCACAAGAATGGAAATGATAGTTCATAAGAGTCACGGCAGACTAATGTCCAAGATTAAAGTTTTCCAAAGGACATTGTGAAATATCTGAAAAACAGTACTCCAACTCTTCTCCAGGAAATGAAGACTGGACCTGAAGTGGAAAAGGATCTCGCTCTCTGTTCCTTTTTGTCAGTACCTGTTAGGGCCTCCTAGATTAGGAAGTGTGACCCTGCGGTGTATATTTTTCTTCTTTGAGACAGGGTCTCACTCTGTATGTAATCCAGGCTGGTACTGAACTCAGTAGGTAACCCAGGCGGGTCCTGGACTCAGTACATAGCCCAGGATGGCCTCAAACTCAAGGAAATTCTCTTGCCTCAGCTTCCCAAGTGCTAGAATTACGGGCATATGCCACCACACCAAGCTGATTTATTTTTTTTGTTTTTTTGAGACAAAGTCTCACTCTGTGGTCCAGGCTGGTCCTGAACTCACTTCAGAGCCCAGGCTGGCCTTGGAGTCACGGCAATCCTCCTGTCTCAGCCTTCCAAGTGCTGGGATTACAGGCATGCGCCGCCACAGCCAGCTTATGTGGTGCTGGGGAATTGAACTAGGGTATTTAGTGCTTGCTCGGCAAGTGCTTTAACCGCTGAGCCATTCCTCCAGCCCCTCCAAGCTGATTTTTATGTAGTGCTGTGGAATCGAACCCAAGGCCTTGTGCTCTAACAGCTGAGATATGTCCCCAAACCCCCTGTACTGGACTTAATACAGGAGTGCTTTGGGTTTCTTGGTGGCTCAGACAGCATGCTATGCAAACAGCTTTACAGGATCAGAGCTCACAGGAGCCTGCTCAGGTAGCGAGTAACTGAGGGAAACACTGGCAAAAATTAAGAATAATTAAATTGACCTCTGTAGGGAAGTAAGATATCATGTTTTGGAAGCTGGACCTCTTTCAGAAAAAAAGCTACATACTGACTGACTGGTTAAATACGCAAATAAGTTAACTAAAGGAGTTACAACTTTCCTCAGCCTTCTTACAGCTTAGCCTTAAAGGCCCACTGTTATCAAAAGCAAACTTCTGTGAATCTTTATATCCACTTTAGAGAAATTCCTTAAGTGTAAAATTTAGAAGCTGAAACTCAAAGAAGGATTAAAATGTTATATGTATAGGCACCAGATCCCCAAGTTGAATGTAATTATGTACTGCATGCATATAGCAATAAAAACAAAAGCTATGGGGAAAAAAAGAATTGAAAGGAAAAAAAAGTAGCAAACATACGCACAAAATATTTTTAACATAGAAGTTCACTGCTGATTCTTAATTAAAGAAAGAAAAAAACGCAAGAGGAGAAAGAATGGAAAAGAAAAGAAACAAGCAGCAGCTGCTCAAACTCCGTAACATCAATTCAATGAAGGTTCAACTCAATTCCGAAGACACTGTGAGCTGGGCCTGACCTGTGATCCAAGCACTCTGGGAGGCAGAGGTAGGAGGACCACAAATTCCAGTCCAGCCTGGACAAGGTAACAATTTAGTGAGACCCTATCTCAAAATAAAAAGTGGTAAAAAGTGATCTGCGGCTATAGCTCAGGGTGAAGGCCCTAGGTTCCATCCCAGCATGAGAAAAAAAAATGCTGGGCCTCGTGGCACAGACCTATAATCCCAGC
The DNA here is from genome assembly GCA_004027205.1 of Ctenodactylus gundi. Lineage (NCBI taxonomy): Eukaryota > Metazoa > Chordata > Mammalia > Rodentia > Ctenodactylidae > Ctenodactylus > Ctenodactylus gundi. The sequence goes on from PVKB01002096.1 coordinate 103,961, forward strand.
AATCTGGGACGCAGAGGCAAGAGGATCACACGTTCCAGCCCAGTCCATGCAACTCAGTACTTTGTGATACTGTGGGGCTCCTGTGCTGTAACTCTGGTGCCAAAATTCTCCACTGTTCCCGCACACGGGCTCTCTGCATATGACCTTGACTTACAGACAGCTGTTCCCTCATTCTTTCCCAGCCATGTCCATCCCCAAAATAGCAACTTTGCTAGATCCTACAGCTGGTCAACTGATGACAACAGCCCTGACCCCCAGCGGGTCCCTGTCTCCCTTAACCCGCAGCCCACATGCCTGCTCTCCCAGCTTATCAGGCAGCTCTGCGTTGTCCTCTTCTGTTCAGTTATCAACCCTCACACTAGCTAAGGAGCCCAAGCTCAATATTCATGCTGCCAAATACATCCACATTGCATAAATCTCTGCTCACCCCACAAACACTCCTCTTTACCTGTTTATGCCTTTATGCCCTTAGGCATTACTCTTTACCCCTTTTCCACCCCTTCATCTCTTGTACCTTAGCCCTTATGTCTCACACCTGGACTCATGCCAGAACCTGCTACCCAAGCTTAAGGTCATGGGGGCAGTAAACGTTCACTACAAATTCTCTTGCTGCTGGTCACAGTTTTGGGTTCTGCGAGGGTTCTTCTTCGACCTAACATTCTTGTCTCAAAATAAACTGAAGTGGTTTGGAGGTACAGCTCAGAGCAAAGGCCTTGGGGTTTGATCCTCAGTACCATCCACACACCAAAAAATACACTTCCTTGACAGAAGGACTGCCATAAGTTTGAGGCCAGCTTGGACTATAGAGCAAGACCCTGACTCAAAGCAAAGGCACCTCTTTAAAAACTGAACTGTAGGGCTGGAGGAATAGCACATCAGTTGGAGAAATTGTCTAGCAAGCACCAGGTGCTGAGTTCAATTCTCCAGCACCACATAAAGCAGGCGTGGTGGCACATGCCTGTAATCTCAACACTTGGGAGACTGAGGCAGGAAGATTGCATGAGTTCTAGACCAACCTGGGATACGTAGTGAGTTCAGGACCACCCTGAACTAGAGAGGAAGACCCCGTCTCAAAAAAAAAAAATACAAAAATAAAAACTTAAACTGTAAAGCAAAATGTACACAGCTTAAACAGAAAATATGTTTTGGTCAAATTATCCAAAAGCAAACAGCAAGCAATGATAAACTTGAAAAAAAAAAAACAGTCCATGTAAACAACACCACTGTAAAGATAACTTTAAAGTTCATATTTTACTAAAATATTATGATGCCTGACACAGCTATTTGGGAGGAAGAATATTTCAGGCCTGAGGACTTCTTAATTATTGTTTAAGTTTACTCTGTTTTTGTTTTTAAAAACAGCTGTTATATGCTAAGTTTATGATGCCTCTAAAAGACTTACAAAATCAATTTTTGGCTGTATCAGATCAGGAATAGTGGGTTCGTCTGCGCACAGACTTAAGGCATCATGCTACTGATACAATCACAGGATTGACAGGGGAGTTGTGATCTGTCATTGTCTGAACCACATGCAAGGTCATCCATCCAGTGCTTAGATCCCGCAGGGTAGTCTCCCAGAGAAAGCAAGCAGAGACTTCAAAGAAACTCAGAATAAGGGCTGGGGAACAGCTCCGCAGTTAGAGCATTTGCCCTTGATGCGCAAGGAAGGCCCTAGGTTTGATTTCCCAGCATCCCACAAAGCTTAGCAGGACACGGTAGTGCATGCCTGTAATCCCAGGACTTGGGAGGTTGAAACAGGAGGACTGCCACAAATTTGAGGCCAGCCTGCATTACACAGAGTTCAGGACCAGCCTACACTACTGAGCAAGACTGTCTCAAAAAAATTCAGAAGTAAGTTAATGATTTATTAATTCCTTAGAGCCATTTCACCCTTCCTCGAGTCTTCTTTCTACCAAGTATCCAGCCTAGAACAGGCGACACTTCTTACTGCTCCTTGAGGCAAGGGGCTACTCAGCAGCAACAATGGAGCTAGAGTCAACTATGCCTTGGGAAACCAACCACCATCTCTTGCTAGGGGAGCAGCAGCTTCCCCATTTGGCCTCCCTCTCAGTCTCAGCACGTAGCCTTGCCTGCTTCTAGAAGCCTAGTTCCCTGACTGGTACCATCTTTGTTTTTCTGCCTTCCCACCCCCCACCCCCCCCTTGTTTTCTTTTTCCCCTGGAGACTTAATCCAGAACCTTCACACTGAGCTGCACTCTCAGCCCTTTTTATTTTTGATTTTGAGACAGGATGTCACTAAGATCTCAGTTGCCCAGGCTGGGCTCCAACTTGTGATTTTAAGATCCTCCTGTCTCAGCCTCCCACAGTACTGGGATTACAAGCCTAGCTGGCACACCCAGCTCTATCTCTGTATTCTTACTCCTTTATCTTCTCTTCCTGTGAGGTGTCACTTCAGAGTTATCAGTTCAAAGTGATCTTTTCCTTGACATTTCCAGTATGGGCTTCAAGCCTGTACGCTGTTACCCACAGCTCAAGCTAACAGGCAGCCCAGATGTTTACTGAACCCACCTTCATCATCACTGCCTCTGTTATCCTACCTATCAAAGGCCACAAAATGCCCTTTCTCTTAATATTCTCTCAGCACCCTATTTTCCCATCAGTCCTTTTTTTGTGGTTTTCATCTGCCCAGCAAATGTTTCAGTAGCTTCCAGATGTTTATCAACATAATAGCTTATGGTAAGAGCTAATGTTAAATATTTACTAGAAACCTGGGTATATTCCCAAAAGAATTAAAGATATACTATACCCAAGTTTATAGCAGAGCAATTCATAAGAGGTAAGCTCTGGAAAGAGCCTAAATGCCCGTGTGTGGACAAACGCATAAAGAAAATGAGGTACATATACACAGTGGAATTTTATTCAGTCATACAGAAGGATGAATTCATATAGGAAGATGTGTGGATCTCAAAACCACAATATCAGGTGAAATAAGTCAGACACATAAAGTTAAATATCTCATAGTTTCTTTTACATAAGAAATTCAAGGGGTTGGGTGTATCTCAGTGGTTAGAGCACTCTGCCTACAATGCTTGGCAAGGCTTAGGTTTGCTGACCCAGTACCACACGAAAATTATTTTTCCCCACTATTTTTTATTAATATACAAATGTAATACATAGTATTTACAATGAATTTGGGTGTTTCGTACACATAAGTATCATATCGACTTTACAATCCCTTCCCATTTTCTACCCTCCCATACCCTCCCTATCCCTTCCCCCGACTCTGGCTATCACTTCATATGGTTCCAAAGAATGTCTGTGTTCTGGGTTTTCCAAGTCAGAGAAACCATACAGTGTTTAACGTATTAATCTTCCGCACCTAAGTCACTTAAGTCACCACTCTACCTCAGCATCCTATTCCTCTAATGGATTCACAGTAGTTAAATCTTGATGCCTCTTCTCTGAATCCAACCAATCCCTTTATTGGGATATTTACCAAAAGCTTTTTTTCTATATTTTTGCTATATCTTTGTTGTTATTGTTAAACCTGGCCTTATCCACCAGTTCACATTAGAAAATAACGACAAGCATGTAGTTCAAAAGACTAGTAAATTTGGGAAAGAAGAATTAAAAACAATTTCAAGTACCTTAGCTGAATATTGGAAGGTGCATACTTGTACATTCACAAGGTTATCTTTACATCAATCAGTTTTCTTAGGATAAATTTTCATCAGTGACCTAATAAATGAATTGCTACAATAAAACAAAGCTATAAGTATATCACATTGCTACATTAAATGAACTTAAATCTATACCACATAAATATACTTAAAGTGACAGATATTAAGGCAAATTTAGTTATTTCAGAATTTTTTAACTTTCATAACTTATTTACTCGTATTTCACTGATTACTAACATACTTTTTTCTCAGCTCATTCTCCTCTAGCTGTTGTTGCTTTTCCTCTGGGGTCATTGGTGTCACTAGTCTCCCTTTCACTTTCTAAGTTTCCTTTAAGTATTCTCTGCAATACTGGCTCAGTGGCTGCAAATTCCTTTAAGCTTTCTCTGTCATGGAAAGTTTTAAGTTCTCCCTTTACATTCAAAGATAATTTTGCTGGATATAGCAGTCCTGGTTGGCATTTATGTTCTTTTAGTGCTTGGATGACACTGCTTCATGATCTCTTTGCTTTTAGAGTCTTGATTGAGAAGTCTGCAGTTATCCTGATGGGCTTATCTTTGTAGGTCACCTTCTGTTTTTCTCTTACCGCTTTTAGTATTTTCTCTTTGTGTTGGGTTTCTAGAATTTTAATTATGATGTGTTGTGATGAGGACCTCTTCTGATCAAAGTTGTTTGGTGCTCTATAAGCCTGCAATAGTTCCATGTTCATTTCTTTTCTTAGATTTAAGAAATTTTCTTCCATTATTTCATTAAACATGTCCTTGAAGCCTTTTGTTTTGTCCTCAACCTTCTCCTGAATTCCCATAATTCTGAGGTTGTTTATCCTTGAATCATCTATCAGCCATTGTAATGATTCGCTTTCTTTCTTATTTACTTTGTGTTCTTCATGGCCTGTATGTTGCAGCTCAGTCACTTTATTTTCTAGGTCTGATATTCTATTCTGAAGTTGTTTAATGTGGTTGCTTATTATTACCTGCGTGTTTTTCATTTCCTGAATATGTGCATTCAATTTTTCTATACCTCTGTTGTGTTCTCTAATTTCTTCTTTTGCCTTCATTATCTTCTGGTATATTTCTTCTTTGGTCTCCTCTAGTTGCTTTTCAAGGCTTGCTTTTTGCTTAGCTATGTGTTGGTATAGCTCTTGTGCTGTCTCTTTTATTTACTGCTTTAGTTCCTGCTTTAATTCACTGATTTTCTGGGCCGAGAAGTTACCATCAATTTTGCCCTTTTCTTCTTTGGAATCTGCAATTTCAGAATCCCTGATATCATCTTCTGGGGTGTCAGGTCTTTTTGTATGAGATTTGTTACCACGTTTCCCCATGGTTCTGCTACTTCTGACTGTCTCTGGTGTGCAGGAAAGAAAATGACTCCTGCTGACATCACTGCCTGAGACAGCTGCTGAGCCCTGTTTCTGATCTTAGATCCCAGGGCATTTTCTAGGGGGAGCACATGCTGCATTTGTAGTACACACCCCCGTGGGTTAGTGTTTTGGAGGCTAGGGCCGCCAGCTGCTGACTATTCCCACTTATCTGGGTCTGCGCTTACCTCGGGATGAGGTTCTGGCTCCGGACCTTCCTCCATCTGGTCTGTGGACGCCGGCAGCTCGGGGCCACGCCGAGTCGGCTGCTTCTTTCCTCCTCTTCTGATGTGACTTCAGGATTTCTGACCCACCTGCAGCCTCCTCTCTGTTGTTGTGTGCTCCGTCCTCTCCCAGCTCCGTCAGATGTTCAGGTCCCTGCGACCTTTCCTCCATCCTCAACTGCTTGTGTCTCCAGCCGTTTGCAGCCGGCTGTGGCGGCTTCCTGGGCCACAGGGATTTTTTTTTTTCTCTGCTTTCAATTATCCTTCGGAATTTCTGTCCTCCCGCTGGCCATCTTTCAGTTTCTGGGGCTGCTCCTCTCTTTCCTAGCTACACCAAACATGCTTTTTCTAACTAAATTCTTGACTTTTTAAGTGAGTTGCTGAGGAGACATTGTGCAGCGCTATTACTCAGCCACCATCTTGACCAGAAGTCCACATAAAAATTATTTGGGTGTGGTGTGCATATCTATAATCCCAGCACTTAGGAGGATTGCTGTGAGTTTGAGGGCAGCCTGGACTACACAGTGAGTTCAGAAGCAGCTTGGACTATAGAGTCAGAGTGTCTCAGAGAAAGAAAGAAAGAAAGAAAGAAAGAAAGAAAGAAAGAAAGAAAGAAAGAAAGAAAGAAAGAGGGAGGGAGCGAGGGAGGGAGGGGAGAGAGGGAGAGAGAGAGAGAGAGAGAAAAATTAAAAATAGGGGCTGTGCACATTGCTCAGTGGTTAGAGTGCTTGCCTAGTAGGTGTAAGGCCCTGAGTTCAAGTCCCTGAACCACATAAACTGGGTGTGGTAATACATTCCTCTAATCCCACCACTCAAGGAGTAGAGGCAGGAGGATTGCTGAGAGTTTAAGGCCAGCCTGGGCTACAGAGTGAGTTCACGGCCAACGTGGGATGCAGAGCGAGACCCTGTCTCCAAAAATAAAAACAAAACAAACAAAAAGAAACTCAAAATCAGGGCTGAGGGTATACCTCAGCGGTTTCAATAGTTGCCCAGCTTGTAGAAGGGCCTGGATTCCATTCCCCAGCCCCACATAAAAATTAGCCAAGAATGCTTGAGGGCAGAGCTCAGTGTTTAAAGTGCTTCCCCAGAATGCAAAAAGTCCTGCATTCAATTTTCTAGCACCACAAAAAGATTACCTGGCTGTGGTGGCACACACCTGTAAGCCCAGCACTCAGAAGCTGAGGAAGGAGGACTGCCTGAGTTCAAGGTCAGCCTGGTCTACACAGTGAGTTCAGGACCAGCAGGACTACACAGTGAGTTACTGTCTAAAACAAAAAAATAAATAATACACACACACACACACACACACACACACACACACGTGTGTATGTGCTGTGTTAAAATAAAGCCAGACTTTTTGGATGTTAGGAAGCAGAGGAAAGAAAAAGAGAAAAAGGAGGGTGCGTTTGTAAGAGATTGGAAATGATCAAAATATGTTTTATATATATGTACCAATTCCCCAAAATGAATGTATGTATTATAACATGCCAATAATAATAAAGAAACCAGGCATTAAGTGTGTAATTCTTACATACATTGTTATCTCATTTAACCAGCCAATGAGATAGGTGCTATTATCTTTCTTTTCTTTTCTTTTCTTTTTTCTTTTCTTTCTTTCTGTCTTCCTTTTTTGTGAAGCAGGGTCTTGCTATGTGGTCCAGACTGGCCTGGAACTTGGCATGTTTGTTCAGGCTGGTCTTTAACTCATGGTTCTCCTATTTCAGCTGACTGAGTGTTGGGATTATGGCTATGTGAGTTTCTTTTTCATGTCAAGAAACCTAAACCTCAGAGAAGTTAAGTTGTCCCAGACCACTCAAGAAGGCCCCGGAATCAAGCACCAAACCTGTTTTTCAGTCCCTGGAGGTGGGGTCCTGCCATATTCTGAGAGAACCTCAAAATCTCTAAAAGTATGTCTGAGTTTGGCATTTCTTTTGGATTTATAAACTAAAGAATAACCACTGTAAGTATTTTCTGGATCATCAAAGTCAGTGGTCCTCAGTACTGGCTGCACTTGAGAAAACTTTTGAAAATACTAATGCCGCACCCTGAGAGACTTCAAATTTACGAAGCGAAGACAGTGTTCAGATCCACCCATCTGGAGGATCCACTTGTAACTGACCTAGTACAACTGAAACAGCCATATCAATTTGTGTTTACACTACTCACCATGGCACGGCACAGTTAGTGGTGGGCGCTCGCCAAGTGAACAATGCACAAGTCCCAGTACACTGCATGAAGGGAACCTTCGCAAGACCTTTTAGAGGGAAAAAAAAAATGCTTGGCACAATTGTCATCCATAGTGTGCCATACTATGCTGAAACCGAAGGACAACCACTCCCCCCACCCAGTCAGTACTATGTTCCTTTGTAAGCAGCAACTTCATTTCCACAAAATCTTTCCCGTCCCTCAAAACACTATTCTTCACTTGAATTTTGTTAATTTGGCAGGTCCGTGTGTCTCTGATTTGTGATTGTATATTGTTTTTGCATTGTACACGAGCAGTGAACACAGAACATTAGCACCTAAGCTGGGGAGGCTTGGGCCTGAAATAATGGAAGGGCAAGTGCAATGCACTGAGTTCGACTTCCCAGCACCACATAAACCGGGCATTGTACCACATGCCTGTAATCCCAGCACTTAGTAGGCTGAAGCAGGAGGATTACCCTGAGTCCAAGGCTAGCCTGGGCTACATAGTGAGTTCAGGACCAGTGTGGACTACAGAGTGAGACCTCTGTCTCGAAACAAAAATTGAAAAAAATAAAAATATAAACTGGGTGGCTCATGCTCTAGCATTCTGGAAGGCTGAGGCAGGAGGATCAATCAAGCCCAGCCTGGGCAACTAACTGAAACTCTATCTCAAAATAAATAAAAAGAACTAGGAGTGTAGCTCAGTGCAAAGGACCTGGGTTCAAAAAAGTTCACATCTAGTTATATCTTTAACTAGTAATATAATGAAAGTAATTTTAAGCCAGGCTAGATGGCACAAGTTTGTAATCCCAGCACTCCGGGAGGCTGAGACAGTAGGATCTCAAGTTCGAGTCCAGCCTGAGCATCTTAGTAACTTGGCGAGATCCTATCTCAAAATTAAAAAATAAAAATGGGCTGGAGTAGCTCAGTGCAAAGTCCCTGGGCTCAACCCCCAGTATCATAAAGACACACAAAATAATTTCAACCATCACTGGGAGTATGTGAGAACTCTATTGTATTTCCTTTACAGGAGTTCCATGTTACTCAAGTTTGATAAATGTTGCTGTAACCATTATGCAACACTGTCTCTTGTTTCGTTGAAAAAAAAAAAAAAACTGTGCCATCAAGCTAGGGAGGTACTTCACTGACAGAAGACATACTCAGAATGTGCAAGGCCCTGGGTTCAATTCATAGCACTGGGGGAAAAAAGTGTCATCAGATGGGTGGCATTTTCTCTGTCAAGAGGTGTACAATAGCTGGCCATCACTTTCTGTGCTGCTAGTAGCCATTTATAAACTTCAACATCTAGGCCTGTGGACTCATTAGGTCTTCATGGTGACAGTCTATCACCCCTACTTCATTTATGACCTAGGATGATTCTATTAAGAGAACTTCCTCCCCTCTTGTATTTTGTGACTGCCAGGTATAGTTCACCCAGAAAAGGCAGGGTACAAGCTTAATTCTTCCCTCCTAATTATTAGTTTTCAAAAGAATGAAATGAATTGTGTTCTCCGGCATCTTTATGGGTATATGTGTATAGGGGTATGTGTGTGTGCAGCCCAGGGCCTTCATACTGAGCTCCATCCCCAGTCCGTTTTTATTTTTGATTTTGAGACAGGGTCTCACTAAGTTGCCAAGATGGCCAGACTGGCTCCAGCTAGTGATCCACCTGTTCCAGCCTCCCAGAATGCTGGAATTAAAGGCCTGTCCCACCTGACCTGGCCCCAGTGTTTTCTAATTAGGCTTTTTAAAAATCCCTTTCAAGTACCTTTATTAGCTGATAAACTTTTAGCATTTCCTGTGTCTTAATTCACTGCCATTATTTTTCTTCTCAAAGATCAGACTTGCCTAATGATCCAGCGAGAGCTTCAAGTTGTTTCCAGACTCCTTTGGATAGAACCCCAAAAGCACTTGTTAGCTGCCTGCTGTTAAGGTGACCCAGGCTCATGTTGTACATTTCCTTCCTCGCCCTGACATCAATGATGAGGTCATTTTGAGCTTCAGAGGGTCCCAGGAGAAACAGTATTTATTGAGAGCAGGTGGTGTTCACAACTCTCTGTTTTGATAATGACATGGGCACAGCAGGGATATTCTTTTAAATGGGGTTAAAAGTGATGACACTCCAGGTTTCTCTCAGGGAGACTTCCACCAGCTGCAGGCCAGCATTGTCCCAGTCTGCCACCTCCTCCCCTACCTTTCCTTTTTTTTTTTTTTTTTTGGCCCAGGGCCTTCACACTGACCTCCATCCTCTATTCCCAGCCCGTTTTTTATTATTTTATTTTGAGACAAGTTCTCCCTAAGTCACGAAATGGCCCACAATGGGCTGGAATTTACAATTCTCCTGCCTCAGGTTCCCAGAGTGGTAGGATTACATGCCTGGCTTAACTTTCCTTCATCCAGTGACTCAATAACAACAGAAAAGTAGTTTCAGTACAACTTAAGTCACAACAGAATGCTGCTGTCTGTTGGCAGAGAGATGTGATCCAGGGGCTGTTTGTCTAGGAAACACTTGACATGGAGTCAAAGGAAATTTAAATTAGATGCTGGCTTTTTTAGTTTATGAAAATAAAAATAAACTTCATTTCTGGAATTAAAAGTAAACTACCTTAGAGTTGCTGTGAGGACAAAATTATGACTATGGACATACTATAAGAAGCTATGTCAATATATTCTATATGATATATTTATGGTAACTGTATGTTAAGCATACACAATATGCAAGATACCAACTTTATTACATTAATGCTCATAATGATATTTTTGAATATCCCAGGGAAGAACTGATAAATCAGCTGGGGGAGGGGTAACCTTAATTTGTAGAATTTACTTATTTCCACACTGTAAATTCTTCCTCCACATTATGCCTATGGTTTTAACAACCACTGAAAAATTTTTAAAGAATGTCCTTATCAGTCTGTTCTTCTAAACCAGTAGGAGTTGGTTTCATGCCACTGAATCAGGCTCATTTTATATATTTACTTATGTATTCATTTATTTAGAGACAGGGTCTCACTGTGTAGTCCAGGCTAGTCCTGAACTCATTATGTAGCCCAGGCTGGCCTCAGACTCATGGCAATCCTTCTGCCTCAGCTTCTCAAGTGTCGGGATTACAGGTGTGTGACACCATGGCCAAGCTTTCAGGCTCATTTTACAGATAAACAAATAGCCAGATCAGCTGGCCAAGCCTGAAATCCCAGCACTCTGGGAGGCTGAGGCAGGAGGATCATAAATTCAAGCCCAGCCTGGGCAACTTAGTAACTTTCAGTAAGACCATGTCTCAAAATCAAAAATAAAATTGGCTAGAGAAACAGCTCACTATGAAGACCCTAGATGCAATCCCTAGTACCACTAAAATTTTTAAATAATAAATTTTAAAGTAAATAAATCAAAAAAGATAAATAAATAGAAGATTGCAGAGGTTAAGCAACTTGGATCCACTTTAAAGGCTGCAGGTCTGGGCTGTCAACCAGGTCTGTGCCTCCAAAAACCTGTGGTTTTCTACCACCCTCCTGCTTCTCTCTCTCTCCCTCTCTCTCTCTCTTAGTCGAGGCTTGTCCCAAACTCACTACGTAGCCTAGGCTGCTTTGAACACAGGCAAGCCTTCTGCTTCATCTTCCTGAGTGCTGATATTATAGGCATGTACCACCATGTCTGGCTACTTTTTGTGTGATGCTGGGGAATTGAACCCAGGTTCCACACTTGCTAAACAAGTCCTCTACGTGCTGAGGTACACCCCAATCCTTCCTGCCACTTTCTTGAAGTAGCTGTTCTATTTGTTCTCAGATTGACTTTTCTATTTATGCTTTTGGTATATGTATGAAGAAAAATGCTTACCTCCCCTGACTATGAATATTCTGGAAAAAAAGGATTACATCCCATAGTCCTCACAACTTCCTTTCATGCACAGAACACAATATGCACTTAGTAAGTATTTTTCAGTGAATGGAATAAAACAGCCCCAGTTTTAGGAGGAAAGAGAGAAATAGAAAGCAACTCTAAGCTTGGTGGCACAGGCCTGTAAGCCCAGTACTCTGGGAGGATGGGGCAGGACAATGCCAAATTCAGGCCGGGAAATTTAGGGTCTTAGCGAGACCCTGCCTCAAAATTAAAAATAAAATGGGCTAGTGTAGCCCAATATGAAGTCTCTGGGCTTGATCCCCAGTACCACAAAAGAAAAAGCAACTCTAATACAATTTCTTTTACTTGTAACAGACACCCATTTTGAAAGTCGTAATGTAACTAAAGACGAGAAAGCCAAAAATTATAGAGCAACTTCTATGCCCCATTTATTGTACATGGATTATGTCATTTAATACTTAAAGCCATCATTTTGTGGATGAGGAAGGTGGGGTGTAGGGAGACACTTCATGAACCACCACAGCAGGCTCTGGCTCCACACACATCTCAGTCACTGTAAAATTTTACCTTACATGGTGGCTTTTTGTCACCAAATACTGCTAGTGCTTTAGGGTTGAGGCTCCTTTGAAGCCTGCAAAGGTCTTGCCTGTGCACAAAAAGTTAGCGTTTCTATAAAAGACCAGCTTCGAGGAACGGCAAGAGGTTCAAGAACTATTTCACTTTGATTTTTTTCTTCCTCAAATTGTATCTGTCATTAGGAACAGAAATTTGCTTTCCTAAATTTTCCACACAAGCCTCTGAGGAGTTAAAAAGCAAAAATCATTTTCTAGTTTCTCTGGCTTCAAGCCTGATTCTCAGATGAAATCCAACACTAATTGTCATCCAAATGCCTGTCAGCGAGATGGTCATTATGTACTCTGGCATATAGTACTGAGGCAGTCTTGAGCAATGTTGTTACAGCATTATGTTATAATTACACCAGGCCTTGTTTCCTGCACATCTTACAGATGCTTATCCACCAACGGGGTGTTAGCTGACAATCACTCTGAACAAGTCTGGACAAAGGAAATAATAGCGGTAACCTGAGGAACTTCTAAGGGATACTACAACTAAGGCTTGAGAATGTTCTGCCAGTTCAATATTATCTTATAGACAAGTCAAATGGCTACTGCATTTCCACCTTGCCATGTTCTGTCTTTGACCTCTATATGTTCTCTTATCGTGTTTAGAACAGTCACTTAACTCCTGTGTGTGTGTGTGCATGTGGTATTGGGAATTAAGCCCAGTGCTATGTCCTAATCTCATTTTTTTAAAAATGTTAAACTTGGAGACACAGTTCACCAAGTCACTAAACTGCTAAAGCTAGGCTTGGGTTTGCAATCCTCCTGCCTCAGCCTCCCAGACTGCTGGAATTACAGGTCTATGCCATTGGCCTGGCTCCTCTGTATTCTAAAACATGGAGACTTAGAGGTTAGTGGTACAGCACCATGGTAGAGGACCAAAAGAAAAACAAAACAAAAACACGGAGACTTAAAAAACCATGAACCCCAGGGGGAAATTCTTAGTACTGCTCACTTTGCAAATCCTATCTTCCCTCCCAGAGGGGCTAAATTATTGAAGCAGGTTAGAGCTACTGAGGAGCGGCTCTCAATCCACCATCCTCTTGCTCTTCCCATGGGACAGAAGGGAGAGGTTGTACCATGGTCACAGATAATGTGGTCTTAGGCCTAATGGAACTATGGGAAACACTCCCACCTAAACCCAGGCAAGCAGAAAGGATAAGGCTCTCAAGGGAAGATCCAGGTGCTAGGGTGTATGATACACATTCTAGTCTGTGGGGTTTTCTATCCCTCCTCCCCCAGCCCATGTTTTTTTAAGCGGTTTCCAAGCCAGTTTTAATTAACCTCCCGCTGAAACTTGCTAAACAAGTTTTACAACCCAGTTTATTGTGTTAAGTTTTTTGTTCAGGGTATATTGTCCTAGGTTTGAATTTCATGTTTATTATTGTTTCTAACTACAACGCAGTGGGGGGAAAAAAAAAAGCAGAATGGGCCTTTTGAAATCTAGGTAATTCCTGGAATGACTTGTAGGAAAGACTGATATCTTCCTGAGATTTATGGCAAGAACTTAAAATTGACATGTACAAGTGCTAAAAAGACAAAATCAAATGTATTGCTTTAAAGAACACAACTTCCTTCTGATGAAATATACAGTCTCTTGGTTCAGGCAATAATTATTTGAGACTCATCCTATTAAACAAACCTGGACGTTCATGGAAAAAATACAATAAACCTTAAGTTTTATAAATCTACTCCAACAAAGCCAGAGGATATTTGTGAAACAATTTTCTCTTCCTCACACAGCTAGTGACAAGAATGGGCTTTGGGGTGACATCTGTCCTCATCCAGCAGAAGGGACATGGCTGACATTCCCATGATAAAAGGTTAACAAAAGAAATATAACAAATGTATTTAATGCCGATCTTAACATGTAGAAGAACTTTGGGAAATAAAAATTTCTGCCTGCCATGTAGTAATATTACCTTAAAAAAACCAAAATTTTAAATTTTTTAGGCAGAGACCAGACCATGTAGTACGAGCCTGTAAGCCCAGCACTCTGCATGGCTGAAGCACGAGAATGGCAAATTCAAGTCTAGGCTGGGCAATTCAGGGTCTTAGGGTCTAGCTAGCAACTTAGTGAGACCCTGCCTCGAAATCAAAACTGAAAAAAAAAAGACTTGGCTAGGGATGTTGCTCTGTACTCAATCCTCAGGACCACACATGCAAAAATAAATAAAAATTTAAAAAGGTCTGGGCTGTTAGCTCAGTGCTTATAAATATATATTAGATAAATGATAAAGAGAGAGACACCCAGTGAACCAGGGAAAACTGTTTCCACTTCCGTTCAACAAAGCATGAACAGTCATTTAAAACTGGGGGCAAAAAGAAGGGGCACAGAAATCACTGGGGAAGCCAGCAAGCCCTGTCTGTTGAGATTTTTCATGGCCTTCCTGTGCACCTTTCTTTCATCCTGAGTATAGCGGAGGACCCCCTGGGACGGGTGTCTAACATTAGACAAGAAATGACACAGGACATCTTCATGAACAACTATAACACAGGCAGGCAGAATTTAGAACAAGCATGCTGGGTTTCTCTGGCTGGCTTTGAGGTAGAGGGGCTCTAGTTTCTGTGACTCCCCTTGGGGAGGAGTCCTAGTTTCTAGGGCCTACCCTGAGAGAGAAGGGGCAAGCAGAAGAAAGAGGAACAGGAGGACACTGGAGAGTCTCTGCCTCCAGAGCCCTCCCCATGTCCTTTAACTCCAAGTACTCAGCATGTCAAGAGGGCCCTATCAAGGAGCATTGTTTTCTCTTTTTTTTTCCTTTCCCTTTCTTTCTTTTTTTTTTTTTTCCTTTCTTTTGTATGAGAATCTAAGAGCAGGGCTTCACACTGAGCTATATCACCAGCCCCCCCCCCCTTTTTTTTAATTTTGAGACTCAGTCTCACCAAGTTGCCCAGGCTGGGCTTGAACTTGGATTCTCCTGCCTCTGCCTCCACGAATGTTGAGATCATAGGCCTGTGGCACCTGGGCCCCAGCTCAAGGAGTATTGTTTTCTGACCCCCAAACAGGAGAAACTCAAAAAGACGTAGGATGTGTGAGAGACAGCTAGTGGCACAGTTTCGTATGATGCTACATAACAGTGACTGTCTCACCCTGCCCCCTTCTCCCTGAGAGTGTTCTTATTTTTTCGCATTTTACACAGCACATGCACCAAGGAGCCAAGGGAAGAGAAATGAGTATCGCATCACAGTGACCTGTTGGGCCCTGAACCAAACTGATGGAAGCAACCCACCTTTCTGCCTCATTTGAAAAAGGGACCCCTTAGATTTCATTAGGGAGATTGTGGCAGAAGGAGGGACCCACTGACTAGGAAAGATCCCTCACCTGTCATGCTTCTGTGTGCCTGCTACCCATTTGAAGGCAGACACCCACCTTGCAGGTTGTTACTAAAAAGCTTCATTTTTCTGTCTTCCACACCTCTTTGTCCTTTGTTTAGACAGGAGGACTAGGTGACACCATTAGCACAGATGCACGATCCCAGAGGCTTCAGAATAATAACCACTCAATGTACTTTCAGAGAAGTCACTCTAGTGCCACTTATATAAACCTCTGTCCCAGCATGTAGTAGCCACCTACTTCAGAGACACCAAAATGGGAAATGCTTGCCACTTGTCTATGGCAGCACGGTCCACTGGCACAGGCCTATAATCCCAGTGCTCTGAGAGTCTGAGGGAGAGGATCCCAGATTCAAGCCCAACCTGGGCAACTTGGTGACTTACTGAGACCCTGTTTCAAGAAAAGGGGTGGGGGTGAGGTTGGGGTGGGCGCTGGTGATGTAGCTCAGTGTGAAGATCCTGAGTTTCATCTTCAGTAGTACAAAAACAAACAAACAAAAACCAAAAGCAAACCAAAACCAAACCAAATAAACAAAAACTTTGTACAACTTTGAATTTTAGGAACTTGTATTCCAAACCTCAGCTTCCACATATACTCTGTCTGGGATCAATCTGCCTGAAAATGCTCCCAAGACAAAGGGAATACACTATGTCCCCCTTGATCACTTTCCCTTGCATAACTGCCCCCCATCTCACTTGACTAAAGAAAGGTAGAAGCTCATGGCACCCAAATCTTAGCCTTGCGCACTGCCCAAGGTATAAAAACCTCTGGGCCCTCAACCAAAGAACATTTCAGGAATGTACAGTTTCCGGGAACAAGTCCCCTCGAGCTGCACAGGAGTGCATACCAGCATTTGGTTTTGTTTTTGTTATTTGAGATGAGGGTTTGCTATGTTGACCAGGATGGCCTCAAACCCCTGAGCTCATGCAATCCTCCTGCCTTAGACTCCTGGGTATCTGGGACTACACATGGCACCACACAGGTTCAAGGTTTGATTTCAAACTCCAGAAATAAATAGGCTCCTGAACAGGCCAATTCAAAGATTTCTGTCTCTCTGGAGATAATGAGAATGTCAATGTGTGCTGGCAGTCAGTCATCTGGGAGGTAACCATAACTTGTCCAAAAAAGATTACTCAAGCATTTTATCAAGATTGCTGGTTACCTCCCTAAAGAGACTACAAAGTGTATCAGACATGAAATAGAGTGGGCCTGCTGGCACAGGCCTGTAATCCTAGCATTCTGGGAGGCTGAGGCAGGAGGATGGCAAGTTTGAGCCCACCCTGGGCAAATTAGCCAGATTCTGTCCCAAAATTTAAAAAAAAAAATAGGCTGAGTATGCAAGTCAGCGTGAAGGCACTGAGCTTAATAATTCCTGGTGAACAAACAAAAAGTTTCTACGCTGGTCTCGCTTTTTGTTCTTGTTGTTTTGAGACAAAATGTTGCTCTGTACTCCAGGCATGTCCTAAACTCAATCCTCAGTACCACATATGCAAAAATAAATAAATAAAAATGCAGTCCAGACTGGCCTCAACTCATGGCAAACATCCTGCCTCAGCCTCATGAGTTCTGGGATTACAGGTGTGTGACACCATGCCTGGTTAATTTTTATGTGATGCTGAGGAATGGAACCCAGGGCCTCGCATACACTAGGTAAGCACTTTAACCACTGAGCACACCCCAGCCTCATGGTCTAGTTTTGGAACAATTCTCTTTCTCAAGACCTGACACAAGATAATATTAGTAAAAAAATTTTTTAAAGAAATGGCAATTATTTTACCCATGTGACAAAGTGCTTTATTTAAGCATCAGAAGTAAAACTGAGGTTGGGCATGGTGGTGCACCTGGTTATTGCAATACTCAGGAGGCTGAGGCACTAAGTTTGCCATGAGTTTGAGGCCTGCCTGGGCTACAAAGGGAGTTCAGGATCAGCCTGGACTACAGAGTAAGACACTGTCTCAAAAAAAAAACTAAGAAGATATTTCCTGTTTATTTGAATTGAAAAATAAAGTCTGATATTAATTTTCCTTTCCTCTTCACATCATTAATACCTACTCTTCCTTCAACTTTTGGCCTAAATTGCACCTTTTCAGAAATCTTCCCACATTCCCCCTCTCTACCTTCTCCTGTGATACCGTGTACGAACACCTTCTTCACTGGCCTTTTCCAAGCTGTAACTTGCCATTTGTGAAATTCTTTAAGATTTGTTTCCCCCTGGGCCTGGTGACACAGAGCTGCAATCTCAACACTCTGGAAGGCCGAGGCAGGAGGATCACAAGTTCAAGTCCTGCTTGGACATTTTAGTGACTTAGCAAGACTCTATCTCAAAATAAAAATTTAAAAAATGTATTAAGGCAGCTCAAAGTGAAGGTCCTGGGCTCGATCCCCTCTACTCTACACCCCACATACAAAGAAGATGTCAATTTGAAATATATGAGAGGAAACTCTAAAATAAAGAAACAAATTTGGTGCTAAGGATGGAACACAGGGTCACGTGTGTACTATACACGTGTTTTACTAATGCGTTACCCTCTCAAGAATCCAAATAAAATTTCAATATATTAAATGTGTGAGATGGTACATAGTAGCTCAAAATTCTTTTAGTTCCAGGCGTGATGGTGCAGATCTATTAAGTATTGGTACAGGAGGATCACAGTTTGAGCCAGGCTGGGCAACTTAGCAACAAGATCCCGTCTCAAAATAAAAACAAAAAAAGACAAAAAGTTTTAAAATGGGCTAGTGACACAGCTCAGTACAAAGGCCCTTGATACAATTCTCAGTACTTCAAAAAAAATGTTTTAGGGCACAGGTTAGCAAATATAATTGCTTTTTTCTTCTTCGTATATGTTTGTGTCTTCATTACATTTTCATTGTTGGGATAGACTACCCAACATGCACAACTTAAGGGAGGAAAATTTCATTCTAGCTCAAAGTTTCAGAGGGCATCAGTGCATTCATGGGCTGCTGGCAATGGGAAAGGGCGTAGTAGAATTCTAGCCAGAGAAGAGCTGCTCCCAACATGACAAGCAAGGATCTGAGTGAGTGAAGACGGGTGGAACCACTATAGATCCTCCACATCAAGCCCATGATCCGCCCCTTCCAACCAGGCCACACCTCCCAACAACACACAAAATCCACAGACAGTGACAATACATGCGGCACCTGGGCTTGATGGTACATGCCTGTAATCTCAGCACTGAGGAGGCTGAGGCAGGAGGATTGCTTTGAGTTTGAGGTCAGCTTGGGCTCACAGTGAGTTCAAGACCAGCCTGGACAACAAATTGAGACATAGTCTTAAAAAACACAGAATAAAGCCAAGTACACAAGGCTTTAGGGGGATATTCCAAATCAAATCATAAGTTTGTGATATGTATTCATTTTCATATTGATTGAATACAGCTTAGGGAATTGGTGTTAATACATATCATATTTTGATTTTTTTCAGTATTCCTTTTTCCTCCCCTACCCATTTCCTTCTTCCTACATTCTCAGGTGTCATTCCCATCTCCACAGTCTATCCCCCACCCATTTCCTATCTTTTCTCTTTTATTTTGCCCTTCGGTCATTTATATTTTGGGTTTCTCATATAATTGAAACCATGTGATACTTAACCTCTGCTGTCTGATTTACTTTGCTAAGTAAGCATTATAGTCCCAAGGTGTATCCATTTCCTTACAATTTCAATTTATCTTTCTTACTATGGCATAACACTCCATTATGTGTATGTACATTTTCTTTAACCATTGGTCTGTTGATGGACACATCAACTGTTTCCAGGATTTAGCTATTATGAATTGTGGTGTTATACATGTTGACAGACATATGTCTCTGTAATATGGTGTCTTCAATTCTTTCAGAAAGATGTCCAGAAGAGGTGGAGCTCAATCAATGGGAGTTGTACTTTCAGTGTTACAAGGAATCTCCCTACTGACTTCGATAAAGGTCGTACTACTTTATAGTCCCACCCACAAAGCAGAAGCGTTCCCCTTTCCTCACATCCTCACTAGCATTCTTTTTTTGAGAGAGAGAGGGTCTTGTTCTATAGCCCAGGCTAGTCCTGAACTCACTGTGTAGCCCAAGCTGGCCTCAAACTCATGGCAATCCGCCTGCCCCAGCCTCTAAAGTGCCAGGATTACAGGTGTGAGCCTCCACACCTGGTTTATGTGATGCTGAGGAACCAACTCAGGGCCTTGTGCTTGCTAGGCAATCACTTTAACCACTGGGCCATTCCTCCAACACTGTGGTTGAATTCTTGATGATGGTCATCCTTGTTATAGTGAGATGGAATCTCAGTGTTGTTTAGATTTGCATTTCTCTGATAACCAGAGATGTTGAGCTTTTTAAAATATAATTATTGCCTATTTATACTTCTTCTGAGAATGTCTATTCATTTCAATTGTCCAACTTTTACTTTGGTTTGTTTAGTTCTTTACATATATTCTAAGTGTTAGACTTCCTGTCTAAGGAATATCTGGAAAAAAATTTTTTTCTCATTCTGAGAGTTGTCTCCTCACTCTGTTATTTCCTTTGCTATGCAAAAAGCTTTTTGGTTTGCTATAGTTCCATTTGTTGATTCTTGGTGTTATTTCCTGTACAATTGGAGTTCTACTTGTGAAGTCCCTTCTGTGCTTATGTTTTTTAGGGTTTTATCCATTTTATCTTCCAGCAGGGTCAGTGTTTCGATTTTAATGTTTAGTTCTTTGAACTACTTTGATTTGAGTTTAGTTCAGGATGAAAGACATGGGTCTAGGTTCATTTTTCTGCATGTGGACAACCAGTTTTCCCGGCACCGTTTGTTTAAGAGGTCAGCCTGGGCTATATAGGGAGTTCAGGACCAGCCTCAAAAATTTTTTCAAAAAGGCCAAACTATATGAGGAAAGACTATGTTTTTTTATCCTTTACCTTCCCCTTTTCCTCATGTAGAAATGGATACACTGGGGCTGGATGTGTAGCTCAGTAGTACAGAGCTTACCTAGTATATGTAAGGCCCTGTATACAATCCTTTCAACACCAGAAAAGAAAATAGAGACATTGTTTGGAGAAAGATAAACTGAAATTTCTCCAGTGAATGGCTTCAGATCCTTCATTAAATATCAAATGGCTGAGGGTAGTGGGAGTTGTTTCTGGATCCTCAATTCAGCTCTATCGATCCTCTTGTCTATTTTTGTGGCAGTACCACATAGTTTTAATCACTGTTGCTTGGTAATATAATTTGAGCTATGGGATTGTGATGCCTCCTGTTTTGTTCTCATGACTCAGGATTGCTTAACTAATTCTGGGTCTTTTCTGGTTCCATATAAATTTTAGGGTTGTTTTTTCTAGATCTGTGAAAAATGCTCTTGGTATTTTTTATTGGAGTTACATTGAATCTATACATCATTTTTGATAGTAAGGCCATTTGATAATGTTGGTTCTGCCTATCTAGGAGCATGGGATGCCTTTCCATTTTCTAACGTCCTCTTCAATCCCTTTCTTCACAGCACTGTAGGGTTTTTTGGTTTTTTGTTTGTTTGTTTTTGAGACAGGGTCTCACTCTGTGGTCCAGGCTGGTGGTGAACTCACTATGGAGCCCAGGCTGGCCTTGGACTCAAGGCAATCCTCCTGTCTCAGCCTCCCAAGTGCTGGGATTATAGGCCTGCACCACCATGGCTGGTTATTATGGTGCTGGAGAATTGAACTTGGGTACTTAGCACTTGACGTATTGCTTGCTAGGCAAGCACTTTAACTGCTGAGCCATTCCTCTAGCCCCAAGCACTGTAGTTTTCACTGTAGAGATCTTTTACTTCCTTGGCTAAGTCCTAAGTATTTAATTTTTCAGCAAAAAATCTGAACAAAAATGAAATAGTGTAATTGCTACATTAACATAGGATTCTCATTTCTGTTGCTCCTGAGTAGGCACTAGTCAGCATCTGCTTAGACCCATTCAGCAATGGGGAAATGATTATCTACATGAATGCTCAAACCATTGCTTGAAACTTCTGTTAGCTAAAAACTTCGGTAAGCTTGGAAGTGAAAGTTGTCCCTCTATTGTTTCCATTCATTCAAAATAGGCCCTTCCTTATCTGCCCTCTGGAGATGGACTACCCCTCCTTCTTGGAGCCAGTGTTGGTGACTCAAAGACAGACACACCAGATATCTGGTCCTTCGATCATTCTTTATTAAATATAATTTCTTGGCACAGCACCATTGTTCTTTGAAGATCTTCATTCCTTGTACTTAATTAACTCCTACTCTTCCTTAGTTATGTTTAATGTCATGTACTGCACCTCCAAGCAATGTGTCCATTTTCTTTTCTGATGTTGGGGGGATTGAATACAGGGCCTCACATATACTAGGTAAGCCCTCTACTACTGAGCTACACATCCAGCCCCAGTGTATCCATTTTCTACATGAGGAAAGGGGAAGGTAAAGGATAACAAAAACATAGTCTTTCCTCATATAGTTCAGCCTTTTTTTAAAAAAATTCTTTTGAGACAAGGTCTCACACTGCAGTAAAGCCTGGTCCTGAACTCGCTATGTAGCCCAGGGTGACCTCAAACTCACAGCAATCTCTCTCCCTCAGCCTCCTAAATGCTGGGATTACAGGCCTGCACCACCATGCCTGGACAATTTTTATGTGGTGCTGGGGACTCAAACCCAGGGCCTTGTCCATGCTAGGTAAGCACTTTAACCACTGACCTACGCACCCAGCACCTCCCCCCACTTGATTGTGAAGAAAGTCATCTTCACTCACTTCCAATTACATTCCATTGGCTGAAATGTGTCACAAAGCAAAATCTGGTTGTAAGGGAGTCTAGGAATTCTACTATTTTGCTTTCCAGTTCCCTCGTACAGAAAGTCACAGGTATAAAGTGAGGAAAAGATAGAGCATATGTTTCAAGAATTACACACTACAATTTAAAAAGTAATTTGGAAGACTATAAAGTAAACCAAGTAACTAGCTAACCAAGCAGTTATTTAAAACAGCAAAACAAACAGGTGGGTATTCTGATACACACCAATAATCTCAGCACTCTGGGAGGCTGAAGCAGGAGGATCACAAGTTTCAGCCCAGCCTGGGTAATTTAGCAACTTACTGAGAACCTGCCTTAACAAAACAAAACAGGCTAAGGATATAGCTCACAGCAAAGGCTTTAGGTTCAATCTCGAACACCACAAACAAAAACAAAAACAGCAACCCTTGACACTATGTAAAGTACATGACTTTCTAATTAGATTAAAGGAAAAGAAGTTCACAAGAAACAGACTCTCCAAAAATGAAAGTAAAGAAAAATGAAAAGTTTGTTCTTGAACTTTTTCCAGTAATTTCTCTTCCTACTCCTAACTCCAACTGTCCTATCTGAAAATGTCAAATGATTATGACATGCATGTTTTCTAAACAGCATGTAAATTGGATTTTTTTTTTTTAAGATTGGGGATGGAGCACAGAACCTTCACACTGAGCTACATCCCCAGATAATTTTTGTTTTTTGATTTCAAGACATCCTTGGCAAATTGTTAGCTGCCTTGGTTGGGTTCAAATGTGCCATCCTCCTGCTTCTGCCTCCCAGAATGCTGGGATTTTAGTCTTGCACCATCAGGCCTGGCTCAGAAATTCTTAAACTACATTTTAAATTGTGGATCACATCCTTACATGACTTGTCTATAAAGCACTCTTATTTTTGTAGACTGTGAAGGAGAACTAGCTATAGGCTGGTTGGTTTCTGTGGTTTGTTTTGTTTTTATGTGGAACACTTTAGATTTTCAATTGTCTGTCTGGAAGGCAAATAAACTATCAAATGTTATGGCCTGTAGTGGCTAGAGCCTTTGTCTAGCCTGCTCCTCCATTTCCCTTTTTAGTTCCTTTTTTGTTTTCTTTTGTAGTACTGGGGATGGAGTCCAGGGCCTTCGCACTGAGCTACAACCATAGCCTTTTAATATTTTAAAATTTTGATACAGGATCTCGCTAACTTGCTAAGCTGCCCTTGTGGAATCTGAACTGACGGTCTATTGCCTCAGTCTCCAGAGTGCCAGTATTAGAGGCCTGTACCACGGGCCCCAGCTCTGCGTCATTTGGAGAACTCCCCTACCACCTGTTGAGCCTCAGGAAGATGATCACTCATGATGCTCTGTGACTCCCAGCTACCCACTCCCAGAATCTCATGACTCCTACTCTTTCAGGACAGTTCATAAACTGGAAGCTGTAGCCTAGGGCTGCTGGCTGCCATCTCCTTTGCCTCGAGGGCTCACCTTGTGTAAAACACAGCTAAAGGATGGCATAACCTGTCACTTCATAGGACGACAAATTGACCTAAGGACTACTTTGAGCTAAAAGCATTTGAAAAACAGCAGATGCATAAGTGCATTCAAATCTTTCCTGGGGCTAGAGGAACAGCACTGAGGTTATAGCACTTGCCTAGAGAGCACAAGGACCTAGGTTCAATTCCCAGGACCACATAAACTGTGTGTACTGGAATACATCTGTAACACCAACACTCAGAAGGCTGAGGCAGGAGGACTGCTGTGTATTCGAGGTCAGCTTGGGCTACAGAGCAAGACTCTGTCTGAAAAAAAAAAAAACCCTCCTCTTTTAGGCTGGTGATACAGCTTAGTGGCACAGGGCTTGTCTAGCATGTGCTGGGCCCTGAGTTCCATTGCCAGCAACACTATAAATTTATCTCCCACCTCAACAGTATAAATTTAACTAAGCTGGGCCCAGTGTCACAGGCCTATAATTCTATCATTCTGGGAAGCTGAGGCCAGAGGATGGCAAATTCAAGTCTGACCTGGGCAGCATAGTGACTTAGTGATCCAGGGCTGGGATGTAGCTCCATGTGAGCCACACTCACTCAATGTGAGTTCAATTTCCAGTACTACACAAAAACCTAATCTCTCAATCTTTTTCTTAAAACCCAAACTAAATCCTCCCATGTGAAAGATGCCCTGCCTGTACCAGAAGAAGAGAAGCATTCTTCCCTCAGGAGTATTGGCTGGGAGAATTCTGTATAAACAGACTTCGTTCAAATAATTATCTTCCCCACATAATTTAGTTACTAATACTCAATTGCCTGTCTGTTCACCTAATTCAAAAGTACAGAGATTCTGCCACTTCTTTGGGTCTTTGTTTCCCTATGTGTCACGTAAAACATATTAAATCTGTATGTCCTTCCCCTGTTAATCTATTTTATACCAATTTAATTCTCAGACCAAGTTGGGACCCTAAGAGGGAAGGGAGTTTTGACTCCTTACACAACCAAGCCCTGTGGGAATCAGAGACGAGCCCTGAGATTAACCACACAGCGGCTTCTGATGTTTCTCCCTCCGGGTTCCTACTTGGTTCTCAGCCCTTGAACTTGAAGCTTAAGGTTCCACCCTAGGCCGCAGGGTTTGTTCCAGCTCAGAATGCACTGTCTGTTTATAAATGGCCTCACAGTACTTAATAGATCACGTGGCAGCCTTTTTACCTACCTGGGTCTTAAATGCCTTGCTTAGCAGTTCATGTAATTTTTTTTTCTGCATCCTAATTTATACAGCACAAGCTTGGCATGTAGAAGGGTACTAGTAAGACTTGGTACATTTGATTCTTTATTTCCTTTTCTCCATACTGAAGATAGAACTCAGGGCATTCACACTTAACTGTATCTACCCAGCCCGTTTTTATTTTCTGATTTTAAGACACAGTCTCGTTATGTCACCAGGCTCCCTGGGCGGGGCTTGAACTTGCAGCCCTCCTGCCTCTGCCTCCTACAGTGCTGGGATTACAGGCCTGTGCCACCAGACACAGCTGATTTTTTTCTTTATAACAGAAAGTATAATAAAATCAGAATGCTTTTCTCATATGTAACCACATAAGACATCACTTAAGAAATGATATTTACCGTGCAAAACTTTCATTATCACATTTAATCTGCGTTACCAATTTATGAGGTGCAAGTTTATAACCTTTGAATCTTGAACAGAATTATAAACTGAAAGGAAAGCCAGTATCTCTGACTCCAAATTATGCATGAGAAAACATGGCCTACTGACCTGAGTGGTACAGGCAGGAGGGTTGCAAATTTAAGCCCAGCCTGGACAACTGAGCAATTAAAAGCAAGACCCTGCCTCAAAATCAAAATAAAAAACTGGGCTACAGATGAAGCATAGTGTGAAGGCCCAGGGTTCCACCCCAAGAATCATAAAAGGTTAAAAAAGAAAAAAGAAAAAAACTAGTTCATGAGGCTTCCTCTTTCCCCCTCCCACCAACCAATAAGCAAATCTGCAACATTACATCTAAAATCTGTGGTAGGAGGAGGACATTCAAGGACAAGGCCACACACGCTAGGTTCACTGGGACAAATTCTCCACTTGAGGTTTTTTTTGTTGTTGTTGCTGGGTTTTTTTGTTTTGTTTTGTTTTGGTTTGGTTTGTTTTTTTTTTTTTTTTTTTTTTTCGAGACAGGGTCTTGCTCTGTAGCACAGGCTGGTCCACTTGAGTTTTGTCAAATACATTTCTCAAGCAGTAAAATATGTGATTCAGCATTGGAAAAATTAATCACTGGCCCAGACAACATGAAGCCAACCAAAATAACCCTGCCTGAGAAGGGCGAGGCTGCTGCGGGGGTGGGGACGGGGAAGACAAGCCAGTTGGTAGGCTGGGACCTTCCAAAATCACAGCTGCGGCCCCAAAAGGGCAGCTGGCTGGGCCTTTCATTTGCTTTGATTTTATGTGTGCGTTTAATTCTAAAGTTGCAAATAACAGGAAATGAACTGCCGCATTAGCCAGTTAACTTCAAAGGTAAAAGGAGACCAGGAGGCAGATTGTGAAAAAGAATTAGAAGAGTAAACACACCAGTGAGTCACAGCATTCAATATGCAGTAGAACCACTAAAAGCAAAATTGCGTGGGAACTGACAAGCAGACACCCAAAGGAAGAGTAGAGCTATTTGGAAAGTGTAAGGTTCCACACAAATGTGAGAAATAAACACGACAGTTAGGTCACACGGTCATATTATGGAAAAATGATTTTGTCCATGGAGCTCATGGAGATTAATGTGGAAACAGATACTCAGCGTATCCCCTTTATGGCAGTACTGGGGAGCAAACCCAGAGACATTCTGCCACTGAGCTACATCCCCAGCCCTGTTTATTTATTTTTTTGACACAGCGTCTTGCTAGGTTGCTCAAGCTAGACTCAAACAACATGGATCCTCCTGCCTTAGTCTCATGAGTAGCTGCAATTATAGGAGTTTGCCAGTGTGCCTGGCTCACACATTGTATTGATTATGTCTATTTGCTTTCTCTCATAGAGGGAATAATGTTTGCTCTTACAATTATCAGACCATAAATACCATGAACTGTGTGAGCACCTCAACACTGAAATGGAAGTTTGTGTGTTGTTCTGTAGAACAAAAGACAAATTTCAAAATCTTCATGCTCGGGTAGGTGGAAAACTGTTGCCATCTACTTTTTCTCTGCAGCATAATAGTTATCTATCTTGGGGACCTTTATAAAATGCTTGTGCCTAGGTCTCTCCTCCAGGAGAAGCCCCTGTTGTTCATCTGACATGCTATGTGGGCATCAGAATTTATTAAATTGCCCCAGGTGATCTGACTGTGCTGTCATGGGCAAGAACCATGATCAATCTTTCTTTCTTTCCTTCTTATTTTGAGACCGGGTCTCACTAAGTCACTAAGTTGCCCAGGCTGTGCTCAAACTTGCGATTATCCTGCCTCAGCCTCAATAAAAACGTAAAATGGGGGCACAGGGGGTAGAAGAATAGCACAGTGGATAGAATGCTTGCCTAGTGAGCACCAAGCCCTGGGTTTGATTTCCCAGCACCCTATAAACACCCAGTTTATAACTCTGTTCAAACTCTGTTTGGCGATGCAAACCTGTAATCCCAGGACTCAGGAAGCTGAGGCAGAAGGACTACCATGAGTTGGAGGCCAGCCTCGGCTACATAGTGAGTTCAGGCCCAGACTGGAATATAGAGTGAGATCCTATCTCCAAAAGAAATTTAAAGAGGAGTCTGGGGGTGTAGCTCAGTGCAAAGACCCTGGGTTCAATCCCCAGGACTACAGAAACAAAATCAAGAAACAAAGCAGAACAAAAAAACGCACCACCCCGTAAGATCTCTCTTTTGGACTGCTAAGAAATTGAGGCAGCTACTTAGAAAAGAAAGGGGATTTCTTTCTTGTCTCGTGGTATAGGAGATGGAGCCCAGAGACTTTACACTGAGCTACCTCCCCAGCACACTTTTGATTTTTGATTTTGAGACAGGGTCTCTCACTAAGTCATTAAGTTGCCCAGGCTGGGCTTGAACTTGTGATCCTCCTGCCTCAGCCTCCCAAAATGCTGGGATTACAGTCTTGCAGCATCAGGCCTTGCTAAGCAATGGAATTTCTTAAGGTGGGGGGAGTCCACAACCCTGATGATGAGATCCCCTTTAAGAAGCTCCATCCTAATAGTTCAGGAGTTAAAGTGCTTGCCTAGCAAATGTAAGGCCCTGAGCTCAGTTCCCCAGCACTACAAAAACCAGGAGTGGTGGTATACACCTGTAATCCCCGCACTGGGAAGTTTGAGGCAGGTCCTCCTGTGAGTTCATGGCCAGCCTAGGCTACATAATGAGTTCAGGATCAGCCTGGACTACAGGGCAAGACCCTATCTCAAAAACAACAAAACAAACAAACAAAAAACCTCTTCCCATTCTTTCAGGTTTCCTTGATATGAAACTTCTTGATAGTAGGATCTGAACAAAAGTGCACATAATTTCAGCCATAAAAATGCTAATGTTGGCTGGGATGCAGTGGAACATAGAGTATACACTGAACATGTGTGAGGCCCCCCTGGGCCCAATCCCCACCCCAGACCCCAACAAAACTTCCCAACTGGTGAGTATGCCAGATTCAGGTATGACAACTACCAAGAGCTTGAGAGAGCCTGGAGAGAAAAAAAAAGTGGATCTCTAACTTCTCTTTATCTCTGAGAACTGAAGCACAAAGAGAAGAAGCCAAAAACAACACAAAGAAGTGAAAATCAAGCCAGGCCTGGTGGCTCAGGCCTGCAATCCCAGCATTCTGGAGGCCGAATTTAGGCAGAAGGATTACAAATCCAAACTCAGCCTGGACAAGTTAGCAATGTAGTGAGCTAATGACGTAACAAGATTTAAGTTTCAAAATCAAAACTAAAAATGGTTGAGGAAGCCAGACCTGGTGGCATAAGTCTGTAATCCCAGCATTCTGGGAGGCTGATGCAGGAGGATCACAAATTCGAGCAACTTAATGACAGTATATCTCAAAAAAAAAAAGGGGGGGGTGGCTGGAGATGTAGCTCAATGCAAAGATCCTGGGTTCAGTTCCCAGTGCCCACTCTTCCCTCTTCCCCTCAAATTAAAACAACTGGGGACGTAGCTCATTGTGAAACTCCTTCGCTCAATCCCAGTACTACACACACACACACAAAAAAAACCCTCAAGTAACTACCCCATGATCTGAAAATCCTCATCCTGATTATGTAACCAAAAGAGTAGAAAGTAGAGTCTCAAAGAGACAACTGCACATCCACATTCAGAGCAGTGCTGTTCACAACAGTCAAGAAGTAGAAGTAACCTACATGTCCACTGTGGATGAATGGCTAAGCACAACGTGGTCTATCCATATTACAAAACATTATTCTGCCTGAAAGAGGAAAGAACTCCTACCCTATGGTCATCCCTATGGATGAACCCAGAGGATGTTATGGCAAGTGAAATAAGGCAGATACAAAAAGACAAATACTCTCTAACTTCAATTCTGTGAGGGATCTAGAGTAGTCAAATTAATTTACACAGAAAAAATAATGAGGGTTACCAGGGGAGAAGAGGATAGGGTGTTGTTTAGTGGATTGAGAATTGCAGGATTTTTGTGGTGGTGAGCATCAAACCCAGGGCCTTGCACATGCTAGGCAAACACTCTGCCACTGAGCCACATCTCCAGCCCAAGAGTTTCAATTTTGCAAGATGAAAAAGCTCTAGACTTGGAAGCAGTCTATAAATCCATCATTGGATGAATGGAGAAAGAAAATGTGGCATTTAACACAATGGAGTACTACTCTGCCATAAAGAAAAATGAATTTGAGTCATTTGGAGGAAAATGGGTGCACCTTGAGACCATTATGCTAAACGAAATGATTCAGACATAGAAGGTTAAATATCACATGATTTCTCCAATATGAGAAATGCAAAATATAAATAATTAAAAGATCAAAATAAAAGAGGGATCACAGGGCAAGGGAAAAGAGATGGGAAGGTCACAGGGAAAAGGGGAGACTGGAATGTAGGGAGGGAAAATAATGATTAAGACACAATACACATATGTTCCACTTCCTCAAGTTGAATATAATTATTACATATCACAAATATATACTAATGAAAATAATTATTGGAAAAAGCTGGGTTTGTTGGTGCAGGCCTATAATCCCAGTACTCTGGGAGGCTGAGGAGCTGAGGCAGGAGAATCATAAGCTTGAATCCATCCTAGGCAACTTAGTAACCTATCAAGACTGTGTCTCAATATTAAAACTAAAAAAAAAAATCACTTAGCAATTTATCAAAATCCTGTCTCAAATAAACAATAAAAAAGGGTCAGCACAAAAATAAAAAGGGGATGGGAATGTAGCTCAGAGCAAAGACCCTGGGTTCAATACCTAGTATGGCAAAAGATAAATAATAAACAAATTTCAAGTTTGCAAATATCATGGCAAAAAAACCTCCAAAAAACAACAAAAAAGGAAGAATGAGGCAGAGGAAGTCAAAGGGTTTGGGTAGCAGGTGCACCCATTCTACTTAAGGGAATGGGAAGAGTCACACACCTGCAAATTCTGAAACAGTAAAAAGCAGAGGACTCAACAGCACTCCTAAAAGATGTGGCCTAAGTATTTTGATCTCTCTCTGCTCTCACTGTAATTTTTTTTTAAGTTTCTCTGGTGGGAGCTAAAAACAAAATGATTCACATTGATTTTTTCCCGCAAAAGGTACACAAAGAGAAGTAATAATGTGGACTGTGAGAATTGAGGTGTAAAACAGATCTCAGCCCAATCAGACCCACCAATGGGAACAATAGACAATAACTGTGACTCTAATAACATTCATTTCTCAGCTGAGCGCCCAGGCTGATGTTTCTCTTGCTCTATTCTTAGAACTAATTCAACCTTTTTCCCTTTCAGGGAAACAGCTAGGTTCAGTTCAAAACAATAGATATTCACACTGCATCCCATATTTTCTGGGTTCTCAATGTTGCTGAAAATATCGCATCCTCCTCTATTCCCCCCACAAGATGTGAGCGAGATTTACCCTCTGCGGGGAAATCAGATGTTTTAAGGACATCAGTGGGTACGGTCAGGGGCAGTAGCACAAATATTCTTTGCAACAGAAGCCATCTTGTTAGAGGGAAGAATGGCCCCAGTACAGAAAATGAGGGGAAAAGAAATCTTAAAACCAGGCGTGCAGATTTAAGCCACTTGCAGGTTAAAATGGGAACTGAGCTGGGCATGGTGGCGCACGCCTCTAGCACTCTGCTGTTGTGCCTTTTTTTTTTTTTTTTGGACATTTGGGAAGTTTTTAAGAGTTAATTACTTTGAAGATACATACGAAAACATATGCTTAAGAGAGTATGATGTTTAGAATTTATTTCCAATCTAACTAACATAAATGAGAGATCAATTGTACTGTGTTAGCTTTCCATCACTGTGATGAAATACCTGACAAAAATAATTTAAAGAAGTGTCACAGTTTCAAAGGTTTGCGTCTATGGCAGACTGGCCCCATGCTTTAGGCTTGGGATATGGCACCACAACATGGATGAAGCAGGCGGCGGTAGAAAATCCTAGCATTCTGGGAGGCCAAGGCAGGGGGACCACAAGTTTGACCACAGCCTGGACAACTAAGCAACTTACTGAGACTCTGTCTCAAAATCAAAAATAAAAATGGGCTGGAGATATAGCTCAGTGTTAAAGGTCTTGGGCTTGACTCCCAGTACCACAAAAATAAAATAAAATAGAATAAATAAAATAATAAAATAAAATAAAATAAAATGGACTGGGGATGTATCACAGTGCAAAAGCCATGCATTCAATCCCCAGTACTGAGAAAAAAGGAACTGACAATGTTAGGCAAGGCAGACACGTTTGTTCCTTTGTACACTAACTTCCTTCCATCTGTGGGAAAATACTTGATTAAACAGGATCGGTGGCTGTAAGGGATAGAAACCAACTCAAACTAGTCTATGCTAAAGGGAATATGTTTGGTTCAAACAACTGGAAAGTCCAAGCTGGATCTGGCTTTGGAAGTGATTAGATCCAGGGGTTACCAGCCATCCCGACTCTGGAGAAGGAAGCCAGGTCAAACTCACACAGAGCCACCGAGTAAGTTCCACAGTGAAAAGAGGGTTCCTCTTATGAGAAGAGGAAGGAGGCCCAGGGAGAGCAAGTCAGCAGACACTCAACTGCAAGATTTTAAGATGGAAAGCATTTACTCATCTATACCCAGTGCTACAGATTTTACTGGCATTTAGTAAATACTGAATCAATAGGACAAAGAAATTTTGCATCTTTGTGTGTATGGAATTGGAGATTGAAACAAAGGCCTTTGTACTGAGATGGGGTCTTAATAAGTAACTGAGTTGCCCAGATCAGGCTCGAACTTGTAGTCCTCCTAACTCAGCCTCCCAGAATAGAAATTCAGTATCTTTATACAACTCAAAATGAGCTCAAGGTTTCACCTTAGAAGTGGTCCTGCATTATGACTGCCCCACACATGCTAAGGGAATGAACCTGTGGCTGAATGGACTGGAGTGGACTGGAATCTCTACTAATCATGCCCACTATTAGGCTATTTTGGTATAAGTTCCAGCTGCCTACCCAGTATCTACTCTCCAATCCTCTCTCAAATTAAAAGAATTCCAGTTCTTCAGTTAGCATATTGTTTCCCAGCCAAAAGACATTTGCAGGCTCCATCACAATGAAGTTATAGTCAATGAGTATGCTGAAGTATTGGGTGAAACTTTTTGGAAGTCTTGGAAGGAAGAGAACATGTACTCCTTCCTCTTTTCTTCCATTCTACTGCTCGAAACTTTGACATCATGGCTAGAACTCTAGCACCGATTTTTAGATCTTAAGAATGGGGACCTTATCCTGGGGATAATAGCAAAGAAAGCAAGGAGACTCGTGATCCTCCTGCCTTGGCTTTCTGCAGTGCTGGGATTACAGACCTGTATCATCAGGCTCGTGCTCTCTCTCCTCTCTTCTCTCTCCTCTCTTCTCTCTCCTCTCTCTCTCTCTCTCTCTCTCTCTCTCTCTCTCTCTCTCTCTCTCTCTCTCTCTCTCTCTCCTCTCTCTCTCTCTCCTCTCTCTCTCAGAGCCTCACTCTGTAGTCCAGGCTGGTCCTGACCTCGCTATGTAGCCCAGTCTGGCCTCAAACTCATGGCAATCCTCCTGTGTCAGCTTTCTAAGTGCAGGGACTACAGGTGTGCATCATCACGCCTGGCTACTTTTTTATGTGATGCTAGGGAATCAAACCCAGGACCTTGTGCATGCTAGGCAAGCATTCTAATCACTAAGGTATGCCTCTAGCCCTACTCCTGGCCTATTTACCTCTATCACTGCTGACCTCTTCTCGGCCTGGGTTCTCCATATGGCAAAATTGTTCAATACCTATTTGTAATCTCATTCTTAGTAAGATAACAGATGACTAATGACCTTAACCTGGGGAGAAGTATGCATATGCATTGAGTATATAATTCAGAACACATTTGTAACAGATGCAATGTGGTGAAACATGGAAGTAAAATGTGTCAAGGCCACACCAGTAGTGATTTACAGGCCTGGGGCACAAATCCAGGCTTTCTAGCTTCTGCCTCAGCATTCTTTTCTTCCAACAGGTGGTCAGAGCTGGGTGTAGCAATGCATACCTGTGATCCCAACTACTCATGAGACAGGAGAATGGCAAGCTCAAGACCAGCCTGGAAAATTTAGTGAGCCCCTACCTAAAAAATAAAAAGGACTGGAAATATAGCTCAGTGGTAAAGCATCCTTGGGTTTGGTCCCCAGTACTGGAAGAGAGAGAGAGAGAGAGAGAGAGAGAGAGAGAGAGAGAGAGAGAGAGAGAGAGAGAGAGAGAGAGAAAACAACCAACAAAAATCAGGTGGTCAGACACCTCTGGTTGTTTAGAACAGGTATCATGAAATCCAAGGTCACCACATAAAAACATGGCAAGTAAGACTTGTACCTCCTGAGCACTGCTGAGTTGGAATATGCTGGCAAAGTTAAAGCTACAGGAAGCCACGGAGCAGGAGGACATGAGGAAGACCACAGGCTGAACTTGCCACCCGAAGCTTCTGAGCAGCACATGATGGAGAAGGGAAGTGGTTCATGTCCTGTGTGTGTGCTTTCTTTTATTTTCATGGAAGTCCTCTGAGGAAGAATTGAAAATATCTAGAAGGCATCTTGATAGCTTCTTTCAGGGCTAAGTTTATGGTATGAATGCAACAGCTTGGTAATACTCAGATATAACATTATGTAAGAATTGGGGCAGGATCCAGTGGTACATGACTATAATCCCAGCACTTTGGGAGGCTGACACAGAACTGCAAGTTTGAGGCTGGCCTGGACAACTTAGAAACTAAGGGAGACCTTATCTCAAATACATAATAAAAAGGGGCTGGAGATGTAGCTCAGAGCAAAGACCCTGTGCTCAGTACCCAAACACACACATATGCACATTAAAAAATTTAAATGATTTGGGATTTGGGGGTGTAACTCAGTGGCAGAACTCAAACTTATTCCATCCCCAGCACCAAAAAGGTTTTTTTTTTTTTTAATAATGTGGCATAATTTACATCATGTAAAATTTACCACTTTAACCTCTTTTTTATGGTATTGGGGATTGAGCCAAGGGCCTTCACACTTAACTACATCCCCATCCTATTTTTATTTATTTATTTTTTTCTTTGAGACAGGGATCTCACTAAGTAGCTCAGGCTGGGCCCAAACTTGCAAATCCTTCTGCTTCAGGCTCCCACAGTGCTAGGATTACAATTAACACTTTTAAGATATTTAAGGTATATTCACATCACCACCATCTATTTCCAGAACTTTTTCAACTTCGCAAACTTAAATCATATGCCCATCAAACAACAACTTCCCATTCCCCTCTACTCTCAGCCTCTGAAAATCACCATACATTGTCTCTGTGAATTTGACTACGCTACATGTCTGATGTAAGTGGAACCACAGAATTTGTCCTTTTGTGAATGGCTTATTTCATTTAGCATAATGTCTTTAAAGTTCATGCTTTAGAATAGGATTTGGGGGTGCAGGCCTGTAATCCTAGCACTCCGGGATGCTGAGGCAGGAGGACAGCAAGTTTGAGTCCAGCCCAGGCAACTTAGCGAGACCCTATCTCAAAATAAAAAAAAAAATAAAATAAAAAGGACTGGGGATATAGTTCAGAACAAAGGCCCTGGGTTCATCCCCAATACCACAAATACATACATGCTCATGTTTTAGCATGTGTTGAAATTTTACTGCTTTACACAGCTAAATAATAGTGTGTGTGTGTGTGTACTCATTGTTTTTTTTTGTGTGTGGTTACTGCAGATCAAGCTCAGAGCCCTCATGCTAAGTTACATTTCCAGTTCATTTTTATTTTTGATTTTGAGAGTCTCATAAAGTTTCTAAGTTGTTCAGTTTGGGTTCAAACCTGTGATTCTCTTGCCTCAGCCTCCCAGAGTGTTGGGATTATAGATTTGTGCTACCAGGCCTGGATACTAATTATTTTTGAAGACAAAATAGAACCAGGTATAGTGGTCTATGCCCATCCTTTGGGAATCTGAGGCAAAAAGATCAGATGTTGGAGCCTAGCCTGCACAATTTAGTGAATTAGCTCAGTGTGAAGGCCCTAAATTTAATCCTCAGCATCACAAAAAATATGTGCACACACCCACATTTGTATATACATGAACAAAATTATGGAAAATACCTTGTATGGGGTGTTCAAATTTTGACTATATGGCTCATAACTAAGGCGCTATTAGTCTTGTCACATCCGGTGCCAGATGCCCTAGGAGGCAGATGTAGGTACCTTCTATATGAAATGACAAATGCTATGACAGAACAGAGAAGGAGATAAATTCTCCCTAGTAGGTGTCAGAATGATTGCATAAAGGTTGACCTTTGACCAAGCCTTCAGAAACAATGAAGAGTGGGAGGGGGTTATCTGGCTAGTGACCTCAATGGCAGGGCCCACACTCTCAGAGGTGGAAAGGGAATATTCTAATTAGTGTGGCTGCATAACAAATTCTTCCCAAACTTGGAAGATAAAAACATCCTCTCACTCTCATAGATTCTGTGGACTGTCCATCTGTCATGGAACAGCAGGGACAGTTCTCACTGCTCACAATGTCTCAGCTGGAAGACTGAAAACTGGGGGCTGAAATCACCCAAAGGCTTGCTCAGTCACATAACTGATGAGGTGATGCTTGCTGCCAGTGGTACTCCTGTGCATGGCTTCTGAGTGTGGCCTGGGGCCTCCTTCACAGCATGGTGGCTGGACTGTCAGGGTGAGAATGTTGAAACATAACCAGGTGAAAAGTTAAGTGCTTACCTAGGAGGAGGTGCAGTGTCAGTCGGGTGTGGTGGCACAGACCTGTAATCCCAGCACTCTGTGAGGCTGAGGGAGGTGGATAAAAAGGTTTGAACCTGGCCTG
Source organism: Ctenodactylus gundi (assembly GCA_004027205.1). NCBI lineage: Eukaryota > Metazoa > Chordata > Mammalia > Rodentia > Ctenodactylidae > Ctenodactylus > Ctenodactylus gundi. Next base: position 139,877 of record PVKB01002096.1, read on the forward strand.
GGCAACCAGGCAACTTAAGGGAGACCCTGTCTCAAAATTAAAAATAAAAATTGGGCTGGGGATGTCTCTCAGTGCTAAGTCCCTAGGTTCTGTGTTCAGTACCACCAAAATAAACAAATTACCAAATAAATAAATAAAATTTAAAAAATAAAAATGGGATGTTGCTCAATGGGAATGCCCTAGGCTTGATTTCTAGTACCATACCACAAAAAAGGGGGAAAAAGCTGGGCTCAGTGGTACAGGAGTGTTAACCCAGCACCGTGGGAGACTGAGGCAGGAGGATTTCAAGTTTGCACTCAGCCTGGAGTCTCAGTGACTTAGCAAGACCCTGTCTCAAAGTTTGAAGTAAAAAAAAAAAAAATGCTGGGGATGTAGTTCAGTGCGAAGGCACTAAACTCAATCCCCAGTAGTACTACAAGGAAAAAAGCCAAAAGATGAAAAGAAGTGTGTCACTTGTGCTGCATCCAATTTCGTAAAAGGAAGTTGTTAGAGTCATCCTGTATACAAAGGGAGGAGATCCGACCCTGCCTTTTGGTGGGAGGGGTGGCAAGGTTCTACAAGAACATGTGAAACCAGAAAGATTGCTGTGGTCATTTTTGGTCTTGATAGGTTTGGCATTTGTCTGGAACTGCCTGAACATGTATTGGGACTCTACTTAGGATAATGGCTGAGTCCATGAGTATACAACAGGTACAGGAAAATGAAAACTGTTAACTGCTATGGTTTGGATCTCATATGTCCTCCAAAAGCTCAAGTGTGGAAGGTCTGGTTGCCAGTGCAATGTTCAGAGCTGGGGCCTTTAGGAGGTGACTGGATTATAAGAGCTCTGACTTCATGAATAGATTACTAAATAGACTCATAGCTTAATGACTATTGGGAAGGGATGGAAACTTAAGGAGGGTAGGCCTATGTGCAAGAAGCAGATCATTGGGGGCAAGACCTTACAGGGGATATTTTGCCCCCAGTTCCACCTCCTTTCTCTTTTTGCTTCCCAACTACCACCATGAGGTGGGGAGCTTTATTCTACCATGTGCTCTCTACTTGATGTTCTTCCTTACTACAGGAAGCACAGACTAAAACTTTTGAAACTGAATCGAAAATCAATTGTTTCTTCAAGAGCACCAGCTGATGGGGCAGTAGCATGGCCTCTTTCATGCCTAGCTTAACTCTGCTGTGAGGCCAGGGAGCTGGCAAGTTTCTCTCTGTCAAGGCCACAGCCTCTGGCCTCCCTCTACCATGGAGTACCTCACTGGCATCCAGGGCCCAGACTATGTCCTTGTCACCTCTGACAGATGGCTACCAGTAATATTGTCCAGATGAAGGACTATCATGACAAGATGTTCAAGATGAGTGAATAAGATCTTAGTTCTGTGTTGGAGAGGCTGGAGACACTGTACAGTTTGCAGAATATATTCTAAAAAATGTATAACTTTATAAGATACAAAATGGATATGAATTGTCTCCCACAGCAGCAGCTAATTTCACATGTCAAAATCTGCCAGTCTCTGGAGCTGGACCCCATATCCTGTGAACCTTCTGGCTGGCTATGGGAAGCATAAGGGGCCAGAGCTCTACTTTACAGACTACCTTACAGCCTTGTTCAAAGCCCTTTTTGCAGGCCATAGTTATAGTGTCTTTATGACTCTCAGTATCCTGGACCTATATTATACACTATCTCACCTAAGACGGTGGTGGAGCTTCTTAAGAAATGTCTGAGTGCCAGAAGTGCTTCATCTTGTGTTTACCAGTGTTCAGTGTTTGAATCAATGACAAAAATAGCATCCAAGATCTGGATAACCTTTGTTTCCCTAAACAGGGCTCCTAACATCATACCCTTCCTCCCACTTCCCAGGGAACTTTTTTTTGATGGGTTCCTTTAATTTTTTCTACTCTTGCACGCATTCTTAATAGATGGCTAATTCACAATAAAGCTGAGTATGCATAAAGTGAAAACACAAAGTAAGGTAGTAAGCTACCCTCGGTTATTCTGTCATAGTAACAGAAAGCTAACACAGTAACACTGGGCCACCAAGCCAGCCAATTCTTACGATGACGAATGTTCAGTAGTGACCAGGTAGTGATGAGCACATAGTCATCTTTCATTTAAAACTGACCCTTCAAGTTGGGACTGGTGGCGCAAGCCTATAATCCCAGCACTCTAGGTGGCTGAGGCAAAAGGATCACAAATTCAAGCCCAGCCTGGGCAACTTAGTGACTATGCAAGACCGTGTCTCAAAATCAAAAGTTTAAAAAAAAAAAAGTTCTAGGGATGTAGCTCAGTATTAAGGCCATGGGCTTGATCCCTATTGCCAAAAAAAAAAAAAAAAGATAACCTCTTAAAAATGATACACTTGGGACTGCTGAGAGAGCAAGCACAGTGTTGGACCACCTACTACCTTGGATTGTGGTGTTTACACAATTCATTTGATTACAGGAAAGTGACACTTGCACCTCCAAGCTGATGAAGAAGTCACATGTACTATGACTTCAATATCTGCGTGCTTGCTTCTACCCACCCCCAGCAAGGCTAGCAGCTCTCTTGAGGTCCGAATCCATCTCATCTGGTCTCCCCAAAGGATTTGGCAATGTGGGAAAAACAAGCCAGATGGCTCTTTGGAGAAACCCTGCAGCCAACTCATCTCTTAATCTCATCTCTTCCACTTTCTAGTCCTGTGGCCTTAGACATAGCACTTAATGTCTGACTCTAGTGACATCTCAAAATTATTAATAGGATTAAAGGAATTATTTGGCCCTGAATCTAGATAATAACAGATGCTAGTTTCTTTCCCTCCCAAAAATGTTGAGCCCACAAATGGAGGCATATGCCTGTAATCCCAGCTACTAGGGAGGCTGAGGCAGGAGGATCACAAATTCAAAGCCAGCCTGGGCAACATAGCAAGACCCTTTCTCAAAACAAAGAGGGCTGGGAAAGCATCTCAGTGGCAGAGTGCCTCTAGGTTCGATCCCCAGTACCACGCATGACACACACACACACACACACACACACACACACTCAGAGAGAGGGAGAGAAAGAGAGAAACACACACTTTTTTTTTCCGTGTTGAGGACTGAACCCAAGGCTTTTGCTCTGAGCTGCCTACATCCGCAACCCAGGCTGGGCTTGAATTTATGATCCTCCTGCCTCAGCCTTATAGAGTACTAGGATTACAGGAGTGTGCCATCACACCCAGCTTTTTTTTTTTTTTTAATGGCTAGGCATATATGAACTCCCTCCACTTGGCTCTTCTCCATTTAGTTTTCTATTTCCCATGAGTCTTTCTTCTCCCCCACCCCTCACACTGTAAGATCGCAGTGCTCTAGAGACTTCTGTCAGCCTTTGCAGGTCTGCTTTCCTCACAGAATTCCCCCAGAATTCTCTCTGTGGACAACTGCGGGCAGGAGCTAGTGAAGTCGGAAGAGACCACAGGCCTCAGGCTGAGAGGGAATTGATGAACCATATGCCCTGGAGGCTGAATTGTTTACAGAAAGCTAAGTCCTTTCCATTTGTTAAAGAAACAAATATTCATTGCATCTCACTAGGTTCCAAGCATTCTGCAGGGAGTGGGGATACAGCAGTGAGGAGGAAATAAGTCTGTAATCTTCACAGACTTTGGGGGTTTATACTATTCACTAGTGTACTGTACATGGGAGGACATAGTTTAGATAAAAGAAAGACAAATAAACAAATATATAGTGAAGATGCAAGAAGGAAAATGAAAGTACCTTAGGCCGGCAGGTAAGGTACAATTAGGTCCAGCCCTGGCTGATGAGAAGCTAGCTTTGCAAAGACTTAGGGCTCACCCCCAACACTGCTGCCATCTGCAGCATGACTGTTTGCTAGGGTGCTGTCCTGTACATTGTAGGATGTCGGGCAACATCCTTGCGTCTGCCTATGAGATGTCAGTAGCACCCCCTCCCAGGTTAACATAACCCCAAATGCCTGGAGGGTGGATCACATAATCAAGAACTGCCTGGCAGAGGCAAGGGCATTCCTGGCAAGTGCAAGGCAAACAGGCCCCAGCTTGCCAGCCTCACCACTTCCAGCTCCGCCCTCCTTCCTCTGGGTGAATCTGTCTACTATGGCACAGTTGTAATGATGCTCTAAGAGGAAAGGGGTAATTAGAAAGTGGGACTGGCCAAGGGGGCTGAATGCTTCCTGGTTCAACACTTAGTCCCATGCTCTCCTCCTTCCCACTCAGTCTGAACCAGCCCAAACAATCCTGGAATACACCCGAGTACACCATCTGGCGGCCATCATGGTGGGACCTCTAATAACCTCCTTGAAGAGGATTCCTTGCTGCACAACAAACATTGAAGGGCCAGGCAGCCACTCTTCTACCATTCTAGACTAGTTTTCCCCCCCATTTTATTGATATGTATACGAGCAAAATTTAAGGTTTACAATGGAGTTGAGCCTTTTATACACATAGGTATCTTGTCAAGATGACAAGGGCTTTCCCACTCTCCTTTTGTCCCTTCCCCTACCCTACCCTCCCTCACTCCTCCCCTACCCGACCTCCCTGTTTCGCTTTGTTTTTCGATTTAAGTTCCATAGGAGTTGTGCTCTGGGACTCTCATATCTAGACTAGTTTTGCTGAGTATGGTGGCACATGGCTGTAATCTAGCATTTGGGAGGCTGAGGCAGGAGGATCGTTAAGTTCAAGGCCAGACTGTGCTACATAGAGAGTTCAAGACTCTGTCTCGAGACATAGAAATAAAACACTATTTTAGCAGTGTTCTAGTGAACTAAGAAAGTTAAATCCAACTCTACTTCAAATGTTTATCCTGTCAAATGCATCATCTTTATTATCAGCTTCCTAGAAATAGGTTAATGAAATTTAAAAAGCCAGTATCACCTGAACTTTCAAAAGATATTTTGATTATTCACTGAGGAAATCTCGTATTTTCCTTTTAGAAACCATATACAACAATGTGCAGGACAGAAAAGGAAAGTGTTGGGGCAGAGTTCGGATTGTAAGGGTGCTATTAGGCAATGAACCTGGGAGACAGGGTCTTGCTAAGTCACTAAGTTGCCCAGGCTGGACTTGAACTTGCAACCCTCCTGCCTCAGTCTCCCAGAGTGCTGAGACTGCAGATCTTTCCCACCAAGCCTGATTACTAGAGTCTTTGTGTGTGTGTGTGTGTGTGTGTGTGTGTGTGTGTGTGTGTGTGTGTGTGATGCTTGGAATTGAATATAAGGCTTTGTTCATGCTAGGCAAGCACTCTACCACTGAGTTACACCCCCAGCTCAATGTAGTCTTTAAAAAACATCTTTGTTAAGATGTGTTTCATAAACCATATAATCTGCCCATTTAAAGTGTACAATTCAATAGTTTCAGTGTACTCAGAGTTGTAGAACCATCACCCCAAAAAGAAATCCCACTAGAACTCACCCCCCAACCTCCATCATTGTTCGCTTGCATATCAACTTGACCACAGTTTCTAGGGGTTCAACCAATCACTAACATAGATGCTGCTGTGAAGTTTGTCTTGTAGACGTGTTTTAAGCCCATAATCACTTGACTTCATCCAAGTGGGCCTGACTCACTCAGGTGAAAGGCCATGAAAGCACGTTTTTCTAAGGAAGAAATCTGGCCAACAGGCCCCACGTTTGGCTCCTGCCTGGCCTTTCTGACTACCTGCCCCATGGACTTCAGGCATGGCTGGCCAGCCCCTCAACTGCTTATCCCAGGGCCTTGAAATAAACCTCTCAATATGTCTTCTACTTATTCCCATTTCTTTAGGCAAACTCCAACTGATATACTTTGTTCTCTCCCATTCCTCAGAGTCCTAAGCAACTACTAACCTACTTCTGTTTCTGAATTTGCTTATTCTGGACATTCCAAATAAATGGGAAACTACAATATGTGCTCTTTTGTGGCTGGTTTCTTTCACTTAGCATATCTTATACGTGGTACAGAGGGTCAAATCCAGGGCCTTTGAGGACCTTTGTACTAAGCTACATCCCCAGCCTGTTTTATTTCTTCATTTTTGAGACAGGAACATATCAAGTTGCAAAATTGCCCTGGGTGGGCTTGAATTTGTAATCTTCCTGCCTCAGCCTCCCAGATTACTAGAGTTACATGCTTATGCCACGGGGTCACTTAGCATACTTTCAAATGTCACTGACGTAATACTTTGTTTCTTTTTTTTGGCCAGGTAATACTTCACTGTGTGGATATACATTCTGTATATCTGTGGTAATTATATGTAATGCTCCTATAGGCAATTGTAGACAAGCATTTGTGTAGACATGTTTTCATTTCTTGTTGTATTATCTTGGGCTGGAATTGCTGGGTCATATAACTTTAAGCCTAACATTTTGAGAAACTCCTGGATGTTTTCTCCTTAACCTTGTCAACAGTTGCTATTCTTCATTTGAGCCACTCTTACAGTGTGAAATGGGGGCTAATCGTGGTTTTTCAAGTGTATTTCCCTGACAATTAACTATGGTGAAAAGCTTTTCATGTGTTCATTGGTCATGAATATATCTTCTACTGAAAAACGTCTTATCAAATCACTTACCCAGTTTTAATTCACTTAACTGCTAAGTTGTAAAGTTCTTTATATTCTGTCTTATCAGATATATGACTTGCAATTTTTTCCACATATTCCATGAATTTTTTTTCTTGATGGTTATTATTATTAATTGGCGGTACAGAGGATCAAACCCAGGGACACTCTACCATTGAGTTAAATTCCCAACACACTCCCCTCGCTCTCTCTCTACCTCTCTCTCTCTCTCTCTCTCTCCATACACACACACACACACACACACACACACACACACACACACAAATATACTTTTTTTTGTACATGGGATTGAACTCAAAGCCTTTGCACTGAGCTACATCCCCAGCTCGTTTTTTTTTTTTTTTTTTTTTCAGGGTAGCATCTCTCAATGTTGCCCTGACTGGGCTCAAAAATTGCAATCTTCCTACTTTAGCTTCAGCTCTCAGAGTGCTGGGATTACAGGCCTGTACTACCAGGTCTGGCGGGCGTGCGCGTGTGTGTATTATTTTTTTTTGAGACAAGGCCTCACTAAGTTGTTCAAGCTGGTGTCAAATTTGTAATCTTCCTGGCTCAGCCTCCTGAATAGCTACAATTACAACTGTGTGCCGCTATACCCAGTTTGACGGTTATTACTGACGGCACAAAAGTCTTTAAATTTTGTGGTTGTCCAATTTACCTATTTTGCCAGTTGTACTTTCAATGTGGTATCTAAAAAGCTACTGCCTAACTCAAGGTCGTGATTTACTCCTTTATTAAATTTATTCCTATATTGTCTTCTGAGGGGATTATAGTTTTAGCTCTGATATTTAGGTATATGATCCTATAGACTTCTAAAAGTATTACCTATTTGGTAGTGTTTTCCCAGGAAAGTATTATGGCACCATCCAAAAAGAAACAATTAAACTATTGTGTTTACAACAAAATGTGCAGTGCATGCTCTTTAGCATTCTGATCTCGGCTGAGAACAATATTTGAAATGAGCCAATGGTCTCTCTGTAGGACAAATAAATGCTTTCATAAAGACGTCACTTCTGAATGGAGTGCAGTTTATGACCTATTTACTTATGAACCAGCCCAAACAGCTTGCCTCCACGGTGTGAGCAGAGGAAGAAAGACTCTACTGTGAAAATCGGGGGGGAAAAAAATCCAATCACTAATTTGGTCCAAACAAGGGAGCTTAGTTTTCTGTGGCTTCAAAAACTACTTTCTCTTTGGTCGAGGAAGATGAAAAAAAAAAAATAGTTTTTAATGTCTTTTGACCTGGAAATATTTAATGTAAATATAATAACCCTTTCATTTATGTTTTTTTCTGTAACAGGGAGAAGATAAGACAAATGCCATCTTTACAGGCTGTTTCCGGGAGTTCTGAAGATTCATTAAGATGACTCACATGACTGGCATAGAGTTGTAGTCATGGCTTAGGTTTATTATTGCAAAGAGCACACAACAAGGCCAGCAAGGGAAAAGGACACAGACTTCACCCTGGGAGGGGACATCCTAAACCTGCTCCCTTCTCCAGCTGTAAAAATGCAGCCACAAGGGCTGAGGGACTTAGCTTAGTGGTTAGAGCACTTGCCTAGCATGCACAAGGCCCTGTGTTCAATTTCCCAGTACAGCATAAAGATTAGCTGGGTATGGCGGCACACACCTGTAATTCCAGCATATGTGAGGCTGAGGTAAGATGATTGTCCTGAATTCCAGGCCTGGGCTACTTGGACTACTGAGTGAGTCCCTGTCTAGTAGAGACTCAGCACCCAAAGATTTTCCTGGGGAAAGGCCATGTAGATGTTTTCTGCCCCAGAACTACTAAAAGTCAGGCTGGAGGAATAGTACAGTGGTTAAAGTGCTTGCCTGGCAAGCACAAGGCCCAGGATTTAATTCCCCAGCACGCTATAATCTGGGTGCACACCTGTTACCCCAGCACTTGGGAGGCTTATACAGGAACACTACCTTCAGTTCTAGGCCAGCCTGGGCTGTATAGTAAGTTCAGGAACAGCTTGGACTATAGTGAGATCCTGTCTCAAAAAAAAAAAAAAAAAAAAAAAAAGGAACTACCAAAGTTCAGAGCCTTAGAAGGAACCCAGGTGTTTGCCCTGACTTGCACTATTTACACAAACAATCCATGTGACCTAATAAAACAGGGGCTAGATCTCAACTTGTAAGTGCAGACAACTTTCAGAAACGGCCAGTTCTACAGGCAGCCCTTCCTAAAGATGGAGGACTCAGCCTTGCTCTGTTAACTCTTCCGCACACAGACCACACCCTGCACGTAAGCTACACTTTTAAGTTTACTTAAAGGAACATTCAAATTTACTTGCAATGTTCTCAATTTGTAATCATTTCAGAGAGATGAAGTTTTTCCTACCCATGAATTACTGGGGAAGCTCGAGTAAGAGGGTCACTTGTGCCCTGGAGTTAGGCTAACCTGGGAAACACTGTGAGACCTATCTGGAGAAACTAAACTAAGAAAAATTAAGTATATTAGTAAAGTAAATATTGTACATTGGCATGTTCAAGCTACTAAGAGATACTTAAGGGACAATGGCCGACCTTAATATGAAAATTGATATTAATCTTAATTAAACAATCCTATCAATTAAAACAGGACAGGCAGGATCTCAATTGGCACTGCTCTTAGCCAGACAATCAAATTCCTGTTAATAGATGAAAGTAATTTTAGTGTTAAAATGTTTGTGCTGATCTGGAAGTCCCCCTAATGGTCTAACTTGCAATCTGGGCTTCAGCCAACTTCTCAAGGCCTTAGGTTGGCCAGGAAATAGATCAACGTCTTGAGCTCCTAGCTCAGCTAAAAACTCCAAAAAACAAAACAAAACAAAAAAACCCCAAAACCGAAACCACAACCACAAACCCTCAAAGCTTTACACAAAGCCTTCTATTATTTCTACTTTCCAACTCCCAGTTCCACCCTCCATCCCAGGTCTAAATATTGAGACCCCCCTCCTCCAGGTGGGCTGTCCTTCTGGCACCTGACATATTGTCACCCTAATAAAATCTTTATCTTCTGCCTAAATCAATCATCTCTGGTCTGCCACCCTGCCTACTCTACACTGTAACAGTAATGACATTATTTTCTCTACACAATAACAATAGTTAATATTAATATATGAACCAGAGGGATATATCAGAGCATGCCCAAAAAGCCCAACCCTGGGCTAACTCTTACTGGACATACTGGGGATACAAGGTACTCTAAGGGAAAAGCAATAATGACACAAAGAGCAGTGCTAAGTCCTAACCAAGTAAAGTCATCTGATCAAATCTAACATCCTATTTTATCAGGCTTTACTCTTATTACTTTTGTTTATCTAAAATAGACAAACATTCTGGGGTCCTCTGTTTGCACAAGGTCAATAAAAAAAACACTATCTATCATTGACATTTAATTTGTACATTATGATGGCGGTCCCTGTAATTATCCTGACAGTTTCATTTACTGAGTGGTATTTCTCCTTCCTGCCTACCACAACAGATGAGATTAACCAGACTATGTATTCAGTAGGTACTTAATAAATACCAGGGAGAGAAAACAGAAAGCTAGAAGCCTTTAAAAAGAACTCTGGCCAACCTCATGCTTCCGGATTTAGAATTAAGACAAAGGACAAATTCTCTGACACTGGTGACAAACTCATCAAATATCTATGGATACCAACTAAAAAGTTCTGACAGAAACAGAATTGGAGTGTAATTCTGAACAGTCAAGAATTCACTCTACTGACAATTGCAACACAGGCACCAGTCCACTGGGTCAAGGCTGCATGCACACTAAGAGGACACCTGCTGTAGCCTTGGGGAGATTATAGCCCATCAGAAGCAATTAAGGGTGAACTAACAAAAATATCCATGAGGCCACAAGAAAACTGGGAAGAGATCCAGGAATTGAAAAAGTTTTCATGTCTGGAAAGTCAGATCTTCAGAAAAGTCTGCATGATGGCAAATTAAATAGCACTCCAATAAGTTTAAAAAGTTTGGAGGCTGTGGGAGTAGCTCAGTGGTAGAGTGATCCAAACTCTAGGTTCAATCCCCAGTGCCACAAACAAAAAAGAGAGGAAGAGAGAGGGACGGGAGAGAAAAGGATGGGGCCTGGGAAGGAAGGAGAGAAGGAAAAGAGAAAGATTTTGAGAGGGTACAAGTTTTTCTAGATCTTACACCCTGCGTGTAAAAGAGTAACAAGAACAGGAGGTGTCCCAAGAAGAAAGAGCAAACATACAAAAATGTCTATTAGTTTTAAGTTAAGTATCTTCACAGCAGTGGGACCACAATGAGACATTAACACAAAATGAGGAGTGATTTTCTTTGTGGTTCTGAGAACTGAGCCCAGGACCTACCCAATGAGCTTCATCTCCAGCTCATTTTATTTGTGATTTTTGAGAAATGATCTTACTAAGTTGCTGAGGCTGGGCTTGAACTTGAGCTCCTCCTGCCTCAGCCTCCCTGAGTATTGGAATTACAGGCCTGTGCCACTGGGCCAGCTAAGGAAACACATTTTCATCTCTATACTCACATACAGCAGGCAGATGGGGTGTATGAGGTACGGAAGGCCCTGGGAGCACCACCCCACTTCTGGTGCTGAAGAGCCTGGGGAGGGCTAACATACACCTTGTTTCTGCTTTCGGCATGAAATGACACAAGCCTTCCTTGTGAGATGTGTTGCAAGTTAAGGGTTGCATTCTTGACAAAACATTCAGGAAAGAGGGGCTGGGGGCATAGCTCAGTGATTACAGCACCTGGCTAGGAGGCACAAGGCCCTAGGTTCAATCCCCCAGCACCACATAATAGCTGGGCAGGCTGGCACACACCTGTAATCCCAACACTCAGGAGGCTGAGGCAGAATGATTGCTGTGAGTCCAAGGCCAGCCTGGGCTATATAGTGAGTTTAAGACCAGCCTGGACTACAGAGCGAGACCCTGTCTCAAAAAAAGAAGACAAGATTCAGAAAGATGGTATGATGGCATGGAATTGCTGTCAGCAGCTCTGTACAAACTCGATAGAAAACAGAGACTTAGTAAAAGAAATTCCTTAATGGCTTGGCTTAGGAAAACAGAGGAACAAATGGACCCGAATAGTGACTAAAGGACTGGCAGAAAAGTGGAAAAGATCATCAGTTAAGTGTGACTTCCCGAAGAAAAAAAGCCTTGGGTTCTGCCAGGCAGACAGGGCCTGAGGTCATAGCAGGGAGGAACACACAGACTTTCAGCCTCACAAGCTGTGAGTACAGTAGGATTACAGCTAGGAACGCAGCCTAGATGGTGCCAACAAGGCCATGGCAGTAAGTGAAAAAGGGCCCTCCACAGCATGTCAGAACACCCAGTCACTGGCTGCAGAAACAGGGTAGGCCCTGCAGCTAGAAGGCTTCAGAGTTTAAGGACTGTGACTGCAATCGTATTCTCAATAGCACCCCCAAAAATGAAATACCTAGGAATAAACCTAACCAAGGAAGTGAAAGACCTTTACAATGAAAACTGTATTATTATGGAGAAAGGAATTAAAGAAGACTTTAGAAAATGGAAAGACATCCCTTGTTCTTGGATAGGCAGATCTAATACTGTCAAAATGGTCATACTGCCAAAATTGATACACCGATTAAATGTAATTCCTGTCAAAATACCAACATTTTTCACAGAACTAGAAAAAATCTTGAAGTTTGTATGGAACTAAAAGAGACCCAGAATAGCCAAACAAATCCTGAGTAACAAGACAAAAGAAGGTGGCATCACGATTCCAGGCATCAAGTTATATCACAAAGCAACAGTGATAAAGACTATATGGTACTGGAACAAAACCAGAGAGGTCGACCAATGGAACAGAGTAGAGGATCCAGAGACAACCTCAAGTAGTCTCAGCTATCTGATCTTCAACAATGGGGTCAAAAACATACACTGGAGAAAGAATAGCCTCTTTAATAAATGGTACTGAGAGAACTGGTTATCCACATGCAGAAGAATAAATCTAGACACACAGCTATCACTTTGTACTAAAATCAAATCAAAGTGGATCAAAGATCTAGATATTAAGATGGAAACACTGAAACTTCTGGAAGACAGAAATATGTCAAATTCTTGAATATATAGGCATGGGCAAAAATTCTCTCAATGGAACACCTAATGCAAAAGAAAAAGCACCTAGAATTAACAAATGGAACTACATAAAATTATAAAGCTACTGTGCTGGAGGAATGGCACAGCATTTAGTTAAAGCACTTGCCTTGCAAACTCAAGACCCTGAGTTAATTCCTCAACACCACATAAAGCCGGGTGTGGTGGCACACACCTGTAATCCCAGCACTTGGGAGGCTAAGGCAGGACTGCTGCGAGGATAAGGCCAGCCTGGGCTATAGAGCAACACCCTGTCTCAATAAATAAATAAATAAATAAATAAATAAATAAATAAATAAAAATTTAAAAAGTAAAGAAAAGTTTCCTGCACAGCAAAAGAAACAATCAATCATCAGAGTAAAGAGACTAACAGAAAATGGAAAAAAATTTTACCACCTATACCTCAGACAGGGACTTAGTAACTAGAATATACAAAGAATCAAATAAAAATTAGTCTTCAAAAAAAAAAAAGATCCTCTAAGAGATGCCTGGGAAATGAAAACTAAATTTTAAAAAGTACACTCTTCAAAATAAAATATCTAATAAAAAATGGGCAACTGAAATGAATAGACAGTCCTCAGAAGAAGTACAAATAGCTAGTAAATACAGGAAGGAAGTGTCCAAAATCCTAAACTATCAGAGAAATGCAAATCAAAACAACACTGAGGTACCGTCTTATGCCAGTGAGAACAGCTTCTATCAAGAACTCAAAAAGCAACAGATGCTGGTGAGGACACAGAGAAAAAGGAACCATTTTGTACTGTTGTGGGGACTGTAAACTGGTACAAATGTTATAGAAAGCAGTATGGAGATTCCAAAAAAAAAAAAAAAACTAAACTAAACTAAAAATAGATATTCCATTTAGATCTAGTGATACCTCTTCTGGGTATCTTACCAAAAGAGTTAAGAGCACCACACAGCAGAGACACATGTCATCTATGTTTATAGTAGAACAACCAACAATTGCTAAATCAAGGTAGATCCCAAAATACCCATGACTAAACCAATTAGATAAAGAAAATGTGGTATATATACACAACGAAGTACTACTATGCCATAAAGACAGATAGATTCAAGTCATTGTAGGAAAATAGAAAACAAATTGAGACCATCATGGTCAGTGAAGTAAATCAGGCTCAGAACATTAAATATCACATGGTTTTTCTAATATGAGAAACCCAGAGTATAAATAAATAATAGCCAAACGAGTGAGATATTGGGAGTCAGAGCACAAGGGAGGACGAGAAAGGGGGTAGGGAAAAAATGTGCAACTGACATGATACACATATGCACAACATTCTCGAGTTTAACCTAACCACTGTGTACTGCAAAGTCACAACAGCAAAAAATGGAGGAAAAAGACTCAGAAAATGAATCAGAGCTTTCATGAACAAAATGTCATAAACACAAACATACCATAACAAAAACTTAAAAATAGGGAAGGTGGGGATATAGCTCAGTGGTACAGCACTTATCTACCTCATGGGAGCCCTAGGTTTAATCTTCAGCACCACACATACACACAAACCTCCTTTTGCCATAAAAAAGTGTAAGAAAATTAGAAATGGGGAGAGATGCAACACAAGCCTTCATTACAGAAAGGGCATCAGTGGAGACATGTGACACCAATATTTACAAAGTAAATAGCGGACTTTTAAGTAGTAACTCCCTTACTTCTTATAGAATTTGTTCCTAAATTATTTCATTTTTTGAATTTCTATCAATGTTACACAGGTACAGAGTTCCAAAAATCAAACAGTTACGTACAGTCTGTTATTTAAAAAAAAAAAAAAGAAAAACAAGTCCAAGCTAGACCAATGGCACAGTCCTATAACCTCAGTACTGTGGAAGGTTGAGGCAGGAGCATTACAAGTTTGAGTACAGCCTGGGTAACTTAGCAACTTAGTGGGACTCTGTCTTATCAAAACTAAAAAAGGGGCTGGGGACATAGCTCAGTGTGAAGGTCCTAGGCTTAATCCCTTGTATCACAGAATAAAAATCCACCACCACCACAGACAAAAAAGCAAATCACAAGTTTGTTATCTCCCCCTCGTTATCCTTTTTCTTGTGTTCTAATGCTATCTTTTAAATTTTAATTAAAAATTGAGGGAGGGGTCTGGGATTGAACCCTAGGCCTTGATAATACTAAGCATACACTCCATCACTGAGCCATATACCCCCTAGACCCATTTATGTATGTATATATATATATATAATCCAGGCATGGTGGCACATGGTGGCACAGTAATTCCAGCACTCTGGGAGGATGAGGAAGGAAAATTGCAATTTAGTGCCTTTCCCAGACCTTGTCTTCAAAATTAAAACTAAAAAATGGGATGGTTTGATATATGTATACATTTCTTTTGAGACAGGTTCTCATTCTGTAGTCCAGGCTGGTCCTAAACTCACTAAGTAATCAGGCTGGCCTCAAACTCACAGCAATCCTGCCTCAGCCTCTACAGCACTAGGAGTATACATTGTATAGTGGTTTAGATCAGGGCAGACATATTAAGTCACCAAACAAACATTCATCATTTCCTTTTTCACATATATCATTTATCGCAAAAAAACAGCCAAAGCCATTCCTTCTACCTTTTTGAATCTATAGACTATAACAGTCATGTAAAGTCCCTACCATGCAATGGCACACCAGAGCTTCTTGCTCCTATCTAACTTAATTCAGTATCCACTGATCAACCTTCACAGCCCCGCATCTGTGTGCTGATGCCATCTCAAAAACCCCTGTCCTAACAGGCATGGTAATATGTGACTATAGTCCCAGCTTCTGGGGAGTATGAGGCAGGACTGAGATTTCAAGGTCAGCCTCAAAACACAGAAGACCCTGTCTCAAAAAAGTCCTCTTTCTCCCATTTTCCTGAGGTTTCAGGTGAACATAATGCATGTATTCAGATACTGCTGTTACATAGAGCCCATTTTCTCAAAAAATTTGAAGAAATATGAAAAATAAATTAGAATTTTGAGACAGGATCTTACTATGTAACCCAGGTCAGCTTTCAACTCGTGATCATCCTGCCTCTCTCCCTGCTGAGTGTTGGGATTATAGGTGTATACTACCATGCCCAGCTAGACAGTATCAAGCTGAAGTTCTTCTATAGTGAGCAAAGCATTTAAGATCATTCTGTCAATCATATACAAACTTTAGGGGTCAGTTCTAATAAAACCTAAGCATTTAAAGGACTCACTATTTAGTTCTGAGTGTGAGCAATAGTCTCTGAATCCTGTATTTCCTCCAGTCTTGACTTTTTACCTTTAAAATTCTGTCTTCCACATTGCTACCACGGCTGTGTTGAGGCACTAGTCTCTATGGATCCTGATTAAGGCTGTTTCACAGAGCAGGACCCAGTGGCACAGACCTGTAACACCAACAGTCTGAGAGGCTGAGACAGGAGGATCACAACTTCAAGCTCAGCCTGGGCAACTTAACAAGATTTTGTCTCAAAATCAGAAACTTAAAAAAAAAAAAAAAAGGACAGAAAATGGGCTTGGAATGCAGCTCAGTGTGAGGTCCCTCAGCTCAATCCCTGGTGCCCCTCACAACAATAGGGTATTTCACAGGCTGGGCTGGGTAGGGAAAACAGACGCTCCCTTTGCTATTCTTTTGCCCTCCAAAATCCAGCAACAAAGCCCTACATTTGATTAAATAAAAGTGACTTATTCAGCACTGCTAAGTGAACAAAAAGTGAAGTCAAATGTCTGTTTTAAAAACAAACTT
Source organism: Ctenodactylus gundi (assembly GCA_004027205.1). Classification (NCBI taxonomy): domain Eukaryota; kingdom Metazoa; phylum Chordata; class Mammalia; order Rodentia; family Ctenodactylidae; genus Ctenodactylus; species Ctenodactylus gundi. Next base: position 156,236 of record PVKB01002096.1, read on the forward strand.
TCTTTCCAAACAAAAAATTTCCTTGGCCATTATTTCATAAGCATAAATAGGGCTGAACTTTTGTCTCATCTGGAGTTTGACCTAATTGTACCTTTAGTTCTATGAGCTGGCTAATTACTGGCTTGAAACTTGAATAGAAAGAAACAAAATATCAGACACAAGCTTTACATGATGAAAAAACCACATACAAAAAATAAATCTTCAGAAGCTTCATTCAGCCAGTGGTGATAAAAACCATTACTTAAAATCTTTACCTTTGATGAGAATCAAATGAGCTTTAAGAGTCTAGTCATGCCAAGATACTGCTGATCCTCCCAGATGTTTTCTGCATCAGTGGAAGGTACACTGGACTAAAAAGTGACAAATATCAAACAGTCAATCATTCAGTTTATACCTCAGGCATGAATATTGCTAGTCACAAAGAAAAACTGTTCTCTAAATATTAAGCCTTTCACAAATGATGAATATAAAGTACATTTATTAAACACAATAATCATCATCCAATGACCACACGATTCTTATTTTTTGGTGAATACAAAGATTCTGAGTTATAATTTCACACTCATAAAAATCAGTACATAACGTAAGCCAGTCATGGTGGTGCATACCTGTAATGCCAGCACTCGCAAGGCTGAGGCAGGAGGATTGCCATGAGTCTATGGCCAGCCTGGGCTCCAAATTGAGTTCAGGACAAGCCTGGCCTACAGAGCAAAACACTGTCTCAAAAAAAAAAAAATCAGTACCTAACGTAATTTTAGCTGTCATTAATTTTTCTTTTTCAGTACTGAGGACTGAACCCAGGATGTTCATAGTAAGCCACGTCCCCAGAGCTTTTGTTTTTATTTTGACACAGTATCTCACTAAATCCTGAAGTTGCCTAGGCTGGGCTTGACTTTGCAATCCTTTTACCTTAGACTTCCAGAATGCTGGGATTACAAGTGTTCATTACCACGACAGACTCATTAATTTCCTATTCTAACTTGAGCAAGTATACCCAAGTTTATAGTAGCCCAATGCATAATAACTAAATCTTGGAAGCAGCAGATACATCCATCAAGAGAAGAATGGATAAACAAGATGTGTATATATACACACCGGAGTACTACTCCACCACAAAGAAAGATAAATTTGAGTCATTTGTAAGAAAACTGATATACCTTGCGACATCATGCTTAGTGGAATGAATCAGATACAGAAGGTTAAATATCGCCTGGTTTCCCTTATATGAGAAAAACAAAGTATAAAAAAAGAGGAAAATGAAAGAGTGATGGAAGTAAATAGTAAAACAGATTCTGCAGAGAGGGAAAGGGGATATATAAGAGGTAAGGGGGTGGGAAGGGCAGTAAAAATGATCAAAATGCAATATGTATATGCACCAATTCCTCAACCTTAATGTAATTATGTATCACAAATACATACTCATAAAGGATTAACTTTGGGAAGAAAACTTGAGCTAAGTCATATTCTTCCATCTGTATATGTGAACACAGGTATGCTACCTTTTTAATTTTATTTACGGTATTTTTATATAATATCATTGATGCATTCATTAGGCTGCTTTGTGTTATATGGGCTACTATTGGGCCAAGATCTAGCACTGCACCTGGGATAAAACTGCTGACCCTGTGGCCCAGGTATATCTATTCATTGCCTTGGGTAGCAGCTAGTGCTCACCAGCTCAACTGGCCCTGGGCTATACTATGGATCACTGTTTTGCTTTTTATCCAAGCTATAATGAAGGTGGTAAGATTGGTGTAGGCCTTCTTTAGTGCCCCAGGACAGGCCCAGTTTTGCATACATGGAATCCCAGCTCTTTGGGAGGCTGAAACAGGAGGCTTACAAGTTTGAGTCCAGGGCAACTTAGAAAACGTTATCTCAAAAACAAAAACAGTAAAAAGAGGCTGGGTATGTAGTTCAGAGGCTATGTTCGATCTCCAGTACTGTAATAATAATAATGACATCCCAGTCTTTTTTTGCTGGTCAGGCCCCAAACTCATAGCAATCCTTCTGCCTCAGCCCCCTTGAGTACTGGGATTATAGGCATGTACCACCATGCCCGGCTTCCCAAATTCCTTTTATTCCATTGAAGCAATTGCTTTTAAATTTTGTTTTTTCACAAATCAATCTTTCTTAGCAATCTGTTATCATAGAAAAAAATACCACATTTACCTCATTAGGGGAGCCTAAGTCATTCTCTAAAGTTATTAAAGTAGAACTATGTTGATTCAGCTGCACATAAGGAGGTACAGAGTCATAGTTTTATCACAAGGAGAAATGACCATAGAAAATGGAATAAAAATATAAAAGTATGTAGAAAGTAGTACTGTGGCACAGAAAAAAGCAGTACAAATGTATTGAGGTTAGGAGTAAACCAAGGGAGGAAAGACATAAAATGACATTCTGAAAAGTACAAAGAGCTAGAGAAATGCTAAGATATTCTTTTTCTGTGTGGTAGGAGTTGAGCCCAGGCCTTCAGGTACATTCAACCACTGATGTATGCTCCCAAGACCCCAGTACACATATTTTATAACCTCTATAGTTCCTGGTACACGAAGGGATGCAGAAAAAAGTGTCAAACACAAAAAGAAAACAACACTGAATACAAACACTTATGAAAGGAAAAGATCTTTGGGTCACCATCCATAAATCAAAAAAAGTTCAAGGACACCTGAACTAGCCTGCTAGCCTACTTGGGAGGTAACTCCTCCCATTCCTTTCAACCTAACTACCCACAGAGGAGTTAAAGGAGTTTTAAACTAGGTATGGTGAAGCATGCCTTTAATTCTAGCACTCTGGGAGGAGGAAGCAGCAGGATCGGGAATTTGAACCTAGACTAGGCGACTAGGCAAGAGCTTATCTCAAAAAAAAAAAAAAAGTGGGTTGGAGATGTAGCTCAGTGCAAAGGCTCTGGGATCAACCCCCAGTGTGGAAAAAAAAAAAAAAGGTTTTAAAGCAATGTTTCCATAGTGACTAAAGGGTTAACAATGAGATGCAACAGTTATAGTCAGGAGGCACTCAGTTATTTATTGATTAGTAATGTTCAGAGCAGACTGAGGTGCAAGCTGCTTCTTCTCATTCTTCTGAAAATCAAGCAATGTCAATGAAGAAAGCCTAAAATAATAATAACATATTTATAACTTAAGCATAGCTTTAAATATATGGGTGGCTGGTCCAGTAATACAAAAGTACGTCACGATAAAAGACAAGACTTTTGTGTGACTAGAGGCATTACTCCAGGCACCAATTTCATGAATTTCAGTTCACTGTTCCTGCCGCTTTGGCTTATTAAATGTAATAAACATTAGCACATGCTTGTCCACTTGCATTTGCTATTTTCCCAACTGATGGAAGGCACCAGCCTGCTGCAACTGTCTGAAGCACAGTGCAGTTATGTGAAACGTAGCTGTCAGTCCCTGAGGCATGATCCCTCGGCACAATGCACAGGAGTAACAAATTTTTATTCAAAACAAGACTGGCCTCCCAACTTCAAACCTGCCTCAGCTTTTCTCCTATCCCCCTCACCTAATTCCAACATCTTCCTCAACTTTCCCCCACAATACTGTCATCTCACCCTATAAAAACTCCTCACTCAAGAGAGATGAGATGCTCTCTGTTTCTCTGTTGGTCTGAGATCCTCTTAGGCTTTTTCCTCCAATAAAAGCCTGTTTCACGGTCAGAATCATGTCCCTGCCTTTTTCTTCTTTTTTCCTAACACCAATTACTAGCACTTTTGGAAGTTCAATAATTACGAATCACACTGATGATATAAGGATACAAAGATTTATCTACTGGTTCCAAATATGTCTAAAATTTGGAAATTCTAAATTTGTTTTCCCATGCTATGTGCTTGTCATCCTACTTGGCTGGCTGACAAGCCAGCCCTTGGGAATAGGGTTCCATGAGCTGTGCATTCAGGGGCCACAAAGGAGAAGGACACAAGCTATGCATACTGAGAGCCAATACCCAGTCATGGGCCCATTCATCTACTGGCAGAAGACATATACTACTTCATTGTGAGTCTCTCAATGGCATTCAAGAACCGGAAAATCTGTACAAATTGGGAGGTGACAGCCACAACAAAGGTCACTATTACTGTTTTCTTTTGTATGTCTTCTAATTAGTGCAGGCAAACTGCGTAACTTACAAGTTTTTTTCCTTGTGCTGGTTTTTGAAGCTCTGCCTCTTAGCTCCAGAGCTCCGCACTTCTACCCGCTACTCAGATACTGCAGACTGCCAGCTGACATTGCACTGCCCTAGAAAAGTTAATGGTTGTCATTAGTACACACACACAAACATGCACCACATATACTAACCAAGTACACATGAGCACCTGATATGTTTAAGCTATCATTGAATGATATCAGAAAAGAAAATGGGACAAGCTTTTTTTTAAATGTGGACTTTAATTATGTACATAAATAGTACAGTGAAACCATGGAGTTCTAAGGCTTGTACAGTATCTCTAGGTGAGGGGATTTCAGATTAGTCCACCTGGAGTGTGGCATCACCCAGGATAACAAAAAGGCCTGCAGAGTTGTTCCTGAAGAAGAATGCCAGTTTTCTACATTCAATACTGACTTCTTTGCTATTTTTTTGTAGAAATATCAATTTACTGCTTGGAGTTTCCAACGTTTCCTATAACTAAAAGAAAGAAAAGAAAAACGTAAGTAAAATACACTGAAAAAATTTAAAAAACTCCTAAAATTTTGCTTTTTGAAACTTTTTTAACGAAGTTAAACTATATAAAATATGTATATTAGCATTATATGACCATAAGGTTCATGAGCCAGAAAAAAGTATAATTCTCCCCATTTCACTGAGGGATAAACTGAATCTCAGGTCTTGTGTTCCATCAATACTATATTCAGACACCATGTATCTAAGCATAATTAAACAGAGAGATAGATGGATAAATTCAAAAGAAATGTCTAAGCAGTTGGGCACGCAGCACAGAACTCTCCTCCTCTAAAGATCAAACAACTCCACTTTGTGTATCTGCCAGAGGGGGGTACAATTACATCATCCTCAGTCACACAGATGCCTTTCCTTTCCTCACACTGCCTCATCACTCTTTCTGAAATGAAACAGAAATTCAAAGGCACGACAAAACTAAATTTTCTCCAGGCTGCTTCTGTCCTCAAATGTCAACACTATATATTTAGCATCTAGTAGAGGTTTACACATAATCTTCTTTTTGGTGCTGGGGATGGAACCCTAGGGGTCTCACACTATTCTACCACTGAGCTACATCCCAACCTATCTAGAAGCCAGTGACTACTCACTTGGTCTTTTTCACAAACCAAGAATTATTAAACATGTAAACCACTTGCTTATCTTTTTCTATCTCAGTTTATTAATCTATTTTTGGCTTCCTAAGAATTTAACAGATTTACTGCATTGTTAAAAACTAAAAACTGAAAAGCCAGGTATGATGGAAGCCTGTAATCCCAGCTCTCTGTGAGGTTAAGGCAGGAGGATTGCAAGTTCAAGCCCAGCCCCAGAAACCTATCAAGACTCTGTTTCACAATAAAGAATTTTAAAAAGGGCTGGCGATGTAACTCAGTGAGAAGGCCCTGAGTTCTATCCAAAGGACAAAAAAAAAAAAAACCATAAACAACCTATATTAACCATGGTAGTAGTCCAGACTAGAAAATCATTACGTTAATAAAGAAAAAACAAGGTGGAGGATCTATAAGCACTGACAAGGATATACATAATACACTAAACAAAGAAAAGCAAGTTCATTAATTTAACACAGCTGAACACTGCACTGACAAAGTATTCTTATCAAAAAAATGGAACCCAAATCTGATTAAGCTGTCAGATCCAACTATCAGCTTATGGGAAATATAGAGAAGAAAAAAAACCAAGCAACAAATGGAGTAACACCAAATGGGATTATTCAGCCACAGCCAGAAAATGACAAATTCTAATGGGCAAATAAGCTAGGCTTTCCAACAAATAAATGGCAAGAGACAAACTCCGGAGAGGGAACCATCACTGCTCAAGAGAGACTTAAAGGGCTGAAGATGTAGCTCAGTGGCAATGTGCTTGCCTAGCAGGTGAAGCCTTGGGTTACATCCCCAGCATCATCAAAAGAAAGAAGAAAAGGCAGGCAGGCAGGCTTGTTTTCGCAGCACTCTGGGAGGCTGAGGCAGGGGGGTCTCAAGTTTGAGTCCAGCCTGGGCAATTTAGCAACACCCTGCCTCAAAATCAAAAGTGGGCTGGGGATATAGCTCAATATGAAGGCAGGAGGAGGAGGAGGAGGAGGAGAATAGAAATAAAAGGAAGAGGACAGAGAAGGCAGAAGCAAAGAGAGAGACAGAGAGACAGACAGACAGACAGACAGACAGACAGATATACCTCAGTCAAATGCAAGGGCAGACCTTGTTTTAATCCTGGTTCAAAAAAACAACTACAAAAAGTTATTAATGAGCTGGGCCTGGTAGAGCAGGCCTGTAATTCCAGCACTCTGGGAGGCTGAGGCAGGAGGACCACAAGTTCAAACCCAGCCTGGGCTACTTAGCAAGACACTGTCTCAAATGAACAATAATAAAAAAGGGACTGGGGATACTGCTCAGATGGAAGGCCCTGTGTGCAATCCCCAGTACCACACAAAAAAAAAAAATTCACGAGACAATCAGGAAAAGCTGTAACAATGACTGCATATTAGATGCTACCAGGAAGGAGTTTTAAATACCTCAGGAATGACAATAAAATTACAATTACGTGCCTTCAAGGAGTTTTCTATGTACTTATAGAATATGATCCGTGTTGTCAAAACACCAAAAACATGTATGTATGTAATGCAGATCTATCTATCTTTCTAGCTATCTTTTTATCTACCTATTAAAAAAGTGTGAAATGACATATCAAACCATGAACAGAAACTACCTCTGGGAAAGGAGCAGAAAAAAGACAAGCTTTTAAAATATTAGTAGGTATGGTGGCACACACAGGTAATTCTAGCACTTTGGGAGACTGAGGCAGGGTGACTGAAAATTCAAGCTAATCCTGAACAATTTAGAGACTCAGCATGATATTTCAAAATTAAAACAGTATAAAAAGGGCTGGGGACATGACTCAGTGAGAAGGCCCTGGGCTCAAACTCCAGCACTGAAAAAGATGTGGGGCTGGGATATAGCTCAATGGTAGAATGTTTGCCTAGCATATGCAAACTCCCAATCCTCAGCACTGTCAAAAAAAAAAAAAACCCACCTAACAGTATCTTTTTTATTTTTACAACCAACATGAATTGCTTTTACAATTAAGAACTATACCTCCAATGACAATCTCTTTAGAAAGAAATGAAATTAAGGTTGTGTGTAAGGGAAACTGAACTTTGGCCCTGAATATCTTTGAAAGTTGGAATGGATATTTATCAACTTTCTATTTCATTGTCCATATAGCCAACTAAATCCAACAGTCTCTAGAGAACAGGTCCAACCAAATCCAACATAGTCTCTAGAGAACAGGTGTTACTCTTTGGCTCCTCACTCTTGTGTCGCTTCTAATGGCTTATCTCATGTACAAGTGACACTACTCCCCAGAGATGCTGATTCTAAGGTGGGCCTGGACCTCTGGCTTTTTGTTGCTGTTTTGATGGTACTTGGGACTGAACCCAGGGTCTTTGCACTGAGCTACATCCTCAGCTCTTTTTATTTTTATTTTGAGAGTGATTCTAGCTTAATTGCCCAGGATGGGTGGGAACTCTTGATCCTCCTGCCTCAGCCTCCCAGAGTACTGGGATTATAGCAGCTTTTGCCTTTTAAAAGCTCCTCAGGTAAGTCATTAAGTTGTTTATATAACGGCATCTGAGAACTACTGACTTTGCCACTACTATAAATGTAAAAAAGGAACTAGATTTGTTTTCCATCAAGATCACAGTTTAGGAGTCACAAGGAGACATGTTTTTGCTTAGAATAAGAAAAAGCTTCCTAGAAATCAGCAGCCCTGGATACAGGGTGTTTTATCCATGGAGGTGTAAAATGAGAGAAAACACAGGACTACAGAATATTCTGCTTGGGGATGGGGACTGGGCCAAATGGTCCCTCAAATTTTGTTTTATGACACTGGATCTCTAAAAATATGGGGACAACTTAACAAACAAAAATCTTAAACCCAGAGTTCTAATAAATTTTAAGTAGTAGCCATGATTTACAATAAATGTAACACTGAGTTTTGAGACATTTCTGATTAAGATGGTCATGGTGGCACATACTATAATCCCAGCTACTTGGAACATGTTTGGGTTGAGCAGACTAATCAAAAGTTTAAGGCCAGCCTTGGCAATCTAGTGAGACTCTGTTTCAAAATAAGAAGGGGAGTGCTTGGGGCCTAGCCCAGTGGTTAAAGCAATTGCCTAGCAAGCACAAGGCCTTGAGTTCAATTCCCTAAACCAGGTGTGGTGGTGCACGCCTGTAATCCCAGCACCCATGAGGCTGAGGCAGGAGGGATGTCATGTGTTCAAGGACAGCATGGGCTACATAGTTCAGGACCAGCCTGAATTACAGAGGAAGACCCCATCTCAAAAACAAAACAAAACAAAACAAATAAACAGGAATGTAGACCACTCACTGTGAGACTCCAGGTTGAATTTCCAGTAACACACACACACACACGCACACACGCACACACGCACGCACTGATTATATAAACTGAGTATGTAGTTCAGTAACAAAGCATTTGACTAGCATATGCAAAGGCCATAGGTTTAATCCCCAGCATCCCCAAATGACAACAGTAACAATAAAATCTGATTACAAAATAAAACTCATATTCACTGGAGAAAATTTTAAAAATACAAAAAAAAAATATGCTTAGCACGTGCTTGATGAGGAAATGTTTAGCAAACAGTGAATTTGAGTGTAAGATCAAAGGAAATCTCACTGATTTCCTGGCTTTCTCTGATATCCTAAGTTTCTCTACATTCAAGTTATTCAATCATTAAAGAAGTAATTATGCCAAATAGCAATTAAAGAAAGAACTGCTTATGTTACTTTAAGATAATATTGCTACATAGTCTTCAGCTTCCCTACAACAGTCATGCATTCAACAAGTGTTCACTGAATGCATATTAGATGAATCTAAGTGTATTTACTTTAAGTGTATTTTGAAAAATAAGAAACGTATGAAATAATAGCACTTTTCAACAGTTTGAAATAGATTTATAGACAAATCCCAATTGCTTGATTTTAGCTTGTCTAGAAGAAAAAACCAGAGCCCAGGTACTTCTTATCAAGGTGAAATGGCTACAAGTAATTAAAGACAAGTCATTTCAGCTAGCACAAACAATGCTGTGAATAATCCGAGTTTTCTTGTTCTTTACCTGATTAAAATGGGCAGAGCATGGAGTTTTCTACTTATTTCCTGGTGAGTTCTTCACATTTCCTGGCTTGTAAAAACAAAAGCAAGAGCTTTAATGCAGTTTGAAAAGAGAGAGGGAAGTTCCTCAAAGGGTCTACATTAGATACTCTGGGAGGCCCAAGCCACTTCAGGGAAAGGTTGGGAGGGGTTCAAAGGTGAGAGGGACAACAAGATACCAAATTCTCTCTGCTGAGCTTCCAGCAGCAGACTAATCAATATCCCTGTAATGCAAAGTGACCCATTTCTTAGTAAACTAATTACTGGGCTCCCCAGGGCCTTGGCATAGAGTGTGACTTGGGCACCAAGAGCAGGAAATAAAGCTCCACTAATCCTCTTTGTGCAAATTTAGTCAGTCTGTTTTATTTTTTAAAAATCAAATCAACAGTGAAAGTCCGTTTTCTGAGAGCTTCTATCTGTAGCAAGACTTTCAGCAGGTACAGACTCTACGTGTTACCCATGCTAGGGGCCAATTCACCAAACATGCTTACTTTAAAAGAGGCTAGAATTGGAGCACACCCACTCTGCACCTGGCTACCATCAGGGAACACAGAATGAGGTCATGCCATCCATGAGAAGCAGTGGAGAAAAGTTTCTGGTGTGAAAAGTTCATGTGTTTAACCTTCCTTTCCTGTATGTGCTTAAAGATTAATTCTGCAATCATGTTAATAAGACCTGCATGCTCCTCTCAGGAGCTGGTATCTGCAAAGATCAAGGCTGCAGCCAGGTGGAAATGGGGCTGTACTTTTGTGGTCTAGACTTGGCAGGGGTTCTCCTGGGGGCCCTCTGTCAGAGGTATTTTTGGAGTAGGAGGGGGAAAGATGAGACAGCAGGACCACGTGACTAATTCTGTAATTGCAGAGCCTGGTTTCTCGACAACTAATGCAGTAGAGAACTGGTCTGTAAGTACTGCCTTACACACACTGTGAAAGCACAACTGACAATGTCCCCTTTTCCTCTCAACAGAACCCTTGTTTGGATGGTAAATGATGTGGTCAAATAGTCTGCATACCGTATTCACTTGATGACAGAGTTCTGGGGAACAAGGCCATGTGCCTTGTTTGTTGGTCAACAGACAGGCCTACTTAGATCAGACCTATTTGGCTGACGCTGTGAACAGAACCCTACAGCAGCCTTCATCCACGCACGTTGGCCTCTTTCTCTTCCCACCCCCATCGCCACATGTGCACATGTACATACATGGATACTGTCACACAGTCCCAGAGGCCTTTTGCTGTTGCTCAAACTTGGGGCATGGCTTTTGCTAAATGTAAGCCCCCACTTCCCCTAGAGTGGCTAATCCCTTTTTTGCCTGGCTAAATCTGATTCATCCTAGGTCAAGGGTCTTCTTGTATCCTACCCTTCAATTTAGATTAGAACTTGTTATACACATTCATAACATTCATGCTCCTCCTGATTTATATAATTACTTTCTTATGTTTGAATCCTTCATTAATCTATAGGCTTCATGAAAATATACTAGCCCTGGAGCCTCCCAGTACATATTATTAAAATACTTGTTGAATAAACAACTGGAGTGGGGTACAGCCTAAAGATCTGATGAGCATAAGAAATGACTGGGAGCCAGGCTCAGTAGTACGGACCTAAAATCCCAGCACTTTGAAAGATGGAAGAAGTACGGGCCTATAATCCCAGCACTTTGAAAGATGGAAGCAGAATTGCAAGTTTGACCCCAATCAGGGCAGTTTAGCAGCCTAGCAAGACCCTGTCTCAAAGAAACAAGTAAGGCTAGTAAACAACGCTGAAAAGCTACAACGATGACAGGACATACCAAACATACCTCGATAATTACTATAAACATGAATGGCCTCAACTCACCTATTAAAAGACATAGACTGGCTAACTGGATCAGAAAAAAACCCCAGAAATCCACAATTTGATGCCTACAAGAGACACATTTTACCCACAAGGAAACTCATAGACTGAAAATAAAAGGGTAGAATTCAGTATTTCATGCAACAGGGCCTAGGAAACAAGCAGGTGTAGCTATATTAGTCTCAGACTCATCAGACTTCAAAACAAAACAGATGAGGAGAGACAAAGATGCTCACTATATACTGGTTAAAAGAACAATACAACAAGAAGAAATCACAATTACCAATATATATGCTCCCAACTCTAGAGCATCCAATTATGGTAAACCAAAAATTATTAGATCTGAAAGGACATATAGGCCCCAATACAATTAGAGTAGGGGTCTTTAATACTCCACTATCACAGATAGATAGGTCACCAGACAGAAAATCCACAAAGATATACAAAAGCTGAACGACACTATAGAAAACTCGGACATAACAGATGTTTACGGAGTTTTGCACCCAACATCTACTGAATACATGTTCTTCTCAGCAGCACATAGAACACTTTCTAAAATAGACCACGTTCTAGGCCATAAGACATGCTTAAATAAAAACAAAAGAATAGAAATAATTCCTTGCATACTCTCAAACCATAGTGGAATAAAACTGGAACTAAACAGCAATAGAAACAGAAGAAAATACACAAATACATGGAGATATCATAACAACTTACTACTGGCCAAACAGCAGATCACAGAAGAAATCAAAAACTTCAGAGTTAAATGATGATGGATCCTATCAGAATCTATGGGACACAGTGAAAGCAGTACTTGGAGGGAAATTCATCATAGCCACAAATACACACACCAAAAGAATAGAACAGTCACAAATAAACACGTTAATGATGCACCTTCATGGCCTAGAGAAACAAGAACTTAACCCAAAAAGCAGGAGAAGAGAATAAATTATAAAGATCAGATCTGAAATTAATGAAATTGAAATTAAAAAGATAATACAAAAGATTAATTAGTCAAAGAGCTGGTTCTTTGAAGGAATAAACAAGATAGACAAACCTCTAGATAAACTCACCAAGAGAAGGAAAGAAAAAGCACAGATTAGCACACTTAGCAATGAAACGGGTGAAATCACGACAGATGCTGCAAAAAATTCAGAATATTATGAGAAATTATTTTGAACACCTATATTCTAACAAGTTAGCGAACTGGGAAGAAATGGATGACTTTCTAGATACACACAAAATACCAAATTGAATGAAAAAGACATAAAAATCTTGAACAACCCCATTACACACACAGAAATTGAAGCAGTAACAAAAGCTCTACCTATAAATAAAAGCCCAGGACCAGATGGATTCACAGCAGAATTTTTTCAGTACTTCAGGGAAGAACTAATTCCAATCCTTCTCAAACTGTGCCATGAAGGAGAAAGAGAAGGAATACTACCAAACTCATTTATGGAGGCTAGCATCCCCTTAGTCCCAAAACCAGACAAAGACTTAAACAGGAAGGACAATTATAGACCAATATCCTTAATGAATATAGATGTAAAAATGCTTAATAAGATTCTGGCAAACAGAATGCAACAAGTAATCAGAAAGATTATACACCATGATCAAGTGGGCTTCATTCCTGAGATGCAAGGCTGGTTCAACGTATGTAAATTAATCAATGTAATACACTATATCAACAAAAGCAAAAACAAAAATCACATGATCATCTCAATTGATGCAGAAAAAGCCTTTGATAAAACCCAGCACCCTTTCATGATAAAAACTCTGAGAAAAACAGGTATAGAAGGGCCTTGCCTCAAACTCAGCGAAATAAAGGGAATCTGCATCGGAAAGGAGGCAGATGATATGGTTATTTACAAGGAGGATCCCAAAAACTCCACTACAACACTCTTGGAAATAATAAACAAATTCAGCCACATTACAGGCTACAAAATCAATACTAAAAAATCAATAGCTTTTCTCTACACTAACAATGAACTCACTGAGAAAGAGCTCAGAAAAACAATCCCATTCTCAATAACACAGCAAAAAATTAAATACCTAGGAGTATACTTAACCAAGGAAGTGAAGGACCTATATAAAGAACGCTACAGTACATTGAAGAGTGAAGTCGTAGGTAACATCAGAAAATGGAAAGACACCCCCTTTTCTTGGATAGGCAGAATAAATATAGTCAAAATGACTATACTGCTGAAACTGATATACAGACTCAATGCAATTCCTATCAAAATACCAACAAATTTTTTCAAAGAACTTGAAACAATGATCCTTAAATTCATATGGAACCAAAAGAGACCAAGAATGGCCAAAGCAATCCTGAGTAACAGACCAAGGCAGGAGGAATTACAGTACCAGACATCAGGCTGTACTATAAAGCAATACTTGTAAAAACAATTTGGTACTGGCACAAAAACAGACAGATCGACCAGTGGAACAGAACTGAGGATGCAGAGACAAACCCAAATACCCTCAACTACCTAATCTTTGATAAAGGAACCAAAAGCATACACTGGAAAAAGGATAGCCTGTTCAACAAATGGTGCTGGGAAAACTGGACATCCACATGCAGAAGAATGAATCTAGACACACACATGCCACCATGCACCAAAATTAAATCTAAGTGGATCAAAGACCTAGATATTAAAACTGAAACACTGAACCTTCTAGAAGACAAATTAGGCAAACATCTAAAAGTCATAGGTGTAGGCAAAGACTTTCTTAATAAGATACCAAAAGCAAAAGAAATTGTCCCCATTATTAATAAATGGGATTATGTCAAATTAAAAAGTTTCTGCACAGAAAAGGAAATTATCAACACTGTAAAAATAAAACTCACAGACTAGGAAAAAATATTCACCGTCAACACCTCAGATAGGAGGCTCATAACCAGAATATACAGGGAACTAAAGAAGTGTAAGCCCCCCCAATATCAAGGAACCTACTGAAAAATTGGCAAAAGAAATGAAGAGGCAGTTCACAGATGAAGTTCAAATGGCCAATAAATAGAGGAAAAGATTTCAACATCCTTAGCCATAAGAGAAATGCAAATCAAAACACTGCTAAGATACCATCTAACTCCATAAAGAATGGCCTATATCAAGAACTCAAACAGCAAACAGTGCTGGCGAGGCTGTGGGGGAAAAGGAACCCTCTTGCGCTGCTGGTGGGAATGTAAATTGGTACAACCACTATGGAAAGCAGTACGGAAGTCTCTCAAAAGACTAGAAATAAATATCCCCTTCGATCCAGCAATATCTCTTCCGGGAATATTCCCAAAAGAGTTAAAAACAACACATAACAGAGATACATGTATACCCATGTTCATAGCAGCACAAGTAACAGTAGCTAAAATGTGGAAGACACCAAAATACCCATCAACAGACCAATGGATACACAAATAGTGGTATTTGTACACAATGGAATACTATGCATCTATAAAGTCTGATCAGTTGGAGGCCATTGTAGGCAAATGGAGGCAACTTGAGACCATCATGCTTAGTGAAGTGAGTCAGACACAGAAGGTTAAATATTGAATGGTTTCTCTGAAATGAGAAACTCAGATCACAATTATCTCACGAAACTTAATGTGGAAAATAAAGGGAACTGGGGAGGTGGGGTAGGTAGGGGGAGGGTCAGAAGGAGAGAGGGGAAGGTCTTGTAACCTTGCCAAGATATGTATGTGCACAAAATGCTCAAGATCAATGTAAATTTTTAATTTTGCACTTATACGTATCAATAAAATGGGGAAAAAGGGGTGTTGTGGTTTGGCTCTGTAGTACCTCCCAAAAGCTTCATATGCCTTTGGATACACTAGGGCAGTGGGGCCTGGCTTGAGGGGGCGGGTGCTTGGTGCTTGACAGAGTGGTAGCTCCACTCTTCCTCTCTGAGGTGGCTCTGTTCTACTATGCCATGAGCTCTGTTTCTGTCTCTGGCCCCGCCATGTGGTTCTGTTATTTCCAACTACCTACCTGTGAATGGACTGTGACCTTCTGAAACTATGAGCTAAAACAAATCTTTCCTTCCTGAAGTTGTGGATGTTGTATATTTTGTCCCAGCAATGAGAAAGTAACTAAGACAAGGGGCCAGGGATGTAGCTTTAAGTAAAGACCTTGTGTTCAACGCCTAGTACCACAATAAAATAAAATATAGTAAAAATAAAATAATAAAAAAGGTTTGGGTGTGTGATTCATGAAGAACAAGAAATGAAAACAAGCTTACAAAGGTGAATGAGACAATCACTGATAACAACTGGATCTGCCATGAAAACAATTTGGTTCTCTCCCTATCTCAAAACATTTGAGGTCTCAGTTAACATAATGTTTGGCAAGCACATCTAATGATATTCTTAGGTAATCTACTCTACACTAGCCAATATCTCAACTTCAAAAAATAAGATGCTAAAATTACAAGCATTTATCTTTCAAATAAGAAAATAAGCACACAAAATATTCTAAGGAAAACAACTCTGTTGCTAGGGGAATTTTTCTTGCTTAGTTACATACATTACATAAAACTTACAGTATAACAAAATATGACAGTCAAATGTCTCATTAAAAAAATGGGTCCATCCACCCACTCTTGCAAATCAGACCTCTCTTGGCAAAGGCTGTCATGATCTAAGAGAACATGTTTTGACTTCAAAAGACAGTTTGTTATTTAGCACAAGCCAGAAACCAATTTTGCTTTTTCAGACATAGTTTTACTTAAAATATAACTCAATCACTTCCCTATAATCTAATTTTAATACATAACTGGCTTTGGTTCTTAATTTTATTTTCTTGCTACATCCATGAACATGATTAACAATTTCTCTTAGCAAAACTGCGGCCTTTTTCTTTGTTTTCTGGTGCTAACGACTGAACTCAGGCCTTCAAGCATACTAGGCAAATACTTTATCACTGAACTACATCCCCAGTCCTTTTGAAAACTTTTTTTAAATTTTTGAGACAGGGTCTTGTTAAGTTGCCCAGGTTGGCCTTGAAGTTACAAGCTTCATGCCTCAGCCTCCCAAGTAGCTGGGATTACAGGAATATAACACCACATTTCGCCCTGAAACCTTTTTTTTAAATGAAAATACTAATTTCTAATTAGTATGCATTGCCATGTGAACGAACAATGCCAGATAAACCTACCCTGAGTCCCTCACCTACCAATTTATTTTTATTTATTTATTTTTTTTTTGAGACAGGGTCTCGCTCTGTGGTCCAGGCTGGTCCTGAATTCACTTCAGAGCCCAGGCTGGCCTTGGACTCAAGGCAATCCTCCTGTCTCAGCCTCCCGAGTGCTGGGATTACAGGCGTGCGCCACCACGGCCAGCTTATGTGGTGCTGGGGAATCAACTTGGGTACTTAGCGCTTGGCTTAGCGCTTGCTCAAGCGCTTTAACTGCTGAGCCATTCCTCCAGCCCCGAATTTACTATTTTCATGAGCTACTGAACGCCAAAATGCATTTTCCTCACTTCCAAAATGAGAAATATAATGGAAACTGCGGATAAACTTCTCCTGAGCAAAGAGATTAGCACAAAGGGCCAAGATCAATCAATGTGATCTACACTATATGTCACTTCATTTACTTTGATGAAAAAAAAAGTAAAGATAAATGACATGTTAAAGACCCCAGCAAAATTCTAGTTCACTACAATATGGTAGACAGAAGAGCAACTCCTCTAACATGTGTGTATACTAATTCC
Organism: Ctenodactylus gundi; assembly: GCA_004027205.1. NCBI lineage: Eukaryota > Metazoa > Chordata > Mammalia > Rodentia > Ctenodactylidae > Ctenodactylus > Ctenodactylus gundi. The sequence goes on from PVKB01002096.1 coordinate 173,139, forward strand.
AGAACCTTGATTATGCTTCCTTATTTGACAAAAGAAAATAAAAGTTTCACTGGAATTAAGGTGGTTAATTAATTCTTTTACATGTGTGTGTTAGCGCATGTGTGTGTGTGTTTTTTATTAGTGATTAAATCCGGACCTTTGTACTGAACTACATCCCTAGCCCTTTTTATTTTATTTTGAGATAGGGCCTCACTGAGTTGTCCAGGCTGGGCTGGAGTTTGTGATCTTCCTGCCTCAGCCTTCCAGAGTGCTGGAATTACTAGCTTACACCACCATGCCCACTACCAACAGCTCATAAAACAGAGATCATTTTGGTTTATCTGCCTGGCCCAGCCATATTTCTCGAGTTACTAGAGTCAAAGAAGGAGGCAGAATAAGAGGTTGGGAGACAGGACCTGAAAAGGACTTGGCATGCCAATGCTGGCTTCAAAGATGGATGAAGCGGTCTGTGAGTCAAGGCGTCAAAAATCTGAGACAGGAGCTGGAGGAATGGCTCAGTAGTTTAAGTGCTTACCTAGCAAGCAGTAAGTATCTGATTTCGATTGCCCAGCACCACATAAAGGCGGGCATGGTGGCACATGCCTGTAATCTCAGCACTTGGGAGGCTGAGGCAGGAGGATCACCAGGAGTCCAAGGCCAGCCTGGTCTCCATAGTGAGTTCAGGACCAGCTTGGACTACAGAGCAAGACTGTCTCAAAAAAAAAAGTTGCCAACCAATAAATTAATTTTGGTTTTGCAACTACTATAAGGAACAGGATTCTGTCAATAACATAAATGAGCAGGAAATTCTCCTCTAGGACCTCTAGAAAGCAATGATAGGCAACTGCTGACAGTTTTTTGGAATTGGGGACTGAACTTAGGGTCTTTACAGTGAGCTACACCCCCAGCCCTTTTGTATTTTGAGACAAAATCCCCCTAAGTTGCTTGGGATGGGCTGAAACCTGTAACCCTCCAACTTTGTCCTGCCAGAGTGCTAGGATTACCATCAGGCCTGGCTCAACACTTTGATTTAGTATTGGACTTCCAAGCACAAAGCTGAAACTATAAACTGCCATTACTTTCATCCTGAGAATTTACAATTATTTGTTTCACTGGCAATCAGAAACTAAAGCAATGACATAAGGACTCAACTACAGAGCATAACCCCCAGGGTCCCACCTTCTATCAGCAGACTATCTCTTCAGGTAGATGCAGAATTGTGCAGTATCACACACGTGGTGGTTGATGGTTATCATGTGCTACAGTCTGCTCACTTGATTTATGTGTTCCTTGCATGGATAAACTCTTTATCCTCAGAACAGCACGAGGAGGTGCTATTTGCTATTCCCTTCCCTCAGAGCACTAAAGTAAACATCCCCAGGTCTCAAGGCCTGGATATGAGACAAGAGCAGTGGGGGAGCATGGTACCTCCACTCCTGCCCATCCTGTTAGCCACCAAGCCAGCCAATCTTTTCTGGTACCAAACGTATATACTTTCCTCAAAAGGTGATGATTTTTTCCCTCAGGATGTCTAGCTTTATATTTTGCTAAGTAATAATGTTCTTTAAAAATATAAAAATTATCAACTAGTACCTTTATTAGTTTTATACAGTACAAATGGCACAAGTTCATAACTTTATAGAAAATCTACCATATTGTCCTTTTATTTTTTATTTTACAATAGTAAGAACACAACATGAGATTTGATCTCTTTTTTTGTAGAGAAAGCACTTTACTGAGAGAAAAATGTTGATTTTTCAGAAAGAAGATGGGAGGAATAACGGAAAGAGACCTGGAAATGTAGAGAGCAACTTCAACCCTCTGTTTTGACACAAGGTCTCAACAGTAATCCTCTTGCCTCAGCTTCCCAAGTGCTGGGATTACAGGTATGCACCATTATGTCTGGCTTATGGGGTGCTTGGGAATCAAACCCAGGGCCTTGTGCTTGCTAGGCAAGTGCTCTAACCACAAAGATACACCGCCAGCTCAAGATCTATTAACAGACTTTTTTTTTTCTGTGCTAGGGATGGAAACCAGGGTCTCATGCATGCTAGTGCTTTACCACTGAACTACATGCCAATCCTTAACAGACTTTCAAGTGTATGATATAAAGCTGGGCATGGTGGTGGACATCTGTAATTCCAGTGCTCAGGAGGCTGAGGCAGGAGAATTGCCTTGAGTACAAGGCCAGCCTGAGATGCACAGTGAGTTTAGGACCAGCCCTGACCATTAGAACAAGATCCTGTCTCAAAAAAAAAAAAGTATACAATACAATACCATCATCTAAAGGCACAATTTTCTACAAGATATCTCTAGAACTCATTCATATTGTATGACTGAATCTTTATACCTACTCACTATCAACTCATTTCTCTCTCTGCCAGCCCCTGGCAAACACCATTCTATCCTCTGCTTCCATGAGTTTAACAATTTCAGATACCTTATGTTAGTGGAGTCACACAGTATGTCTGGCTTTTTCTTGTGATGTGGTATTAGAGACTGAACAAGGCCTTCTCACAGAGCTAAACCTTTTATTATTTTTCTTTTGAGACAAAGTCTTGATAAACTGCCCAGGCCGGGCTCGAACTTGTGATCCTCTTGCCCCCAGCCTCCTACAGTACTGGGATTATCGGCATGCACCACCACACCCAGCTGGATTGGCTTATTTCAAAGACAAATATTTTAAGATCGCATAATTCACTCTTGGTTAAACTGAGTATGCTCCAAGAGCTGAAGAATCTGGAATGGAGGAAGAGAAAGCAGAGCATGTTTACGCAGGATGCTGGCTTTTGCTTCCCTCCCATTTTCCTGCTGAGCCAGCAAGGGCCTCATTAAAACTAGTAAGAGCTCAGCATAAGAAGTGCTGCTCAGTTTTCATGCTGGGAACAGGTTTCTGTACATATTTTCCTTTTCTTTAAGTAATTAGTTATTGTTGAACTTTAAAATTCAATCTGTATCTCATTCACAGTAATTTGTTGCAATTTTTAATAACTTAGTGAAAACCTAAAATATGGCATTTACTGCAACACAGTGTTCTTTCTGGCTAACTGTAAGACAACTCCAAAAAAGCCATCTGTGACACCTGCAACTCACCCCCAGCTGCTCTTCAGATCTTGGGCTGGGAGTATCTGGAAAGGGTTTCAGAGTAGCAACGGACAATTAATAAATATGTCATGCTTTTACTAAGCTCCTAGAGAAAAGGAGCGAAAACCATAAAGGAGAAGATTGAAACCTCAACTGAAAAGATAAGCCCCATGTTGAGGAGACAACTGCAAATACACAACCAAAAACATGAATATCTTGAAAAATAAAAACTCCTTATAAATCAAAAAGAAAGGGGCTGGGGATATAGCTCAGCAGTTAAAAGCACTTGCCTACCAAGTGTGAGGCCCTGGGTTCAACTCCCCAGCAACATGTAAGCCAGGCATGGTGATACACGTCTGTAATCCCTGCACTTGGGAAGCTGAGGAGGACTGCTGTGAGTTTGAAGCCAGCCTGGACTACATAGTAAGTTCAGGATCAGCTCAGATGAAAGAAAGAAAGAAGCATAAAAAAGAAAGAATGAGAAAGAATGAAAGAGAGAAAGAAACTAAACAAAACTAATAACCCATATAAAATAAAACAAAACAGGCATTTCAAAAAAACAGAGAAAGAAACCAATAAACATGTGGAAAGGTGTTCAACCTCCTACCAGTCAAGGAACTAGAAATTCCAGCCATGATGAGGCTTCTGGAAAACTGCAACATACCCCAGCAGTGAGGAAACTCTCCCAGACCACTTGAGTGAGGTCAAAAAGACTCAAGAGTCAACCTCTATTAGCAAAGTGAAACAATTTGAACTTTAATAAGGATTTAAGAATTACAGAACATTCAAGGCCATCAAATATTTTCAAATCTACAATTTCATAATGATATTTTTTTAAAACCAACTGGTGACCTGCTAAGGATGAGAGGGACCAGTTCAACTATTTTGAAACCAGATTAAATAAGAGAAAAGCATCAAGGTTTATATATATATATATATATATATATATATATATATATATATATATGTATAAACTATGACTGGGTGGCCAAATAGTAGATGAAGGGAATGGGTTCCTTTATCAAAATATTGCAGCAAATATGTGGAAATAAAATGACAGTAGAAGAAGAACACAAATTTCCAACGCCTAGGACTCGATGGGTCTACGTACTGAGTAATCAACAACTGCTAAGAACAAAAAAGGAAAGCAAAGGTCTCCACAGCACCATAGCCCTGAACACCACAGCCCCAAACCCCTGAGCACTACGTAAAGCATCAAACATGAACCAGCTCAAACAGCCTCTGGCTCCACATGACACTTTCAGGAAGCAACAGAGAACATGTATCAGCAAAACCCAAACTGCTAGAAACCCTATGGGTCAAATGCAGCAGGTTCTCTTTTTTGTCGTACTGAGGACTGGACCCAGGGCACATTGAGCTACATCCCAGCCAATTTTTTTAGTTGTGATTTTCAAACAGGGTCTTACTATATCACTGAATTGCCCACACTGAGACTGAACTGGCAATTCTCCTGCCTCTGCCTCACGGAGTGCCTGGATTACAGGCTTGTGCCATCAGGCCATGCCATCAGGGTCTTTGAACAGATAAACTGAAAAAAATTTAAAGGACAGGAGAGGGACTTGAAAAAAAGTTAATAAAGGTATTAAAGTAAAAATAACCTAATGTGATAGGGACAGGTATTCTGGTGATAAAGGCATAAAAAAGGACAAGACAGTTTTAACAAAAGTGAGGGTGAGGGGCTGACAAAAATCCATTTTTTTTTTTTTTTTTGGTCTTTGACAATGGTTACAAATGTTTGTCTTACAATAATTCACTTAACTAATAAAGAAACGTGACAAATTGTTTGAAAATTACATTACTGAGATAACTAGGGAAATGTGAATATATATTAGATAATATTTATTTAAATGAAATGTTAACTTTCTTGAGGATAACAAAAGCACTGTGACTATATGAGTGGCTCTCCAAGTTGCTTGGAAATATGGGTAGGAAATGCAACAATATCCACAATTAACTTCCAAACAGGTCAGAAAAAGAATATATGATACAGGGCTAGAGGAACAGTAGAGTGGTTAGAGTACTTGCCTAGCAAGCACAAAACCTTGGATTCAATTCCTCAGCACCACATAAGGGCGCACGGTGGCACATGCCTATAATCCCAGCACTTGGGAGGCTGAGGCAGAAAGACAGCCATGAGTTTGAGGTCAGACTGTGCTACATAGTGAGATGAGGACCAGCTTAGACTACAGAGCAAGATCCTGTCTCAAAACAAAACAAGTATATATGATATGAAAGCACCATGCATATAGAAAAAGGCAAATGTTGCAAATACAAATTAGGAAAACTAAATAAATAATATATTCACTATATTTATCCTGCAACTGGTCTACAGTTTTGTAAGGTTTTCAAAAGAAAAAATGTAAAATAAAGTGAAGCTATATATAAAGTAGCAAAAATGGATATAACCACTAGCCATCATCTGGAAAAACTGAATACAGACAGACTCCATGATGCCAGAATCCTGGTCTTCAACTCACAAATCATGAAGCAGGTACAAAAATGTCCATAGCTCTGTGTATCATAGCATTATACTGAAGACCACTCAGCTAGTCAGCAACAGGGTTATTTTCCCCAAAGAAACAGGTGAAAATGAATAAACTACTGCCATCGAGAATTCATTAACATAACATTAAAGGAACAAATTAAGTTGTAAAATAATAGATGTAGTAAGATTCCATTAAGATTTCATATAAATACAAAGACTATTTATTATGTTATAAACGCAAAAACAGGCAAGTTCAACCATGATTTTTTTTTAGTGTGTGTATATACAATGTGGTTAAATTAAAAAGAAAAGTTGCAGAGGACCAGCCCCACGAGAGACTGAGGCAAGAGGATCACCAAGGACACCAATCTGGGCAACTTAGTGACTTGGCAAGACTAAGCATCAAAAGAAAAATAAAAAAGGGCTGGGGATGTAGCTCAGTGGCAAAGCCCTGGAGTCAATCCTCACGACCACAAATAAAACAAAATACCATGAGAATGAAACCCACAAAATTCCAGGTAGCAGTTCCCTCAGGGACACAGAGGAAGGTCCGTGGAAGACTTGGAAGGCACTGCTAATTTCTTATTTTTACAGATAGACAGTGGGTACATATGTGCTCTTTACACTGCTGGATTTTTAATATATATTCTCTTATAGAAAAGTAAAAACACTGAGCAAACCCTAGACAACACTATGATGGGATTATTTCTGAACAACTCTGCCTTTGCTTCGTAGTTAGATTTTAGCTGAAACAAATAATTTCCTTAAGTGACTGATGATAGGGGTGCACAAGGGTGGGAAAGGGGAAGGAAACTAAAAATGATCAAGATGCAATTTGTATATGCACCAATTCCTCACAGTGAATGTAATTATTATGGAATGCAAATACTAATAAAATAATTTTGGGGAAAAAAGTGACCAATGATAATGACAGACTAAAAGATGTCCTCATCCAAATTAGTAGTAGAAGACAGTGCAAACATTTAGAATCAACTTTTATTTTTTTGGAGACAGGGACTTGCTCTAGTCCAGACTGCTCCTAAATTCAGTACGGAGCCCAGGCTGGCCTCAAACTCACAGCAATCCTCCTGCCTCAGCCTTCTGAGTGCTGGAATTACAGGTGTGCACCCCCATGCCCAAGTTTATGTGGCACTGGGGAACAGAATCCAAGACCTTGTGGCACTGTGCTATTCCTCCAGCCCCCTAGAATCAATTTCTAAAAGGAAGAAAGTAGCTTTTGGGGAGGAGGGTGAAAAAAAATAAAAAGAAGAAGGTATGTGGCAAAACTGCAAAATGCCACAGACTTTTTACATACAGGAGAGTACTATAGTTACATGGAAAACAAACAATTAAGAGCTGAACTATCACTCATATCATGTAAAATTTTAGAGCCCCATTTTCATACTTAGGTAGGTACTGAGGATTGAAACCAGAGCCTTAGCACTGAGTTATAACTCCAGCTCGCTCGCTCTCTCTCTCTCTCTCTCTCTCTCTCTCTCTCTCTCTCTCTCTCTCTCTCTTTCTTCTTTTGAGACAAGATCTCATTAAGTTACTAAATTGCTCCAGCTGGGCTCTAACTTGTGATCCTCTTGTCTCAGCCTCCCAAAGTGTTGAGATTACAGGTGTGCATCACCAGATTCAGCTAGAGCCCTGTTTTAAATATAACATACACAAATTTCTTTAACTGTGTACAACCAAGAATATGTAGATCTGCTATGAAACTTGAAAACTGAATTCTAAGCCAGGTCTGGTGGCACAGGCCTGTAATCCCAGTATTGTGGGGGACAGAGGCAGGAGGACTACAAATTTGAGCCCAACCTGGACAACTGAGTGATTTAATGAGACCCTGTTTCAAAATAAAAATAAAAAATGGGCTGGGGAATGTAGCTCAGTGGAAGGCCCAGGGTTCAATCCCTTGTACCATGTAAATAAAAAAAAAAAAAATAACAAAACAAAACAAAAAAATTGACTTCCAAACAAGCCAAGAAACAAAGAAAAAAAAACTTTATGGAGTATCCTCCAGTCTCCCTTTATCCAACAATCTTACATTTTTTCTGTGCCTTTCTTCTGGCACTTTTCATGTTTTGCCTCATATTTTGGTTGTAGGCTTTTAATAAATATCCTTTACTAGGTTATGAATTATGTAATTTTTAAAACACTGGAAATTCTATGAAGAAAACAGATCCAGATCCAGTACCCACCCCAAAAGATTCTTGTTCCTGGGAGCTTAAATCTTTGTTATCATTTAAAAAAAACAAAAACCTTGAGATCCAGGAAGTCCACAAGGTGTTAAAGGTGGGAGTGTGTCATCATAACCAATAGTTTCACTATTAAATAATTTCTGAAATCTAAGTAAAGCAAATCTTGAATTAACAGAAATTTCTATTACTTCTTAGTTAAGACATACAGTAAATGTTCTGTGTCGTCAACATCCTTTTTATTGCCTACTGTGGAGAATAGACAGCTATGAGGAAAATTATGCTTACAGGGTAAATGAATGGAAAAATATTTTCCATGTTGACTTTGAGGAGGGGGAAATTGTAACACATAGAGAAAAAGATATAAGACTAATCATGACATGAGCTAATTAGAAATCTTTACTACATCACTCCCAAAAGATTCACATATAAATCTGAGCAGCCTTGATACCAAGGGTTTTCAAGTCACCACAAAATGCTGGCCTTGCATATGCTAAGGCCAACACAGGACCTTGCATATACTAAGCATTAATCAGCATTCCAACCACAGTCCTGCTGGGGGCAATCAAAGAAAGCTGCTCCCAGAGGGCCCCATTTTGCCTGTAGCATGTACACGTATGTCTGCCGACACCACAGTGAGATGCAAAAGCCTTTGGGGGATCCACTTCTCTGGCTCTGGTGTACTGCAGTCTACCATCACACCAAATAGCAAGGACTCAAGAATTGAAGCTAATGAGATGGAGGTGTAGCTCAGAGGTTAAAGTGCTTGCCCAGCATGCGCACAACCCTGGGTTCCATCCCCCAGCACCATATGAACTGGGTGTGGTGGACCACGCCTGTAATACCAGCACTCAGGAGGCTGAGGCAGGAGGATTACTCTGAGTTTAAGGCCAGTCTGGGCTACATAGTGAGCTTAAGACCAGCCCACACTACAGAATGAGACCCTATCTCAAAAAAAGAAAGAAAGAAAAAGAATCGAGACTGATTTAGTCTTACTTTTGTTTCTTTCTGGGGCCATGGTTTTCTTGACATGTTATTTGTTTTCTTATTATATAACTTGTTATGGATTTGCTGAGGAATTTTTTTAAACAGAAAAAAAACCTTCCAAGGAAAATGCTAGAGAAATGAAAATAAAACTGTGAGTGTTCTTTTTAGGGACTGCTAAGGAATGCTTTATACAAAGACAACTTACCATTCAACAGCTACTTTAAACAGGCTCAAGAGAGACTGATTCCTTTAGAAATATGTCACATAAAATTAGTATTGAGGGGCTGGGAACATAATTTAGTGGTTAAAGAGCTTGCTTGGCAAGAAAAAGGTCCTGGGTTTGATATCTCGGCACCACATAAACTGAGTGTAGTGGTGCACGCCTGCAATCCCAGCACTTAGGAGGCTGAGGCAGGAGGATCACCTGAGTTTGAGGCCAGTCTGGGCTACATAGTGAGTTCAAGTCTACCTAGACTACAAAGCAAGACCCTGCCTCCAAAAAAAATTAGTCTTAAGACTTCACTGGAAGATTATTTATGCATACAATGACAAAGTTTTGTAACTTACCCTACTTACAATGTTACTTTCAAATTCTAGCTAAAAATTCTGGATTTAAATTTTTAGATAGCTTTATATATATATATATATATATATATATATATATATATATATATATATATGTTTATATATGTTTCTGTCTTTTCTTCTCAGGGTACTAGTGACTGAAACCAAAGCTTTTGCAATGAGCTATATCCTCAGTCTTTTTTTTTTTTTTTTCAGACACGATCTTAATAAACCACTGAGCTGCCCAGGCTGGACTTAAATTTGTGATTGTCCTGCCTCGGGTCCCCCAAGTGCTGGGATTACAGATATTATGCATCACCACATCAGGTTCTTACTCTTTATTTTTTTGTAGAGCTAGGGATTCAACACTAAACATGTACTTTTGCCACTGAGCTCAATTACCCAAATGTGTATGTGGGGGTGTAGGGGGAATGAACCCAGGGTCTTCACAATGAGCTACATCCCCAGCTTATTTTTTTGGTTTTGATTTGAGATAGGGTCTCACTAAGTCATTAAGTTGTAGAGGTCGGGCTTGAACTTGCAATCCTACTGCCTCAGCCTCCCAGAGTGCTGGAATTACAGGCTAGTACCACCAGGCCTGGCTATTTACTTTAAAAAGAGCATTTTAATCGATGGGCTGGAGGAATGGAACAGCAGTTAAAGCATTTGCCTAGCAAACACAAGGCCCTGCATTCGATTCCCCAGCACCACATAAAGCTGGGTGTAGTGGTACATGCCTGTAAACCCAGCATCCGAGAGGCTGAGCCAGGAGAACTGCTCTGAGTCCAAGGCTAGCCTGAACTACATAGTGAGTTCAGGACCAGCCTGGGCCACAGAGTGAGACCCTATCTCAAAAAAAGGAGCATTTTCATTGAATAATTGGAAGTCAAAATGAACTTCCTTCAATCTGTGTTGCAGAAAGTACATTAATATGAGTACTCTAATTGTCCTCTAGTTGGCTATACACTCCAAATACTTGGAAGAGACATGATATTTTGCTCTGTATTCATTTTTCCTTATTAGGAAAAAGGTAGACTGCTCCAGCAAGTGCAAGCTATATTCAATCACTTATGTGGCTGCTAGAAGAGATGAAAGGTGACACAGCCTTACAATCACACAGACTTCTCCCTCTACTGCTCATCCACAGATAGCACAGGGAATGTGGCCTGTGGCTTGTGGCTAGTTCCCAACATACCACAGTTAATGCCTTTAGCAGAGGGATGAGCAGATATATTACTGCTAAAGGTAAGAACAGACGTGAGGTTAAGTGAAAAAACAACGAAATATGTTTCAGTTAGGCCTTTTTTCCTAGGAGCAGAGTACATGCCCTTTAAATCCAGTTTTCATAATACTTTTGGATAATATGCTATACTCTGAGCAAACTATAAATAGAATAGATATGAAGGTCTAGCTGTGGTGTAATATATTTTATGGTCACCATGTATTTGGCACTGCTGCTAATAACCAATTGCTCTTCCAATAAAGGACACTAGGAGATCAGAGTTGGAGAGGTAACTAAAAAGAAACAGAAAAAGCAACTAAAGTAACAGGCTTAGGAAGTATTTTACAGAGCCCTCGACAAACCACATATTTAAACCAAAAGAAATATAATAAAAATGCTATTTCTCACCTTCTGAAAGTTCTCCTTCCACAAATCTTCTACGACTATGTATCCTCGTAAACCCCAGTCATACAACTTCTCCCCACTGACCTTGAAACAAAACAAAAAAGATATGTTGCTACTCCACATGTGAATGGTAAACGAAAGAATTTTCTGGGGCTGGAGGAATAGCTCAGCAGTTAAAGCGTTTGCCTAGCAAGCTCAAAGGCCTGGATTCAATACCCTACTCCTACATATGCTGGGCGTGGTAGTGCATTCCTACAATCATAGCACCCTGAAGGCTGAGGCAGGAAGACTGTCATATGGTTCAAGGCCATTCTGGGCTGCACAGTGAGTTTAGGAGCAACTTGTACTGAAGAGCGAGACTCAGCCTCAAAAAATTTTTTTTCTTTCTTTTTTGCTGTTTCCAAAGAACTACATTTAAGCATATGTCCACTACCAGAAATTCAGAAACATATACACTGAAACATAAGCAAATAAAAACAAAGTAAGGATTACAAAATAAAAAGAGAAAACAAGACCAAAAGAATAGTAAAAATGATGAAATAAGAAAATACAGTATAAATGTAAATAGATTTTTAAGAAATAACTTGCTATAAGTTTCAGGCCTATATTCTTTTTTTTTTTTTTTTTTTTTTTTTTTTTGCAAACCTAGAGATTGACCCAGGGCTTCATGATGCATGCTAAGCAAGTGCTCTACCACTGAGCTATACCACAGTCTCCAACAGGTGTTTCAAAACTTCAGGAAAAAAAAATACAGGAGAATGGCTAGAGGAATAGGCCGAGTTCTATTCCTCAGCACCACATAAAGCTGGGTGTGGTGGCATACTCCTGTAATCCCTGCTCTCAGGAGGCTGAGGCAAGCGGATTGTCCTGAATCCAAGGCCAGCCTGGGTTCCAAAGCGAGACCCTGTCTCAAAAAAAAAAAAAAAAAAAAAAAAGATTTCTTTTGCTCTTGGTGTCTTGTCAAGAAAATCTTTGCCTACCCCTATGTCTTTCAGAAATTTGCCTACTTTGTCTTCCAGAAGGTGCCCCACATAAGGACCCTGTAGTCCACGCTGCTCCTGAACTCACTATGTAGGCCAGGCTCGCCTTGAACTCATGGCAATCCTCCTGCCTCAGCCTCCTGAGTCCTGGGATTGCAGGTTTGTGCCACCACACTCACCCTAGATTAATATTCAAATTAGCATGTATTCTCTGAACACTGGCATTACTGGAAGAAGAGCCAACACTGAAGTACACACTGGAGGTAAGCATTTAAATCTGTGCAGTTCATCCAGTATCTAGAAACAAAATTTAGTCTGGTGTTATAAAAACTGCAAAATAAAATCAAGCAGCATATCTATACATCGCATAGAAGCAAGAATGAAAGGTACCCTAGTTCACTGAGTCTGACTCACCTGGACAAATGTGATGGCCTGTTGTGGGTAATAGATAGAGGCAGCTAATCCCATGAAACCAGGTGGATACACCAACTTCTTTAGTTTTGAACCTATTAGATAAAAGGTTGTATACACCATCAGATAATTTATAATCCTTATCATTATAATTTACCTTCTTTGGCTCTAAATCAAGAGAATGTACTTAATAACAGTACATATACCAGAAAGAATCACCACTTTACACAGCTTTACTGAGACACAATTCAAACAACTCACCCATTTCAAGTAATATTTTCACAGAAATGTGTAACCATCACTGTAATTAATTTTATCATCCTCAATGAAAACCTGCATGATTGGGTTGGGGCGTAGCTCAATGGCAAAGCATGTGCTTATTGTGACGAGACTCTGGGTTCAAGCCCAAGCATGGAAAGACAACAAAGAAAAGAAAGAAAGGAAGAAAGAAAGAAAGAATAATGAAAGACATGAAGGAATACAAAGAAAAAGCCCACACCCATTGGCTGTCACTCCTCCATTCCTCTATTACAGCAGTCACAGGCCACCAGTAATGTATTTTCTATGGATTTGTCTGCTCTGGATATATAAATGGAATCCAATAATGTTCACATATAATGATCCTTTATGACTGACTTCGAATTTCATTCAATAAATATTTTTTAAATGACCATTTCTGAGAAAGCAAAAAAAAAAGAGAGATTGTTTTGGAAACAACCAAGCAAACTAGTATTTTTATTTCTCAAGTTTATGGGTTTTTTTAAAGCAAAGTGGTTTCCTATTTAAGGACTCAACACAATGGCTGTTTTCTTCTTCCTGAGAATTCATTAAAATAACAGTTAAAAAAACAAAATACAGATTAATAAACTCACAATAAGGAGAAAATATGTGGAGGAACACTCGAAGCTAAACATCAACTAGGGAGATGGAGGAACAGCACAGTGATTAAAGTGCTTCCCTAGCAAGCACAAGGTCCTCAGTTCAATTCTCCAGCACCACATAAGCAAGGTGTGGTGGTGTACACCTATAATCCTAGCCCTAGGGAGGATGAGGAAGGAGGATTGCTGTGAGTCCAAGGCCTGCCTGGGCTCCATAGTAGGTTCAGGACCAGCCTGGGAGAAGAGAGAGAAGAGAGAGAGGAGAAGGAGGAGAGAGAAGAGGGGGAGAGAGAGAGAGAGAGAGAGAGTTCATGCATGTGAACATACTCGCATGAATATAGCTGAAAAGGAGTCAGGCCTGGTGGCACACGTCTATAGTCACAGCACCTTGGGAAGCTGAAGCAGGAGGATCATAAATTTGAGCCCAGCCCGGGCAATTTAGTGACTTAGCAAGACCCTATCTCAAAAACAAAAATTAAAAAAATGGGTTGGAAATGTATTTCAATGCAAAGACCCTGGGTTCTCTTCCCAATGCCACAAAAAAAGAATTAAAGTTTAAAATTATTTAATACTGGGGTCAGGGGCAGACCTCATGGTTAAAGCACTTGCCTAGCATATGCAAGGTACTGGGTTTGATTACCTAGTGCCACACTAACTGGATATGGTAGCACATGCCTGTAATCCCAGCACTCAGGAGGCTGAGGCTGGAGAACTGTCGTGAGTTCAAGACCAGCTGGGCTACATAATGAGTTCAGAGCCAGCTCTAGACTATGTAGTGAGACCCTTTCTCAAAAATAAAATAAACAGCAAAATAAAATAACTTAATACTTCTAGTCTCCTCTACTCCAAGAGAAAAAGAAAGCTATTTTTAAAAACCTACAGGAACAGATCCCATGCTAGTGCGTGTCCTCATGCTGTGCTGTGCCCAGGAGAGCATGGTCTCTTACCCTCCTCAGGATGGTCACTCCGCTGATGTGTGTGGAACAAACACTTGACAGCACTGAAGTACCCATAGCAGAGGAAGCTTTCTTTGCACCAGCAAGACTAACCAACATCCTCAAACCTTGGGATGCAAATAAGGGAGGGATGGGAAGCTTCTTTCACTGGTTATAGCCCAGGCCCAATACTCTGCCTGGGGGCATTTATCAATCCCAAACACTAGCTAAATGACACTAGAATCCTTTTCTGAAGAGTTTTGAAAGGAAAGAGAAGAAGGATGAGAAGAGATAGTTTACGAGATGGATACCAAAAATGAAGCAGAAACTGAATTCTCATTATTCACCCAAGACTGGATGAAGGTACAGAGACTATGACAAGTGCTCATTCCACAGTTGAGCTGGGAGTAGCACCAGGGCAGTTGCCCGCCCTCTACATTATAAAATAACACTTGATGCAACAAGAACAGAGAGTTCTAAAATTGGATGAATAGGTATTGAACTGTGGCTCTTTCTTTTTTTTATATATGGGTTGGCTAACAGGGTTCTTTTTCTATGGGAATTTCTCTATTAAGGATTTTCGTAACATCTGAATTTTTTGCCATAAATATTTATGTCATAATAGTGAAATTTCAAGTGCTTCATAAAAATTAATCTTGTCTGGTTTTTTATAATCATACTTTATTTCTTGTATTTTACAATCTTAGTAGTGTGTATGTGTGACTCTGAAATCAAACCCAGGGCTTCCTACAAGCTAGGTCATCACTGTACTTCTAAGCTACCACCCCCCCCCGCCTACAGTAATATTTTTCTCATTTTATTAATAAATATTTGTTATACATGATATTTACATTGATCTTCAGCATTTTGTGCACATATATACTGCATCAAAATTATAATTACCCTTCCTTTTTTGACCCTCCCACCTACAGTAATATTTTTAAGTTGACATTCATTAGCTTTTCATATTAAGCACTTCAAAAGTTTTTATATCATCACTGACTGAAACAAGGACATATCAAGAAGTTAATATACTCTACTAAACCACCATTTAGTATTTACTATGATTAATAATATGCTCATAATAGTAAAACTTTCAGAAACAGTTTATTTCTCAGGAATGAAAGACTGAACAAAAGTTCACTCCTTTTGTAGGAAAGAAGAGTGATTTCAACAAGTAAATTTACTTATTAAGAATAACAAATTTCTTTTTTACCAAGAAAATATAATTTCCTATCCCTAAAGGCAAATACAGTGGAGAAAACAACCATTGTATTTATGTTTTAGAAAGGACAAATTCAGAAACCAAGTCATTATTCTGAAAATTGTTAAATGAAAGTAAAGAACTAAA
Source organism: Ctenodactylus gundi (assembly GCA_004027205.1). Lineage (NCBI taxonomy): Eukaryota > Metazoa > Chordata > Mammalia > Rodentia > Ctenodactylidae > Ctenodactylus > Ctenodactylus gundi. Next base: position 188,639 of record PVKB01002096.1, read on the forward strand.
TATATAACCTATATCTGTCATATGAAGGGACTGTTAAAAAGAACCCACAAAATTGTACCTACCTCTAGTGAAAAAGAGTCCAACAAGTCCAGCAAAGCCAATAACACCAAGTCTTGGAAAAAATCCAGGAGGTGCATTTTGGAGATATTCATAACTGTCTACAACAGAATCAGATTAAGAAACAATTCCATACATCGCTCATTAAAAACAAAACAAAAAGTATGGTATAATATGACCAGTATATATAGTACAAATGCTTTTCAAACCACATATTCTTTACTTTTTGCTAATACACTTCTAACACATTTTCAAGAACCAAATACATTAGCTTGCTATGCTATCTGAACTCATTTGATCTAAAGTACAATAAATATGTCTAATGAAGTAAAGTTGTAGTACAAATTCATATGAGAAAGAGTACTGCTGATAGCGAGAGAATAAACAAAATAAACACAGGTGAGCCTATTCACTATGGCTGATCTTGTTTGTCGACCCTAGTCTCAGGGTGCCATCATTCCTCTACCTGCCCCTCCCCTCTCTTCAGCTAGTCTCACTAAATGGAAGCCAGCGTGGGCTCTCTTCTCGGGAAATCTTTACCTGAGATTATCAGTCTGACCTCTTCTCCTCCTCTAAAGTCCCATCCTATTTATTTTCTGCACTATCACTTGGTACATAAAAGTACCTTGCAAGGAATTATTCAGGTGTGTTTTGTCTCCCCACAGAGAATGTGAGCTCCTTAAACATGAGTTGCTTCAACTTAGATGTTATCTTCATGAAGTGGTAACAGCAGATATTCATTCAACTGACACTGAGTAAGAACACTGTGGGATGAGTTAACAAATGAGCTTCGATACGTCAAGACTTAGAAAGCTCTCATGTCTCAGTCTCACGTTCAGCACTCCCTATCTGCTCACAGTCCCTCCTCAACACCCAATATCAAGTTCTACATCTAAGTCACGATCACACTGCCTGCTGTGTGGAGGACCACCTGTAGTCCCTTGTCCAAGTCAGTGGCTAACACTGATCCTTGAAGAAGAATCACTTCAGGATTTCTTCCCTGACCGCTCCCATCTCCCCAGACGCTATTCAGTTTCCTCTGGACTCCTATGGTGGCCTGTGATTGTCTCTGTATTTGCACTAGTATTGAATAACTTGTTTCATGTATCTCAGTAGCTGTGATCACTGTTAGTCAACCTCGATCCTCAATGACTGGCATGATGTTGACTGAGCAAATGTATGCTGAAATGATCTAACAAACCAGACTATGCAGTAATTCTCTCTCTCAGGTAACAGCACATTCATACCAATTTTCCATTTCCTGGGATTTTTGGGGGGAAGTAATTATTTTAAACACTAATATCGGGCTTGTGTTACGCCTGCATTAATTTCCAACTGGTCTTTTACTTATTTCTCCTTTAATCTAGTTTTTGCTTTACATCCTCTTGTCTGGGCCACATGAGGCAATTTTCTACTTCCCTTGGTTTTTGCCTAGTGTTGCTCAATTCAAGGCATTCACACAGAACAGTTAACACAAGGACAGCCACATGGCTTTGGTGAACTGAGTCAGTATGAATAAATCACAAAGAAATGGGACAGCACATGTTCTAAGATAGTCATTGGAGCCAAAGCCCAGCTTCTGATAACATGCCTTAGTTCTGACTGTTGGAAAATGATCTGACAGCTTTGGCAGGGAAAAAAAAAAAACCCACAAAGCTTCAAGATAGGTTTCTCCTTCAAAGTCTCTGCAGTAACTATGAGTCCAGGAGAAGAAAAACAATAAGACCAATATTACAAATAATACCTGCTATTGTGAATCAATGGAAAATGACTGGTGACAATAGAAACTTCCTCAGTCACAAGTCTTTTTTGCTCCAACATAAAAACAAAACCCTGTAAAAGGAAGATTTTAATTTGCCAATATGTTCAATAAGGGAAATGTGATATGATCAGTCAGTATCTCTACTTAGTTCCTGAGATCAGTCATCATCTGTGAACTCAATTTATGAGTACATGAAATAAGTTGTCTACATGCAAGAAATAATCAAAATAAAAACCAAATGAAGTTAAGCCTGGTAGCACCAGTCGATAATCTCAGTACTCTGGGAGGCTGAGGCAGGAGGATCACAAGTTGGAACCCAGCCTGGACAACATGGTGACTTAGCAAGACCCTGTTTCAAAATCAAAAATAAAAATCAACTTGGGCTATAGCTAAGAGTGAAAGCTCTGGGCTCGATCCTCAGTACACCAATAAATAAAAAATAAATACTAAATGAGCTGCCTATGGCATTTGACACCTATGAAAGCTCAGTTATTTGAGAGGTTGAGGCAGGAAGACTGCAAGTTTGAGGCTGGCCTGGGCAACTTAGGGAGACGCTGTCTCAAAATTAAAAAGAAAAAGGACTGGGATGTAGCTCAATCCTCTCTAGGTCCAATTCTCAGTACCAAACACATGTACCAAACAAAAAAAGGTAAGAACACTTATAACTGTCCAGTAGGAATTTTTCTAAACATATCAACTCTTCCTGCCTCTAAGTTTCTGTAAGTTGTCATACAGCAGTGCAAATGAACTACTATGATTCTAAAAATCTATCGTGAGTTAGTGTTGTACTGCACTGCACTGAATTTTTTAAAAAAAAATCCAGCTTACCTGCACTTGTTAACCCAACAGTCCTAATAAAGCTGAAGAGACTTAGAAGCTACTAGTCTTTTATAAAAATAGCTCTTTCCAGAAAAATCCACATAGGTCTAAAATTGTGAACACAATTTTAAGGAATCCAGACCTCCAGAGCCCTTATGGAACCCCAGTTAAACAGTTTAATGTTACTGAAGTAACCATGCAATTAAAAATCAACTTACCAAACCCCCATTGAACCAGACTTTGCACCTTGGGTTTGGTTTGGCAATATGTTTCCTAAAAAGGTAGAAAGGAATGAAATAAGTAGCACTTGCTGATTAGAAAGCAACAGAATAAATACACTTGTGTTTACCGAGTAAATTATCAGGTCATTAATATTGCTGTTACTGTTGTTTCTGATGATTGGTCCCAGGGCCTCAGGCAGGCTAAGAACGCACCTTACCATTGAGCTACAACTCCAGCTATTAACAGTTCTGAGGGCAACCATCTCTCAGAATACCTTCTGACTAGCACAGGCTTTTATTCACCTTTCTTACCAAATGGGAGAAGTTTTTATCTCTCTGTCCTTACTTTTCCTAACTAAAACAATCTGTCTATATCTTGCCTCCTAAAAAAAAAAAGTTTTGAACATAGGGATGTATACTTTGTTTTGCTAATTTTTTAAAGTAATTTCACCTTCACTATAAACTGCTCAGGGGCTGGAGGAATGGCTCAGCAGCTAAAGCACTTGCATAGCAAGTGCTACATCAAGTATCAAGTACCTGACTTCAATTCCCCAGCACCACACAAGCCAGGCATGGTGGCGCATGCCTGTAATCCCAGCAGTTGGGAGGCTGAGGCAGGAGGACCACCATGAGTCCAAGGCCAGCCTGGGCTACAGAGCGAGACCCTGTCTCAGAAAAAAAAAAAATGATGCATTGTAAACTGCTCAGTAGAATGGCTTCTTGTTGCCACAGAATGTCAGGATTCCAAGCAGAGTGGTTTCAACAACTCAGATTTCTCTTACTTCTCTTAATATTGAAGGAAAACAGACTAAAAATCAATTCCCTTGAAAATTACCATGGCAATCTTCTCATGAGATTAAAGCCGTCTTTCAGATGGTCTACTTCCCGATGTGCCACTTTTTTATAGCCTCTATCTATAAAAGTGCCCATTTGAAACAGGAATGACCAGCTCTAATGAGACAGAGCAGTCAGATACTTAATTTGGGGTGACACCTCAACCCTGAAGCAACTTATTATCAACCCTTTCTCAATAACAACAATAAAAAAGCTTTGTACCTGAACATTAGATGATCCCAAAGGAACCAAGGGACTAGCTAGGGGGTACCCACTTTCAAGAACAATACAGCAAAGATGGAAAAAGAGACACAGAAGAATCAAAAAGTATCAGAACAAGCTGCCACTTGGAAGAGAATTTATTTTATGTAACTCAGTTCAAGTCAGAACAAATTATCCTCATTCTTTTAAATAATAAATACTAAATCTGGGAGGAGATACTAAATCTGGGAGGAGAACATAAAGAACTTAACAGTCTTTCATTAAAATCCATTACTGTCTTTTCCACCTGCAAAGAAGAAAAAAAAACTTACAAATCGACACTAAAGCAAAAGCCCACATCTTTCATTAGTTTAATCATACTTTTATTAAAATAATTAAACTACTTCTTTAAAAAAAGGACTAGAAATTGTTGATCTGAAAAGTAAGCGAGGAATCAGAAATATTTCTATTCATAAAGACTTCATTCTACCCAGAAAAATAAAACCATTAAGAAAGCTTTTTTATTTGGAAGTAGTACAAATAAGTAGACATGTTGATAACTAGTTTATCATTCAAAGAGGTATTTTTTCCACTGAGTATCATGCATAAAAGTAAAAAAAAAACCCTTTTAGATTTAAACTTCAGGTTGAAAGGTAAAGAGATAAAATATCTTTATTTTAAAAACAGGCTGCAAATATAGTTCGGGGGTAGAGTACATGCTTAGCAAGTGCAAGGCCCTGAGTTCCATCTCAGCACCAACAAAACAGAGACAATGGGAATAACAACTGTCATACCCACATGCCATAAAAATACTTGCACAAATTTACAAATTTGCTGCCTTTAACCCCTTTTTCTTTCTTTCTTTTTTCTTTCTTCTTCTTTTTTTTTTTTTTTTTTTTTTTTTTTTTTTTTTTTTTTTTTTTTTTTTTTTTTTTTTTTTTTTTTTTTTTTTTTTGGTGCTAGACATTGAACTCAGGGACTTGTTTTTTTAAACATTCCTTTTATAATCCTTCTTTTATTTTGTTCCCATTTTATTGATATGTATAAATGCAGTACATAATGTTTATAATGATCTTGAATATTTTGTGCATGTACATTATAGTGGCAAAATTAAAAATCCTTCCCCTCTCCCTTTTCGACTCTCCTACCCTCTCCCCTTCAATTCCCATTATTCCCCTCAATTAATTCTACAAAATAATTGTGATCTTGGTTTCTCATATTAGAGAACCCATTTGATATTTAACCTTCCGCTTCTGACTCACTTCACCGAGCACGGTGGTCTCAAGTTGCATCCATTTACCTACAAAAACCTCCAACCTGTCTTTATAAATGAGTAGTATTCCATTGTGTTTAAACACCACAATTTATGTGTCCATTTGTCTGTTGATGGGTATTTTGGTGCCTTCCACATTTTAGCTACTGTTACTTGTGCTGCTATGAACATGGGTATACATGTATCTCTGTTATATATTGTTTTTAACTCTTTTGGAAAAATTCCTAAAAGGGGTATCGCTGGATTGAAGGGGATATTTATTTCCAACCTTTTGAGAAACTTCCATACTGCTTTCCATAGTGGTTGTGCCACTTTACATTCTCACCAGCAGTGCAAGCTGGAGTCGGATGGTATCTTAATGATGTTCTGATTTGCATTTCTCTAACGGTTGAGGATGTTGAACATCTTTTCATGTATTTACTGGCCATTTGAAATTCTTCATCTGAGAACTGCCTATTCATTTCGTTGGGCCATTTTTCAATCAGATCTTTGATTTTGAGAGGCTTACTTATTCTTCAGTTCTCTGTATATTCTAGTTATGAGCCTTCTATCTAAGGTACAGGTGGAACTCGGGGACTTGTGCATGCAAAGCACACACTCTATCAGTGAGCTATATCCCCATCCCTTGTTAACCTTAACTATCAGCAGACAGTTTAAGAGAGTGAAGTCCAAGCATTGGATGATACATTATTGTATAGAGTAAGTATTTCATAACTTACTAAATATAATGGTCTAATTTACATTGTTGACAAAGCTCATATGTAGAATTATTTTTGCAATCAGTGAACAAAAAATTTAGCAGTGACAGAGACAGTAGAAATTTAAAATTCTAAGACATTTCTGGATGAATACGGAATCTGTAAATCTCAAGGTATATCTGCATCATTTTGCATATATCTACATACTAGTTTTCAGTCATTAGTCCTCTTTTTCTCACTTTAAATTAATTTTTTTTGGCAGCACTGGAGGTTGAACCCAGGGTCTCCACACTGACCTACAGCACCAGTCCTTTATTTTTTAAATTTTTGAGACAAGGTTGCACCAAGTTGCTCAGTTGATTAGGCTGGGCTCAAACTCACATTCCTCCTGCCTTAGCCTGCCAGAGTGCTGAGATTACAGGTATATACTACTATGCTCAAAGTAGATCTTAAAAACTAAGATCAATATTTAGCAAACGTGTATCAAAGACTACAAAAGCATGCTGTAGATTTAAAAATTCAGTTTTAGGTGTTAAATATCACAGAAACACTCTCATTCCTACCATGACAGATGCTTGACATAAAAATATGAGTAGGGGCAGAAGCCAATCAGAACGTAAAGTCACTGAGGCAAGCAGTTCCATGCTCAAGCATATAAGTACACCCTATTTTGGCATCTATATACCTAGACTCACATTCAAGACACTCTATAACCATGCCCATTTATTGTGGCACAGACGGAGTATCCCTTATCTGAAATGATTCTGTAGTTTTGTGGTTATAGTAATATTCACACAGAATACAATAATATTAGGGGTTGAGCATCCCTAACCAAAAGTCCAAAATTCAAAATGCTCCCAGATGAGGGATATTCAACCTGTAGTGATTTGCAGAATCTCTGGGGGGAGAAAAGTCCCAATTTTGACATAAAGACTGTATCCATTTTCTTCCACTAGAGTCCTGTATCTGCCCTGGGGAGCACAGTGTTTTCATAACCATTACTAATAAGGTAGTTATCAGCCCTTTACTCTACAGTTATGGTGGCACGCCCTGCTCAGCAATTCTGTCTGCAACAATGGCAACAGCAACCACTAGGAAGCTAGGGTGTCACTACACCTGCTCTCCAGGGAGCACTAATGAACATTTGTAACTTGGGTACTTTTAACCCAAAGTCCTTTAAGATGCCTTTTTCCAAAAGTCTGTAGCCAATCATTTTTGGGTTTTTTTTTTCAATATAGACATTTCATTATTGACTCTAAATGGCTGTACCTGACACCAACTTGTATATGGCTCGCAATGATGTCGGAGTTGTGAGATGGTTTCTTCAATTTGAGTCCTTGGTTCCTCCACATATTTAGATTGACGCTCAGGAACTGAGTAGAGTGAAAGCTACATACATTAAAACAAAAATAAATAAAGTAATGAGATCACATAATGAACTATCCAATGTGTAGATACAATATTTCCAATAATTCATAAATTACAGTGACCCTAAATGTTACACACAACCTATAAATGTATTTCCAACAATCTTTGCATCTTTATTTCATTTCCCTTTCTCTCTCTCAAGACTCCTTGTATCTTGCTTCCTTTATCAACAAATACAAGGCACTACGTATGCTGGAATAGGCCTGTAATCCCGACAACTCAGGAAACTGAGGCAGAAGGATCTCAATTTTGAGGACAGCGTGGGCAACTTAGTAAGATCTGATTTCAAAAATAAAAAGTAAGCAGGACATGGTTGTCGTTTTTTGGATCTGGAGTGTCGCTCAAAAGCCTCATGTTGCTATGGATACTGTGTAGGGTTGGGAGGTGAGGCCTGGCTGGAAGGGGCAGATGCTCAGGGCTTCACCCGGAGGTGCATCTTCTGGTTCTGGCCTTCCTCCCAGTCTCTCTCTGTACCATCATGTTGTGAGGATCTCTGCTGCTACAGCGCTGGCTCTGGCCCTACTCCAGCCCTGCCATGTGCTTCCATCATTTTCCAGCCACCCACCTGTGAATGGACTGTGACCATCTGAAACAGTAAGCTACAATATATCTTTCCTCCCTAAATTGTGCATGTTGGGCATTGAGTCACGGCGACAAAAGAGTAACTAAGACAGTAGTACATGCTTATTATCCCAGCACTGGGGAGGCTGAAGCAGAGGAAAGCAAATTTCAGGCCAGCCTAGACTATACTTCAAGCCTCCATCAGAAACAAACAAACAAACAAAAAGTGCTGGGATGTGGCTTAGCAACAGAGTACTTGCTTAGCATGCTTGAGGCCCTGGGTTCATTACCAGGTATAAGGAAATAAAAAGGCCAAGGCCAAGAGTGCAGGTCTACCAGGTGTCCTATTCCCTGCCCATCCACTGCTGCAGACACAGTAGCCCCTTTTATCACTTTGTATGCTCACATCTGATATTCCACCTCAGACTTAGTTTGGAAAAAAGATGGTATTATCCTAAAGCATGGACGGAGTGGATTTACATTAAAAAAAAAAAAAAAAGAACTGAGGAGGAACTGAAGAACGACAGGTCATAGTTCAAATGATGATCAGTATGGTGCTACTCAAAGAAGAAGAGGTTTGTTCCCAACCCATCGCAGAGAACACAGGAAAGGGCAAAAGATAAGCTAATTAGATTTACATGTAAACAGCTGGACTAACCCCACCTGGGACCAAAGGCAGACTGTGAGTTATGTTATTTAAAAAGCAAAGAAACTGAATATCCAAATATTCCGTGAGAAGAGCAGACAAAAAAAGAATGTAAAAAATGTAGAGAAGATTTCTAGTTTTATTTATTTAACATGTACTATGTATCTGTTTATGAGCCTCTAACTCAACAAGCAGAGAGCAGCCAGGTCTCTAATTTTTTGTAGAGAGAAAAATATGAGTATTTTCTGCTATTGATAAGCAGTCCAGAATCAGGCAAGCCACTTAGGAAGTCAAGTTGTGCTTATACTCCACTTGTGGCAAATTCTCTAAGAACCTATGAAACTGGAACATGGCAGGTTTCCCTCTAAAAATCTGCAAAATATTACTTAATTATACCCTTAGCTGAGTATTAAGCATTTCTCTGTTGAAAAAGCCACACCTTAGTAATTTCCCATAAAGATGCTGGGCCTGGGCTGGAGGAATAGCACAGCATTCAGAGTGACCATCTATCAAGTGTAAGGCCCTGGGTTTGATTCCCCCGAACCACGTACGCCAGGCATGATGGCGCACACATCTGTAATCCCAGAACTTAGGAGGCTGAGGCAGGAGAATTTTCTAAGTTCAACGACAGTCTGGGTTACACAGTGAGTTTAGGAACAGTCTGACTACACAGCAAGATCCTGCCTCAAAAAAAAAAAAAAAAAATGCCTCACCCGGCAGCATAGGCCAGTAACCCTAGCACTCTGAGAGGTTGAAGCAGGAGGAATGCAAGTTCAAGCACAGTGTGGGCAACTCAGCAATACAGTGACACTGTCTCAAAATAAGAGCTTGCTTGGCAAGTACAAGGCCCTGGGTTCGACTGCCTGGCACCACATAACTGGGAGTGGTGGTATACCCTATAATCCCAGCACTAGGGAGGCTGAGGCAGGAGTATTGCCGTGAGTTCAAGGCCAGCCTAGGCTCAGGACCAGCCTGGACTACACAGAGTGACATCCAGTTTTTTTTTAAAAAAAAAAGAAAACAAAACAGTAAGAAAATCTTTTTCCTCCTTTTAAATACCTTTTATCTGGGATGGGGACATATCTCAGTGATAGCACTTATCTAACATGGACAAGGCACTGGGTTCCATCCCCAGTACCAAAAAAAATTAAAAATAAATTACCTTGCTGATATATAGGAAAACTTTCCCACATTAATGAAGTCAGACATTCTTGTTATATCACCACATGAACAAAACAGCATGTTACCTCATCAACCTTCATGGAGCTTTTGTGAGGTGAGTCCTTTTTTGGTGCAGCATAGACTCTGAAAGTGAGCAAGCTCAGGCTGGCCGGTCCCACAGACTTCTGAAGTACCTGAAATTTAGAAGAAATCTTAAGTCTTTCTCCATGCCTCAAAACGAACATGTACAACATGAGCATGTTCATAACATCCAACATTCCTGACCTGGAAGGTAGTAGTGGAAGAAGTAAACACATTCCTGAAGTTCTGAGGATGTCAGAACCTAAACTACATGGTCTCAAAGACTTAAGACTTCAGACCAACTTTATCTTCATTTAAAAACAAAACAACTAGTTCTAAGCTTTTAAGTTGAAAAAAGATATACCTTTTAGTTAAAGTTTAGAGCACGGAAATAGGCTGGAGATGATGACTGGGTAGTAAATACTACTCATAATACAGCTAAATAGATACCAATCGGTATAAAGCTATTTAATCTTTGGAACATGTCCAAAATCAATCACCATCTTTCCCTCATACCTATCCCCTTTTTCTCTATTTGCTCTCTCAGAAACAGTGACAGCCTCATCAGAGACTACAGGGTCACTTAAAATCTACCCACATTGATTTTTCAAGAACACAAACATTGTTATTAACTATAATCCACTAGGTTCCACAATAGATCTCTTGATCTATTAGTTTTCTATCAAACTGAAATTTTTATCCTTTGACCAATATCTCTTCAACCTGGCCCATCTCCCCCATCAACTCCTAGACCCAGAGAACTACCATTCCATTATCTGTTTCTAGGAGCTTAACAGTTCTAGATTCCACCAAAAAAATGGTAAGCATGTGAGGTAATGGAACAGTAATTAGCTCAGGGGTAGCTGGGAGTGTAGCTCAGTGGATACAGTGCTTGCCTAACATGCGTAAGGGTCCTGGGTTTGATGTCCAGCACCACATAAAAATTAACCAGATGTGGTGGCACATGCCTGTAATGCAAGCAATGGGGAGGCTAAAGCAAGAGGACTTCCAGGAGTCCAAGGCTAGCTTCGGCTACATAGTGAAGCCAGTACCAGCCTGTGCTACAGAGCAAAACCATGTCTCAAAAAATATATATTCCTTTAGTTTAGCCATTCTGCAATGTATACATATTCAAAAACACCTTTTGCAATGCTGAGCCTTGTACATGCTAGCCAAGTACCCAACCGTTGAGCTACATAAAATCCTAGGCCAAAATATATTTTAATAAATGTATATGATTTTACTTGTCTATTTAATTAATAATAAGAAATGCTAAGATCATTTTCACCACCTATCATTTCACACACATCTTAGCAGTTACTAAGTCCTGCTAGCTCTGCCTATTACATGGTCTCAATTCTACTTTCCCTCCTTATCTCTTCTTATACAGTCTTCCCTCAGGCCCTCAATTCTTTCCTGGATGGTTTTAGGAGCATCCAACTGAACACCTGGACCCTAAAGATCCAAACCATCACATGACAAAGTCTAATCTTTCTAAAGTACGACCTTGATTCTATTCTATCCTTGTTTGAGATACTCTTGGAAGGTCCATTATGATGGTCCACAGGCACCTTCTCTAACCGCATGTGTCACTGTATCCCACAAAACTTGAACTCCCTACATTTCTCTTATGTCATTTCCCTGTCTCATCGGGTCACAATGCTGATTCCTCTACCTATAACATCTTATACTTGCTCTGTCATTCTACAGAGCTGTGTAAGAGCTGAGAGAACTCAAAGTTTAACTTCAGGTTTTTTTGTCCATTTGCTTCCATGTATTAAGTTTTCCCTACAGACTGGAACCCCTTTCACAGTGAGGCTGTATCTTACATACCTAATGCTATGACTAAGCCTGGCAAATAAAAGACATCCAATAACTGCTCACTGTCTGCTCCATTAAGACACAGGAAATGGACTGAAGAGAGGTAAAGACTAAAGCGTAGCTGATACTGTTTAATCTAGTTAGGCATGATTTAGATTCATGGAAATCATATTACTGAAATTTGCAGTGCCTTTAAAGTGTGAAAAATTAGGCTAGTTTGTAATACTTATAAGATCTATAATGCTAGACAAATTATTACAAAAATATCACTTGCAATGAATGCCTGAAATCACACATAAAAAAGGAAATTCTTTGCCAGGCCTGGTGGTGGAAGCTTGAAGCTTGTAAATACCAAGACTCTGGAAGGCTGAAGGAGGAGGAATGCAAGTTCAAGCTCAGCCTAGGCAACTCGGCAACTTGATGAGACCTTGTCTCAAAATCAAAAATAAAATAAAATGTTTAGGGATGTAGCTCAATGTGATGGCTCTGGGCTAGATCCCCAATACTCCTCTTCCTACCTACAACAAGAAAGAAACGAAGAAAGAAAGAATCAAAAAAGGAAGGAAGGGAAGGAAGGCATGGAGGAAGCTCTAGGTCCAATCCCTAGTATCCCCCCCAAAAGTGGAAATTCCTATATTGAAAAACAAAGAACTAAAAGACATAAGAATAATTAACATGCCCTTAATTATATCCACATTTACCTTAATAGTCTTAATTTCAAGGCACTATTGCTACAGATTTCCAGCTACTGCTGTCACTGTTCACTGTGATTTGTGCCCCTCACAGTTACTAGGCAGGACAAGCAGCACCCTGACCCAACCTAAATAGATCAACATCCCACCCAGAAAATTGCTATGACCATCACAGGGATCTGGTCCTTAAAATTCAGTTTAATCAGTTCATAGTTATTTCTTCCCCACCATGCCTCTCTCCTCAGCTTCTTTAAAGGCAGGCCCGGTGGCACAGGCCTGTAATCTCAATTTTGGAAGGTTGAGGAAAGTGCACCTCCAGTTCAAGCTCAACCTGGGCAATTTTTTTGTCTCTAGTAAACAATAAAAATGGGCTGCGGATATAGATCAGGGCAAAGCCCCCATGTTCGATCCCCAATATGACAGAAAAAAAAAAAGCAGCCAGGCCATCTGAGCTGCTATCACGCAGAAGTTCCCTGGGAGCCACTCCTAAGCCCCAGCTGAGGGTGCCTCAGGTTGCTGGGGACTAGAAGTGTGAACTCATTGCTCTCCGCCCCGTCCCAGGCTGTACTCTTGAACTGCTGATTTTCCAACAAGCCACACAGGTCATATCCCAGGACTTCATTTCCAACACCTCTCATCTGCTCCTCCCCCACTTAGTCCTTGAACCTCTAGTCTCTCAGTACACAGTGTGCTGGGTCCTTCCTGTTTCACATACTGTCTCAGGCTAACTTCGTTCATTCTTAAGTGCTGCTTTCAATTCTTAATCTGAACCACGGTTCGCATAATTATTTTTTTTCTCTCATTGTCTATCTTTTTATTCCTCTTTCAACTTTTATTTTCTCCCTTCCTGGGCCCCTCAGTCATGTCCTTCCTCCTTCGCCCCCATGTCAAGCCAGGGACATGTGTGGCAAATCTTCCATCACTGAACTATACACATCATTTTTATGTTCTTAATGAATATACTCACTTTTTTCCTTGCTAGGCAATCCAGTCTGGCTTGAAATCACTATATAGTTTGGAATGGCCCCGAACCCACAATCCTGCCTTAGCCTCCTGAGTGCTGGGATTATAGGTATATGCCACTATGCCCCTTTCATCCCAGATTTTAAAGCTCAACTCATTTACTTTTTACATTTTATTTTACTTAGAGACAAGCTCTCACTCTGTAGTCCAAGCTGGTCCTGAGATCACTAAGTAACCCAGGCTGTCCTCAAACTAATGGCAATCCTCCCTCCTACCTCAGCCTCCTGAGTGCTGGGATTACGGGCAGAATACAAACATGCACAACCATGCCCAGCTTAGATGGTACTGGAGAATCAAACCCAGGGCCTTGCACTTAATATACAACCACTATTAATGGCTGAGCTATGCCACCAAAACCCTCATTTACCTTTTAAACATTTTATTACAACATAGTATTAGGTTATTAATATTTTCTACCTTATTTTCCCACTTATTTTTTTAAACTGTTTTTCATGTGTGGTATTGGGGAACAAATTTAGGGATGTTCCACCAGATTACACTCCCAGCTCTTCTTATTTTGAGACAGGACTTTGCTAATCTGCCGAGGCTGGCCTCGAACTTTCAATCCTTCCTTTTCAACCTCCCAAGTAGCTGGGATTATGGGTGTGCAACACCATGTTCAGCTACTTAGTTTTAATACTATTCGAAGCTTTTCCCCTTTACTGCCTAGGTTGTTTTCTGCTTTCTCTTTTCCTATTAGTTTTCTTTCCAAGTGCCCCTCAAACCATGGAAAAAACTGGCCACAGAGTGGCAGCATGGGAAAAAAAAAAACGAGACTCAGAAGACCCACAGACGCAGCTACTCCTACAGCCACAGTTCCCACTGCACGGAACACGTGACTTACTTCAGGGTTTCTCAACCTCAGTACTGCTGACATTTGAGCTGGACCAGTTTTTGTTGTGAGGCTGGCCTGTGTGCTGTAGGAGGCCTGGCAGCATCCCTGGCCTCTATCCACTGGATGCCGGTAGCACCCCTCCCACTCGCTAAAGTGAAAAATGTTTCTAGATATTGTCAAATACCTCCTGGGGCGACACAGCCTCCCACCAAGAACCACTGTTTTACTTGCATATTTTATTCCTTTTTCTCTGTGGTCCTTAAGATCAAACCCAGAGCCTTGTACATGGGAGGTAAGCACTCTACCCCTGAGCTACACTCCTAGCATACTTGAATAAATAATTTCTGACATGTCTCACCATCCAGACTTACAGAAAATCTGAGTGTTATTAAACCCATGTCCTCAAATCTAATACACAGAGATAGAAACCAAAACGATCTTTACCTGGGGATAAAGAGAAATACATTTACAAAGGGGCACAAGAGAACTTTCTGTAATAGAAGAAATGATCTAGGGCTGGGAATGTAGCTCAGTGGTATAGTGCTTGCCTAGTATATGAGGCACTGGGTTCAATCTCCAGCATCACCACCAAAACTAAATAAAAAATGCATCTATATCTTGATTCAGGTGTGGACCTCACAAGGAATATACATTTATCAAAACTGAAAATAGAGGGGCTGGAGGTGTAGCTCAGTGGTTAAAGGACCTGCATCAGAAGTACAAGGCCCTGAGTTCAATTCCCCAGAACCACTTCAGCTACATGTGCTGACCCACACCCAGTACGTGAAGGCTGATGCAGGAAAACTGCCTGAGTTCAAGGCCAGCTTGGCCTTCATAGTGAGTTCAAGACCAGCCTGGGCCATTACAGGAAAACAATGTCTCAAGAAAAAAAAAAAACACCCTGGAATTGTATTTTCAAGATCCTACAACTTTAAATCTGTATGTGTAAATTTCACTTAAAGATATACCAAAAAAAAAAAAAAATACATGGCTTCCTGCACACCTAATCTGTGCCAACTTCACACTTAGACATGGGAACTTTCAGCCAAGGGTCATTCTTAGAAAGGAATCAGCCATACACCTGACCACATTAAGGAACAGGGTGGCAATGCCCTGTGCAGTGGATGAAAGGCCATGGGAGGAGCCTTCATAAATGGTCCCCATGATGATGAATTCCCCTTGGGAGAGGAAAGGAGGTAACCTTTCTTTTTTAGCATCAAAGACTGCTCCCTTGCTGCAAAACTCCCTTCCCCTGTCTCAGCCCACTCCCAACTCTCCCTGTTCTACGTTGGATTACACTAGTCTGGATTGCTAGGTCAAAGTCAAATGTATCTAAAACTCCTTTTTCTACTGCCGCCAACACCTTCCCATGTGCTAAGTGCCACTGGATAGCTGGCATCTTGGCTATATTATGAAACTCACGATTATCACCCTCAAACTTTCTTTAGCTTCCAGAAGTCTATGCTACCTTCATTTGCCAAGTTTTCTTCTAGACACTCTCTTGCTCTCTGTTTGGACCTTCTCTTTCTCTGCATAGCCCTTCAAAGTTGACAGAATCCTTTTCACTTTTTACTCCAAGGCAATTTTATTTCAATCTAGGTGTTTATCTCTCACATACACGGTAATGATGTCCAAATCAGCACCTCTAGCCCAAGCCTCCTCTGTATGCATATCTAACTTCTGGCTGGACATCACCTGGCTTCTCAACTGCTATTTCAAGTCGGTCACATCCAAAATGACCTTTTGTCAAGGTGACAGGATGTTTTATTTATGTATATGTGTTTAAAATTTTATATATTAGCCAGGCATGGTGGTGCATGCCTATAATCTCAGCACTCTGGGGAGGCTGAGGCAGAAGGGTCACAAGCTTGAGCCCAAACCAGGCAATTTAAGGATCTAGCAAAACCCTTTCTCAAAAAATCCAAATGGAGAGAAGAGATTAGAGATATAATTGAATGCTAAAGTCCCTGGGTTCAATCCCCAGTACCAAAAAAAAAATACATATTTAAAGTGTACAAAATGATACTTTGCATTTATCTTTCTCTTAAAAAAAAAAACCTGTTTTCTAAGACTCTACCTCTTTTAATGATCCCATAAACCACACAAAGGATACCATCAATGAAACAATGAAAACAGATTCCATGAACAGAAATATGTGGTTCCTGGCTCCAGTCTGAGAAGGTGGAAAAACAAATTATTAGGCTTTCTGTGATAAGTGCACTCTAAGACAAAGGACAGGATTAACACAAAAAGACATAATGTGTCACGACTAGGGAAAAACTGCAAAGGAGACAAACAACCAGAAAGCTTACGCATTTCTGTAGCAAAGTCATAAACAGACTAATGTTAAAAGAATAGAAGGCTGGGGATGTAGCTCAAGGGTACAATACTTGCAAAGCAAGCACAACACTCTGGGCTTCATCCCCAGCACAAACATACAGACTGTCACTAGGAACAACCTCTGTAAAGTGCAGTAACAAAAGACACCAAAAGGTTTAGAACATGAGGATGATTTTCTACACACCACAATCTTTTCAGCTACACCCATGAGTAGATATAATCTCTACACAAGCAAATATGAGGACCATTCAATGGCTGCTACTGAATCAGTAATAACAAGAATATTCTCGATTGAGTTCTTTTTAATATCAAAGTCAGATAGGGTTTCAATAGTAATCTGCTGAAAGTATGATATTAAAAATTACACAAAGAAAGCTGGGTCTGGTGTTACAGGCCTGTAATCCTAGCAGTCTGGAAGGCTGAGGCAGGAGGATCGTAAATTTGAGGACAGCCGAGGCAACTTAGTGACTTAATGAGACTCTGTCTCAAAATAAAATTTAAAAAAAAGAGGGCTGCAGATGTACCTTAGTGTGAAGGCCCTAGGAACAATCCCCAGCACCACAAAAAAAAAAAAAAAAGAAAATCTAATACTTTTATTGTATTTTAGCTATAATATAATTTTCTGTCACACAACCTTTGCATCAAAATGTGCTGCTCTTTCCAAAATTGTTGCATGAGATCATTTGAAAATCTCTGTGGAAAATATATGTATTTGGAGACATTTTAAAAGTAAATGCCACTTAAAATTAGATAGTCCCCTATGTACAGGAAGAAGCATAACTATGTGTTTCTCTCTCAAATGTTACACTGGTTCTTTCCACTTCAATCAACCCTTTCTGCAAGCTCCCATTCTGAAAGCATTTTTTTTTTTTTTTTGGTTTGAAACAAAATGTCCCCCCCTTTTTTGAGACAGGGTCTCACTCTGTAGTCCAGGCTGGTCCTGAACTCACTATGTAGCTCAGGCTGCTCTTAAGCTCTCAGCAATGACCCTGTCTCTGCCTCTCGAGTGCTGGGATTACAGGTGTGTGCCACCATGCCCACCTTGAAACGATTCTTTTATAGTTCAGCGGGTAAGCACCTGCCTAGCATGTCCAAGGCTCTGGGCAAGAGCTCTTCCATTCAGCTACACCCCGCCCCCATCCAAAGAAAAAATAAAAAACCTTTCATTTATTTTCCATTGTTAAGTAAAAATATGAAATAGATTTTGAAAAAGGGCCTATTTAAAACAGTACTGTGCTTTTGAAATTATTCTTGTTCCAAATAATACAAACTATAAGAAAGAATTTAGTGTCAAATAAAATGATGGAAATAATCAATTTTATCCAAATCAGGATACAATGGTGTACCTAAAGACACGTTACTAATGCATTATAAACTGAATTTACAAATAAAAATTTAAATGTGCTCATTACCCTTTCCTGTTTCAGCCTACCAGAGAGCTAGGAATACAGATGTACACCATAAAGCCCAGCTAAGCCCATTCATTAATTCTTTATTTTTTCTAGAGACATCATATTGCTCTATAGTTTAGGCTGACGCTGAACTCACTAGGTAGCCCAGGCTGGCCTCAAACTCACAGCAATCCTGACTCAGCCTCCTGAAAGCTGGGATTGCAGACATACGCCACCATACCTTGCTAATTTTTATGTGATCCTGGGGAATCAAACCCAGGGCCTTGCACATGCTGCATCCACAGCCCCAAGCTGGTAATTCTTAAAACATCAAAATAAAAATGCCCTTCCCAACTCTGGGAGTCTGAGGCAAGAGGATCTCAAATTCCAGCCCAGCCTGGGCAACTTAGAGAATTCCTGTTTCAAAGTCAAAAACAAAAATGGGCTGGATCACCAGGGATCAAACCAGAGACCTGATGCACATAGGCAACACATCCTCAGGCCTAGACAGCTTCTTTCTATGGAGGTCTACATACTCACCAGTGTAGAAATTTCTCTGGGAAGGGGATCAGAGAGGCAAACAACAGGAATCTGATCATTAACTATATGTCATTTTGACTTTTTACAAAGGAAAAGGTCTTTCAATATTACACAAAGGCCTGTAATTCTAGCACTTTAGGAGGCTGAGGCAGCAGAATTACAAGTTCAAGCCCAGTCTGGGCAACTTAGGGACTTAGTGAGAACTTGTTTCAAAATTAAAGAATAAAAATGGGCTGGGATATAACTGAGAGTAAAGGTGCTGGGCTAGATCTCCAGTACCACAAAAAAGGAGAGATTTTCTTTTCAAATACCCTTCGTAAATCATCAGCCAAAATTTACTACAACCATTCACATGGAAAATTAAAAAATAAAATTCAATATATAATCATATGGCTTCTATTTCTAAATGCCTTCAGATCAAATTTTAAGCCTATAAGAAAATCAAACTCAGTGTATTTAAAATAAAAAGTTTGTGAGGCTGGAGAAACAGCACCGTGGTTAGAATGCTTGCCTAGCAGGCACAATGTCTTGAGTTCAGTTCTCTAGCACCATATAAACTGGGCATGGTGGTACCTGTCTGTAATCCTAGCACCTAGAGGCTCTGTCAGGATTGTGGAGCGTTTGGAGTCAGCCTGGGCTACATAGTGAGTATAGGACCAGCCTTCACTAGAGAGAGAGAGAGACCCTGTCTCAAAAAACAAACAAACAAAAACTAGTTTGCAATCCCAACACTCTGACAGACTAAAGCAGGAGGATTGCAAATTCAAACCCAATCTGGGCAACTCAGCCATTTAGTGAGATTCTGTTTCACAAATGCGGGCTTGCTGTGGTGTAGTTCACTGCAAACATTCTGGATGCAATTCCCAGTATCACTAAAGATGGTAACATGGCTGTCTACATATGTGACAGTATTAAGAATAATTGTTTTTGTTTTTTCTTTTTTTGCAGTGCTAGATGAAACCCAGGGCCTCTGCACTGAGCTATATAACCCCAGTACTTTCAAATTTTTGAGATATGATCTCACAAAGTTCCAAAGTTTCCCAGGCTCAGATTAATTTTGTGATCCTCCAACCTCAACTTCTTAAGAGTGCTGGGATTACCATGCCTGGCTTTAAAGATGATTTTTTAGTACTACCTGTATTTAATGAAGTTTGTACAATGAATATTCATTTGTTTTATATCAATAAAAAATGAAGAACAACATTGGCTAGTTACTGAAAATATTCTAAAGAATTTACCAGAAAAATGAGTAAAAATTTTTACTCCAAACAAAGAGTAAAAACGTTTTGCTCAGTGATGACATTTTTGGAAAAGTATACTAACAATGGTAAGAGTCTGGTGAATAAATACATTGAGAAGATAATTATTCCTTCCAAATGACTGTTTGGACAGGCACCCATTTTAATGAATAAATTTGGAAGCAAGCATATCTATCAATAATAGAAACTACAGTCATTTCAACTGATTTATAGTAATGGGGATCATAAAGACAATATTTTAAGAGCTCA
Source organism: Ctenodactylus gundi (assembly GCA_004027205.1). NCBI lineage: Eukaryota > Metazoa > Chordata > Mammalia > Rodentia > Ctenodactylidae > Ctenodactylus > Ctenodactylus gundi. The sequence goes on from PVKB01002096.1 coordinate 208,531, forward strand.
GACTTTATAAACAACTCTTCAAGTTTAAAACTGTTTTCCCACCAAGAAAAACACAGAACTATCTTAGGAAAAATTTTCAGTTCTCCAGTTCTATGCTAGTGTAACTGACATTTCCTAGTTCTTCCTCACCCACTATACACAGACTACAATCTAAAAAGATAAGACAAAAAAATAAGCTGTTTTCAAGATTAACATTCTGTTTTTTTCAGAGAAAACCAGAATTTAAGTTTGGAGGGCAGAATTCACTATAAAATTAAGCAAAATTAAATAAAGCAAAACAAATATATTTCATCTGTAGTTGTTTCATTTTCTATTCTTAAAAAATAGTCATCAAATTTTGTAAAACTTATGTAGAAAAATAATAAACTTGAGATAAACAGGAAAGAAATGTCAGGCCAAGGAATGAGATAAGTGTTCATTTTGCCAGGTTTTGAGTCATCTAGCTGGGCTCAACTGGTTTCCCAGACTTGGAACACAGAAGATAACGTAATTTACCAGGCTCCAAATTTATTTTAAACTTCCTCATCCAGACAGAAATTGATTGTTGCTTGCCTAAAACTTCAAAATACATCTTTTTTTTCTATCTAAATGGCATCCAGAGATCCACTCAATCTTTTGTAAGTTACGGGAATGCAGGAAGGAAAAAACTTCAGAAAAATTCTTGCTTTTCAAATGTGTTTATGTTTTCAAGCAACTGGAAATTATGTACCTAGCTTAACAGGAAGAGCTAATCTATCCAAGTCAAATGCATCCAGATCCAGGTTTCATTATCATTAATCGTAGATCAACACACGCACAGATTACTCCAAACTCTCGGACTGAACCTCAGCTATTCATGTGCTTTTTCTTCTTGAAAAAAAACTGCAAAATTTTTTTGAAAACAGAAAATCCTGTGTAAGATACAATTCAGCTGATGATGATCTGGATTCATAGTAAAAACTTTTGCCAAAAAGGGGACAAAAACAAGAAAAATAAACTTTTGGACTACACACAGCAATTTTAACAGAGCTCCCAAACCATGTGACTCCACAAACACGCTCAAAGTCAGTATTTGCCAAGTGACGTAAGTCACCAACAGACAACTTGAGAAACTTGCTGGAGTCCCGTATCACTTTTTGCTTACTTACTCACTGGGCTGGTCTAGGTCACATGATCACCTCTCCAATAAGAAAGCAGATTCTTTTCTGCCAGGACGAAGAAAAACCTGCTGCTATTTCACAAGACCAAAGTTTGTGGAATGGGGGAAAAGAGGGGAAAAAAGAAGAACTTGTATTATTTTCTAATATCCTATCTAAAATGACTGTTCAAAGGAATGACTAGATACATATGAAAAAAATTCTACACGGTATCTGTCCCAACTACGGCAATGAACACAGAGGGCTCCTCATCCTCACAGAATCCAACAAAGAAGTGCCTAACTGGGAGCCAGCGTGTGCTCTAAAGGAAACACGCTGCACTGCTTCAGTCACGAAGAAATTGCAAGACAAAGGATGACTGTACATAAAATGCCAAGGAAACAAAATTCACTCAAACTACAATTGTATTATCCACCCCACATAAAGCTGTATCATGAAGATACAAATTAATATTCAAAGGCATTGGTTTCCAGGATATTGAAAATTCCATGATCCTCGATCTAAATTTTTGCTTCTCCAAGTTTTAGCGCACAATAAACCCAAGTTGAAAAGTCATCACATCAAGAAATTGGCACTGTTAAAAGTTTCTAACAAAACTGGCACATAGCTATGCCAAAACTAGGAAAAACTCAGCAAAAGCAACAGACAGCTTTCAAATTCTAAAATATATCATTAGATGGGAAATTTTTTTTTCTCACTAAAAATAATTATGAAGTTTCATGTTATACGAACTAATTGTAAATTTCCATTTAAGCATTTTTTGGGCAAAACTGTCTAATACTAACTCTTTCAATTCCTCTATTTAAAGTGTTTGGCACTTTCCTGTCATATGATAGTCAACTTTAAGCTTTTGAAACAGGCATTTTGCTCTACAGATTTTATCTAATTAACTGCAGTTATTTGAAATGTTCCATACAAATACCAAAGTTCATTTCTCAGCCACTAGGAAGTTCCAGTCTAGCCTGGAAAGGACAAGGGTGTGAAACACATCTACATATAAGTTACAAATTAAATGTTCATGTCATAAAAGTCTACAAACATGAACAAGCCACTTGGGGTATTAAGTTCATTTATCATAAACATCTAGTAAACTATCTATTTTTCTCCTCTTTCCTTTCTTTTCTTTTTCTTTCTTTGGTACTAGGGATTGAGCCCAGAGCGTTTGCACTAATTTGCCCAGGCTGAGCTCAAATTTGCCGTCCTCCTGCCTCAGCCTCCCAGAGTGCTAGAATTACAGGCCTGGGCCACCAAGCCCAGCTTCTATTTTATTTCTGATCTCTCCATTCTTTTAAGGTGTCGTTCATCAACATATTGCTTCTCTTCCAGTCCTAGCTGCAACCTGGAGGCTATCTGCATTTTAGAAGTAGACAGAAGAGTGCTACAGTGGCCTGAGCAGCATTTGCTTCCAGATACATGTGAATTTATCCAAGCATTTGATCCGCTTTTTACAGTCCTAGGTCTAGAGTGCTAACCTAGAACCATAGGTTGCTTCGATGTATACACATGACATAGGAGAGATGGAAAACACATTCATATAATGGTTTGTAGTTGTAGTTTATTGTTCTTATTTTCATTTGAACCTCCCAACAACCCCACAAGGTATGGAGGAGTAAATGATGATCCCCATGGTTCCGTGACCATGGCCTCTGAGAGTAAGAAACCCCATCACAGGTACTGAGCCAGAAACCAGAAAAACAACTAAAACCTGAGCATATGCTTTCAGACTGCGTCCAGGGCTGCAGGGCAGTTTTATCTTTATGATTTCCCACTCAACTTTTCCGAAGGGCAAGATTGGGAAAAAAAAAAAAAAAAAAGGCCAACCCTGTGACACACGCCTGCAGTTCTAGCACAATAAGAGGCTGAAACAGAATGATTACAAGTTTGAACCCAGCCTGGACAACTTGGTGACTTAGCGAGATCCTGTCTCACAACCAAAAATGATTAAATGGGCTGAGGATGTAGCTCAGCAGAAATGTCCAGAGTTCAAACCCCAGGATTGCTTTTTTAAAAAGCAACCAATTAATTCTGCACATGAAGATTTATGTAAGTAAAAATGTAGGCATCGCAGAGCAAACCCATTCAGGGCCATCTCCCAGACAGCTTGAGAACAGGAGCTTTTACTCCTGTGTCCTTGGTTTCTAAATAAACACCTTTTCTACACCTTGCCTCTTTCAACCATGATGGATATTGTGAGACATGGGGAAAAAAATGTATGCACTGTGGTTAAGATTTCCCAGAGATGTTTAAGTTATAAAAGAAAAAAGCCTTATCATACTTCAAAATATGTAGCATTTAAAGTAACACTCAAGGTTAAGAAAAGTGCTCTTCCAACTTATGGGTAGTTTTTGTTTTCCATTTAGCATTTTAATTCTCTTTTCAGTTTGTACTTTTAACATCTTAGTAACATGGTAAGAAAATTCATTTCAGGAAGTAAGACAGGCACTATAGGCATTAAGCCATGCTTCAAAGATGTAGGTAATGACTTACAGCCAAGGATGCATTCATTCAGGCTCCTCTGCATGGTTAAGCTTTGAATACAGGTCACATCTTTGTTCTTTAAGAAGGAAGTGACTCAGATAAGCTTTCACTAGGCCACGTTCTCTCACTTAGGCCTGAAGGCCTAGGTGAGCAGGGAACCAGCTCTTGATTCTGCAATCTCCAGACCACATCTCCCTCAGGGAAATTCTTGGGCTCCATATCATCCGATGATTCACTCTCTCTCTCTCTCTCTCTCTCTCTCTCTCTCTCTCTCTCTCTCTCTCCCCCCCCCTCTCTTTCTCATACTACGAATCCAAGCCAAAGCCTCCACCGTGAGCTACATCTCCAGTCTATTTTTAGTTTTTTATTTTGAGAAAGAATCTGGCTAAGTTGCCCAAGTTGGGCTTGATGTTCCTCCCTCAGCCTTCTAGAGTGCTGGTATCACAGACTTATATCACTGGTCCAGCTGATGACCACCTCTAAATGTTCACAGACACTTCAATAAGACCAATCTGTTCAAAACACAAACATCACCTCCCCTCAAAATTAGCTTTCTTCCACTCATCTCAATGGATAGATCTGACACAATTTTCCAAGCCAAAGTCTGGACAGTGTTCTTGAGTCCTCCTCCCCCCTCCTTTGCCACTAACAAGTTTTGAAATAAAATATACTTTAGGAGAGCCCCAAAACTATGTACTACCTTAACATCTCTTCAAACCTCCTACAAGATGCCAACTAAAACTAAGGAACAAATCACCTTAATTGGGTCCTTACTTCATGCCAACCATTGTTCTAAGCTTTGAGTACCACTGAATTTAATCTGCACAACTATGTGACGTTGGTAGGAGTCTTATCCTTATTTTACAGAGGAGGCAGCAGCTAAATAAAATTTTAGTATTTCTCTCAAGATAACAAGATGAAGTTCAAAGTCTCACTTCTTTGTCCTGGCATCTTTTATTCCCTGCCTAGAAGGCCCTTTCAATCTGGTAAGCTTACTTAAAAGGGCAGTGGGAGCATTTCTCCCTCTATAAAGTCTTCTAATGCCCCCTGCTGGGATTCTTCCCTGTAAGTCACTTGTTCTCAAAATTGGACGCTTAAATTCCACTCTTAGAGGTCATGATGTCACTAGTTTGAGGTACAGACTGGGCTCTAGGACTTGAAAAACTTCCCAGGGGTTCTAAACTGTATTCAAGCTTAAGATCTACTGCATCTTAGTGCACTTTTATATCTGTGCTGCTAACTACAGTAAGCTTCCAAAAGAAAAGTTTCACAATCACGTGGGGGCTTTTTTGTCTGGCCATAGTGGAAATCAATCCTAAGGCATTCACACTGCATTCCCAGCCCCTCTCTCTCTCTCTCTCTCTCTCTCTCTCTCTCTCTCTCTCTCTCTCTCTCTGTGTGTGTGTGTGTGTGTGTGTGTGTGTGTGTGTGTGTGATATTGGGAATCAAGCCTAAGTAAGGCCTTGAGGCACACCCCCATCCCATATGTAATTTCGGATTTTGAGACAAGATCTATCTAATGTTCTCAGTCTGGGTTTGAACTCCTCCAAAAGTGCTGGGATTACAGGCCTGCACCAATTTTTTTTTTTTTTAATATTGAGACAGGGTAAGCCAGGCACGGTGGCACACACCTACAATCCCAGTACACAGGAGGCTGAGTCAGGAGGACTGCAGTGGCAGCCTGGACTACAGAATGAGATCCTGTCTCAAAAAAAATGTATTGAGTCAAGTTCTCCACTAAATTACTAAGTTACCCAGGGTGGGCTCAAACTGGAGCCCAGAGTGCTGGGATTACAGGCCACGCTGCTATCATGTTCAGCTCATTTGTGGGCTTTTTAAAACTTAGAGGTTCCTGGATCCTCTCCTTAAAAAAAACTTAATCAGAACCATGGGAAGGGTTCTGAAAAATATTTGTATTCTTGAACAATTGATTTGTGGCCACATTTGGGAACTCTCCTAGGTCCTTTTACTGGTGTCCTCCATGGTCTAGCATGATGCCCAGCCCATAACCAACAGTAACACAATTTGTGAAATAAGAAGCCGGGCATGGTCGCACATACTTGTAATCCCAGCACTCAGGAGGCTGAGGCAGGAGGATTGCTGTGAGTTCAAGGCCAGCCTGGGCTACACAGTGAGACCCTGTCTCGATAAATAAATAAATAAATAAAATTTGTGAAATGAATGACATTTAGTAGTAGCTGGTGACTGGGGCTGGGGAGCTCAACAGTTACAGTGCTTGCCTAGCAAGTTCAAAGACTCAATTCCTAAGCACCACATAAGCCGGGTATGGTGGCACACACCTATAATTCTAGCACTGGTGAGGCTAAGGCAGGAGGACAACCATGTATTTGAGGTCAGTCTAGGCTACATAGTGAGTTCAAGACCAGCCTAGACTACAAAGCGAGACCGTGGCTCAAAAACAAACAAATATATAAAATTAGTAACTGGTGACTAAGTGTTACGTATTCAGTATTCAAACTTCCTGCAAGATAAGATAACCATGTTTATAGCTGCACAATTTATAATAACAGTCAAATACTGGAAGAAGCCAATATGTCCAACAACAGAAGAATGGACGAAGAAAATATGGTATATATATATATATATATATATATATACACAATGAAGTACTACTCTGCTATAAAGACAAACTTGAGTCATTTGTAGGAAAATGGATGCACTTTGAGATTATACTATGCTTAGCGAAATGAATCAGACATAAATTAAATATCATATGGTTTCTCTAACATGAGAAAACCAAACCATAAAAAAAGTAAAAGACAGATGGAAGAAAGTAAGAAGACAGACTTTATGGAGAGGGAAAGGGAAGGCAGGGAGGGGGAAGTTGAGAGGGTGGAAAGTGAAAAGGATGTAGTATGTAAGTAAAGAAAAAAAAAAAAAAACCCACAAACTTCCACCAAGAGCAGGAGGAAAAGCTGCTTCCTACAAGGAATGCAAATATTGGGAAGCTTTTCAAATGCGGTTTTTCTAGTCCACCACTGCCCCCTGCTGACCTAAAGACGAACAGCTAAACTGAAACTGATTATAGTTTATTTAATATGCATATAACTAGCTACACTTTCTACTCTGGCAAAAACACTTATACTATCAACCTCTTTGTCCTTCAGTCCTAGCTTCCCCAAGCTATTAACTCCCAAAGTCAGAACAACCCTACCATTTGCTGTCCCTATTCAGCACAGACCTGTGGTAGCAACACTCCCTACAGCACCCTCTCAAAGCCCCTAGACTTTCTGGTTCCTTGATTAGCACCTCTTCCACACCCTCATACATCCTTAAAATATAAGAAATGGTTAACTCCCAGTCTGCCTCAATTCTTGGCTATTCAAATTGTAGTGAAGGACCAGCTAGTGTATATACCCGGAAGCTCCCTAAAAAGAGGACATTTGAGGCCCCATCCCAGACCTACTGAATTGGGAATCTGAAATTTTTTGCAGTACTGGGTATTGAATCCAGGGTCTTTGCACGGAGCTACATCCCCAGTACTTTTTAAATTTCAGACAAGTCTTGCTAAATTGCTATCGAACTTCAGATCCTCTGCGTCAGTCTCCCAAAGTGCTGGGATTACTGGCCTATGCCACCAAACCCAACTTGAATATGGATTTTTAACAAGAGTTGCAACTCACATTAAAGTTTGATAGGTACTGGCTCTCAACTACTAGACCTAACATCACCATTTCACTACAAATATTTGGTAACACTTTTCCTATCCTGGAAAAAAAACTCATACCCACCACACAAAAGTTCCTCCCCACCCTGGAAAAAAATCAGCATACTTATTTGATAATAACAAAAAGGTGACATGAGATTTAATAGTTACATTTCAGTACACAAACATTCACTATAACTAAATTAAAGACATAAAGAACCCTCTGAGTTTCTGAAGCCTCCCCTAAAAGGTACCATTTAGTTGGGAACCACTGGCCATCCTTCATTTTGTTCAATTTCACAGAAATTTTTCCTCCCATTTATTTTATTTTATTTTATAGACAGGTTATCACTGTGTAGTCCAGGTTGGTTCTGAGCTCATGATGTAGCCCCGGCTGGCCTCGAACACAGAGCAATCTTTCTGTCTCAATATCCCGAGTGAGGGGATTGCAGGCATGTGGCATATGTGATGCTGAGGGATTGAACCCAGGGCTTGAGCATGCTAGGCTGGAGTCTCTCCCCCCTTAAAAGCTGAAGGATTGTCCTTGCTGAGGATTGAGTCCAGAGCCTTGCACGTGCTAGACAAGAGTTGTACCACTAAGCTACATTAAGCCAGGCTAGGTGATCCGTTTCCTTCTAGTTTCCACATTCTCTCTTCCCTTGACAATACACATACTATCCATTTGTTTATCTCTAGGTCACCAACCCATGCTAATCTAACAGTCACTTCCGTCACTAAATCTACCCATATAATGATCATGAAAGATTTCGCAAGTGCCAGATCAACGAAAGCTTTTTCAAACTCATGTAACTCATCTCCTGGGAATGGACATTGCTGGTGCACAGCCAATCTCCATTCCCTCCTCTTTCCACCCCACTGCATTCTTTTAATTCATTTCTCTTCCATGGGATTTAGGTAAAGTGATCTAAAGTGATCCTTTTTAATCCAAGCCAGTGAAAGGATGGCACTCTCCTGGAACTGCTGTTGGTTCAGAGGCAGACACTTAACCTAAACTGGCCCAATCTGACCTGAAGGAAGGGCATAATCCAAGCACACAAGTTTTCTCCTCCCTTCTCTCTCTCTATTCAAAGTGTGTGTGTTACTAGAAGCTACAATCAACAAGGCAACCGACATTACCACAGAGAGCAAAGAAGAGACCAATCCTTGATGATGCTGTTGATCCACTGAATCAATGAGCCTGATGTCCATCCTTCCTCTGGGTGTTGTAAGATAATTTTCCTTACTATTGCCAGGCCCGGTGGTGCAGTCCTGTAATCCCAGCACTTTGGTACACTCAGGCAAGAGGACGGCAATTTAGAGCCTAGCCCGGGCAACTAGCAGGACCCTGTCTCAGATAAACAAAAGGGGCTAGAGATGTAGGTCAGAGAGAAGGACCTGAGTTCAATTCCCAGTATTACCCCCCCCCCAAAAAAAAAAAACCCTTTCCTTACTATTTAAGCAGCTGGGTTTGCCCATCTGAAAGTACCCTAATGTAGCCTGTCTTCCTTGATACTTTCATTCCTTCACTTTTTTCCCACATTGTATTAGGGCCTACTGCACATACTCGACCACTGAGCTACACGCCCAGGCTCTTGTCAGCTGATTTTCTAAATACCACTCTTTTCCTATCTACTTCTCATATGTTTCTTCCCTATCCCTGGCCTCCCCTCTTCCTTTCAGAACTTCTACATTTTGGTGTCCTCCAAGGTTTCCTGAGATCTTTCCTACTCAAAGTATATATTCACCTGGAATAATTTCAGGTCACTGTAGCTTTCCACTTGACACATGTCAACTGTGTTACCAACACTTCCTTCAACAGAGTATCATTACTGATGCATTTGGGGGCTCACCTACCTAAGGAATTCAAGTCTCTCAAAACTAAATTTAATGTTCACCCTATGAAGGCTTCCCAAAATCCCCAGGGGTTCTTGGCTCTGCGTGTATGCGTGTGCATGTGTGTGGTATGACATGACATGGACCTCTTTGGTGAGCCTCCTTCTCAAAATAATGGTTCTAATTGCATAAAAAGCAATTATATTAAAATAATATTTTAAAAATCTAAACTTTCGAATAGTTGTATGTGCTTCTCTATTAGTCTATTTTAAAAACCTAACATTGGGCATTATCACTAGCATAATTTTGCATTAGTGACAAGCCACATGGTATTTTCAAAGCTGCAGCAACTAGAGTGTAATATAAAACTGCCTATGACTTACACTGGTCCTATTACTTCTGTTGGTGACAATTATTAATGTATCAACCATACCTCCTCATATCCATGCCCTCTGTAGTCCTTACCAACTTAATACTGGATGTGGCTTGATGTCGGCATATGGGAAGCATGTGGAAGGGGCACAAAGCCTGCTACTGGGAGTGAAACCACTTTTCAATCAAGGCACCAACTAGATTCAGCCAAGCACAGATTGTGAGAAAAAATAATTATTGCATTAAGGCATTGGTTTACAATGGTTTAGTCCCAACAATAGGTAACTAAAAGTTACCCATATTAATAACTGAAAGAAGTGCTCAATTTCAGTTGGAGATTGATGAAAATACTATTTTACTCTAAGAGTCTAGGGAACATCTTGAGTTTTACCAATAGACCCTTTAAGGGGCTATGGAACAGAAGATCCTCTGGTTAAGGTGAGTAGATACAGCTGCCCTTTTTACCACACTACATTGCTGGTAGTCATAGTTAAACTGATCACAGCACATCCCCTCCTCATTGTAATCCTCCTCGAAGAGCTGAGCTCCCAGCACTTAAATGGTGTTCACAATTTATCATATGAATCCAAGTTGCTAATAGGATCTGTATTCCTGACTAAACTGTGAGCTTCCTGAAAACAAGTCTATACAGATACTTACATGTCTTTTTACATACCGAGGCCTTTCCAAGTCCTTTATACATACTAACTTCTAAAAACCTGGAGATGGAAATTAGTACATTAACTTAACCAAACAAAATACAGGCACACAGAGGTTAAGTGGCTTGTCCAAGGTCATATAGGTAAAAAGTGCAAATGCCTGGTGTTCTGACTTTACAGTCCTTACTAACGTGCGATGTTCACACCACCTTGCAACTCAATAAAACTTTTAAATAAGCAACTTAATTTTGAAATTTCGTAAGCCCTATTTTATGGATGCTGTTTCTTGACACTCAATCTTGTGGGATTTATTTCCAGTTGCTAGTAGTCTTTTTATGATTAAAAATATAATTTACTTTCCAAAAAAAATCAAATAGTGGCTCTACCCTAAAATGCAGGTTTTCAAAAACAGTCTTCACTGTAACAAGTCGCTTTGTTTCAAAGGATACGAGTATAGACAATGTAAGGGGTTGACCTGCTCATGCTAATGTTCACTAGGGACAGCGGAGCAAAAGCTCCATCTTCCCTCCTCCAACAGCTATTCCCAGGCCACCCTCTTCAGATCCTTCAGCTTCGCTAAAGGTGACACTCCCCCATTCCCATTTTGGGTTCTGAAACCTGACTCTACCAAGCAACCAAAGCCACTAATCCCGACGAGCCCTCAGGGGGCCTCACCCTACCCACGAGGGCAACAGCCCGGGAAGTGGGTACTTCGAAGGGAGGCACTTTAACTTCCGAAAGCATTTTATTCACGAGTGGACCAACCAAAGGGCCGACCCCTGCCCCCCGACCCCGAGGTCTCACGCCTCCGCGAGAAGTCCCAAGCAGATGGGTTAATACACAGCGGGGTCAGAAAGCCGCCAGCCCGAAAGCAGGAAAAGCCTCAGAGAGAGTCGGGCCTGGTTCCCTGAGAGCCCCATGAGAGCATGAGAACAGCTCAGGGTGGCCGGGAGGGGACGATGACAGGTGTGACCCGTCTACAGGCTCTCACCTTGAACATGCTGGCAACCGCAACTCCGGCAGGGTCACCCCGACCTCGGCCCCGCCCACTATGGAAAGACGACTACGGGGGCCTACCAGGGTCCTGATTCTCCGGACTACAAGCGGGTGCGGGTAACAGTACAACAACCAACCGGATGTGGCCAAGGCTTCGTTCACCCGCCCTAACCGGAAGTGGCGTCACAATAGCTGCGCGTCGCGCCAAAGGCTGCGGACAACGTAAGCTCCGCCCTTTTGGAGGCTCCGCCCCTTCGGTGGCTGTTGCTGTGGGGTTGCGGGTGGTTGGCGGCAAAAAGATGTTAAAAGCGCGAGTCACTCTGAGGTGTGCGGCGGGTGGTTCCCGGCGCCGCGGGGCGGTGGAAGTCAGCCTTGTTCTCACTGTTGGGCACCCAGCGACGAAAAACGGGAGTTCTATGCTCAGAGGCAGACGTGCGGGGGCGCTCGCCGGATTCCGATTCCTTGGAAAGCCTAGAACCGAATGCCGGCGAAGGAGCCTGAATTTACCTTTAAAAAGGTTTTTAGATTTTTACGTTGAACTACATGTTTTACAGGTTTTAAATTTAAGCTAATTTGCCACATCTTTTAGGCATAAAGGACTTCATTTTTTCTCTTTAAGATAATTGGAGGCTTCTTTTTGAGAATCAAATATTTGTCCCTTTAATTCTTGCATAAATAAGTAATAATGGCAATAATAAGCCAGGGCCTGTAAACATATCACTCGGGAGGTTGAGTTAGGGGAACTGCCAGTGAGGTCAGGACCAGCCTGGACTACAGAGTGAGACCCTGTCTCAAAAATAATGGCAGTAATTATTTTATTATTAATAGCAAACAGTGTGGCATCTCTCTGTAATCCCAGGACTCTGGGAGGTTGAGGCTGGAGGATGATAAGTTCGAGCCCAGCCTGGGCAATTTAGTGATGCAGTGAGACCTTGTCACAAATAATGAATAAAAAGAGTCAAGGGACTGGAGGAATAGCACAGCAATTAGAGCATTTGCCTAACAAGCACAAGGCCTTGAGTTGATTCTCCAACACCACATAAAACTGGGCCTGGTGGCACATGCCTGTAATCCCAACACTCAGGAGTTTGCAGCAGGAATATTTCCATGAGTTCGAGGCCAGCTTGGACTACGGAGCTCAGGACCAGCCTGGATTACAGAGCAAGACTCTGTCTCAAAAAAAAAAAAAAAAAAAAAGTGAGAGGATGTAGTTCAAGGTAAAACCCTGAGTCCAATCCTCAGTACCACAAAAAAAAGAGCAAGCACTAATGCATCACTTTGGTCCAACTCTGATCTAAGCATGTTAAACATACTCATCCAACGTAAGTAGGTGGGTAAGATTGTCATTGTCATCTGCAGAGGACATTTATATGAGGACACATAGATAGAAGGTAAAAAGCTTGGATCCAGAATCTGTAGTCTGCCTTTAAAGTCTGTGCTCTATGTTAAACATACTCATCCAACGTAAGTAGGTGGGTAAGATTGTCATTGTCATCTGCAGAGGACATTTATATGAGGACACATAGATAGAAGGTAAAAAGCTTGGATCCAGAATCTGTAGTCTGCCTTTAAAGTCTGTGCTCTAGCCTAAACAAATGTCAGACTGTCTTATAATGAGGGAATGTTTCATAGTTCATTTTGCATTTCTACCTTAATCCAAAAGAAAATAGAAGTCCCCACCAGGTGAAAAACAGAAATTTTTGAGATTTGTGCAATGGCATGTTAAGTGCCTTCCAAAGACCTCTAGGAAGCTACCTATAGTTGAAGAAGTGGGGTTTCTTATTGCTGTGAGAAAAAAGCGCTTCTGGGGGAAATGGGCATTTCAAAACGAGTGTTAAAAGAAAGATTTGTCATAGGATTTGGGCTTTGGTTGGGAGATCTTTGGGCAAGTTCAAGGAAATAGGGCTTTGGTCTGGAGTGGATATTGTTAGAAAGTGGGTGTAACTCCAAGGTTTAGCTCTGAGGGTGAGACCAGCTCCTAGATGTTAAAGATTGCTTTTTTCATTCTCAAGAGAATTGTTTATTCCAAGCCATCTCCATACCTATCCCTAAGGAGAAACATTGAATAGAATAGACCACAGGCCTCAAATCAATAATATAATGTCTTACGTATTAGAAGTGTGAAGCAAAGCTTAATAATCATGCATTAGAATAGGAGTTTGTTGTTCGCTACTGGGGATCAAGCCAGGGCCTTTGCACTGAGCTACATCCCCAGCCCATTTTTCATTTTTTAAATTTTGATACAAGGTATCATTCAGTCACTAAATTACCCAGATTCAGCTCAAACTTGCTGTCCTCTTACCTCAACCTCCCAGAGTGCTGAGATTATAGGCCTGTACTACCAGGCGTGGCTCTATATGACTTTTTTTTTAAGGGTCGTAGAATTAGCACAACAACCATTACATCTGACTCTAGTCCAAATGGTATAATAATAGTGATGTGTTTGTGACCTCAAAGGCTTAATTTATATTCTGATTATTTCACTATAGGAAATGAGTAAGCCTTCAGAGGCAACAGGTACTGATGTTCCAAAATCAGAAGATACTGTTGTTCCAGAAGTAGGAGGAGGTACTGATGTTCCAAAATCACCAGAAGGAGATACTGATAATCAACCCCCTCAAAAAAGCCATGAAGCCCTTTTTCCACAGATTTCCAAAGTACAAAAGTAAGTATTTGTCTTTTCGCTTGTATCATTTTTCCACTACTGGGCAGTTTCCAGACTTACCCAGATTTACCCAAATAAACTCAAACACTTCTTATGTATATTAAAAGTTTTCTATTTTAAATTTACTTTCAACAAAAATGAAAGTGCTCCAAAATTTTAAGGAAATACGAACTATTCACAAAGATGAACCTCCTTTTTTTCTTCTCATTATTAATAGAGATGTTTCAGCTCAAAAAATACAGAGAATTTGAGGTAAGTATGTTGACAAAAGGCTATTTCAACTCCTAAAAATGTAGTGTTTATACAGCAGTATATATTTTCTTTCTGGTTTTTCTGACAGAATTATTTATCAAGCAAAAAGATCTGCTAATTCAACATAGAATAGGTAACTTCTGTCTTCTGTTTGGATCTAACAATATTGCCTAGGGTTTTAGAATTGCTTTTTTATTGATCCTAAATGAGTATTTCAGAATTTATTTTTAATGTGGATAACAGTTCCTCTGAATTTAATATACTGTTGTTTTTGTTTGCTTTTTCATTTTATTCCATTTTTTTTAGAATCTTACTCTGTAGCTAAGGCTGGTCCTGAACTCTCTGTGTAGCCCAGGCTGGCCTTGAACTCACAGCATGCTCTCTGCCTCAGCCTACTAAGTGATGGGATTACAGGCAGTCACTTCCAGGCCTGGTTTATGTGGTGCTGGGGAATCAAATATAGGGCCTTGCACTTGCTAGTCAAGTGCTATAACCACTGAGCTATGCTCCCAGTCTATTGATTTCATATTTTAAGATGTTGACATAGTGATGTGTCAATAATAAAGACTTCTGAAATGGGGGCTACGGTGTAGCTCAGTGGTGGAGCCTGTGTTTATCATGTATGTTATGAGTCTTTGAGTTCAATCCCCAGCATTCTTGCACATAATCTCTGAGTTAAAAGTGGCATTAACTGGGCCAGGTGGTGCAGGCCTATAATTCCAGCACTCTGGGAGGCTGAGGCAGGAGGATTGCAAATTTGAGCCCAGCCTGGGCAACTTAACAACTTAGTGCAACCCTGTCTCAAAATCAAACATAAAAATGAATTGGGAAACTGGGCATGGTAACACATGCCTATAAATCCCAGCACTCAGGAATCTGAGGTAGGAGGATTTGCTGTGAGTTTGAGGCTAGCCTGGGCTATGTAGTAAGTTCAGGACTGGTCTGGACTACAGAGTAAGACCCTGTCTCAAAAAAAAAAAAAAAAAAACATGGATTGGGGACGTAGCTCAATGTGGAGACATGGGATCCAATCCCAGTACCACAGAAAGGGGGGGGGGGGTTACCTTTCACCCAGGAATTTTACTTCTAAGAATCTATTCTGTAATATATTAATATGTATAGTTTCATTGCAGCATTAATTGTAACATCAAAGAAAGTGAACCATAATGTCCATTGAAAGGATATAGGTTACATAAGTGTTGCTGTTTTTGTAGTATGAAACCTTGCAATATTAACATGATTACATAAAAGAAAGATAACCAAGATAGTTTGTTAATAAAAAAGACAAGTGAGAACAATATGAAGACTATAATAGTGCTTGAATGAAAAACAAAAGCATATGCACATCCTTCCCTCCCCCCCCCCCCGAACAATTCTTGTGACTCCAGTAGCATATTAAGGCTAACTTGGTATAGTACCAAATATTCTCCTAATAACCCATAGTTCCGGTAGTCTGTTCTTAGTGATAGTCACATTAAGGGAACTCTAGCAGCTCCTCTCCCAAATCATAGTCTGAGTTCTTCACCATCTGACCCATGGATCCATCTCAAATGTAGTAAAAGCAAAACACATCAGGAAAAAAACAGGTGAACTCTTGGCATTTCAAACCCATTGTCCATTGTCTCACATATAAAACTCAGTTTTAATGATCATGTTACTGGTTTTCTCATAATTTTAGACTCTTAGTAATAGAAAGAAGGAAACGAATTCTTTTTTTAACCTATTATGCTACTACTTCAAGCTAATACTTCACATTAATAATGGTTTGTCTTGTTATAAAGCCCTTTATTATGCATTTCTGTGCAAATATCAGACATAAAGGTTGAGTGGAGTTGTTTAGGGGAAAGATTGGGAATTTTATAGTCATATCTAAGTTTGGATCTGGCTTCTCCATTACTATCTGCATGCTGTCATATATGTTCAATAAGTGAGCCTCATCCTGGGAAAACCACCTTCTTGATCATGGTGTTCCCTCTGCCAGGTAAGTGTATGATGTTGTATATGTCATAAAAATCCTGAGCCTCAGCCTTCTTATTTATACAATCAGAATGAAAATATTCTAGTAATATTACTGTTATAAGGATGAGGTTATGTCTCTAAGAAGCCTAACAGAGTAAGTAGTACACAGAAGTTAGACTCCTTTTTCCTGTTGCCATCCTTATGTTATAGTGATTCATATAACATCAAACATTTGCTTAGCATCTGGTATCTTCCAGGCTCTGTACAGTGCAGTTCTAGGAATATAGTGGTGAAGAAGAAAGGCACTGTCTCTACTTTCGCGAGGCTCACAGTCAGGTATAAAGCACTGACACATTTATAAGCAGTTAGAGTAGATTTGTGAGACATGTCATAGAGAAATAAAAATACTTTGCAGTCTCAAAAAGAGACAGACACCCAAATTTGGAGACCCAAAAGATTAGCGTCTCAAGTATACACAGATGATGATAAATAGATTCATTAAGACAGGACCCCACCTCTTCAGTACTTCAAGGTGCATACTGACCACTTTACTGTACCTGCTCTGTAAATGTTTTTCATTTTCTGGTTCTGACTCACTTCACTAAGCATGATGTTCTCAGGTTTCTTCCATTTGCCTACAAAAGCCTCCACGTATGAGAAACCCAGATCACAACTATCTCATGGAACTTAAAACAGAAAACAAAGTGAATGGGGTGGGGGGGGTAGGGTGGGGAGGGAGGGAGGGATAAAAGGAGAGTGGGAAAGTACTTGTCACCTTGATAAGATACATATGTGCACAAAATGCTCAACTTCATTGTAAACCTTAAATTTTGCGCTTATACATATCAATAAAATGGGGGGAAAACTATAGTCAGTAAATGAAGTCTGGGCAGGGTACCACTTCCTGTTTACAGAGCCACCATGTGTTTCAGGAATATTGTGGCACAGGCATTACTGCGGAGAGTGAGCCCTTCTGATGCTGAACTTATTAAAGATCCTAGCATGAAATATAAAATCAAATTCAGCTAATATGTCTCTGCTGATTTATTTTAAAGAGTACTTAACTAGTAAGAGATTTTAGAAAATAATTTTTTAAATAATCATAATTTCCCAGGATATAACAACAAAGTCAATGTGTTGTTTTTATTCACATTTGTCATATGAAGAAACTAAGCCATGATTCTGGCTAACAGTTGGCCACGAGTCTAGCTCTCACCTCACCACCTATTCTGTGCCCAATCGGACACAGATGAGAGAGAGAATCATTGTGAGTATAGAGTGTGGGGCATTACTTCCACTTCAATCCATTTTATCACGAGTTCCTTATGTTCTCTTGGCATCGCCTTTATCCTGCATTCAAGCAACTATTTGAACTATCTTCAGTTCGAGGGGGAGAAGTAATGGAGCCCAAACACTGATGTCAAATAACTAATTTTTGGTCTTTATTCGAGATTGAAGGGTGGAACATTTCCACTTCCCATCATGTTTAAAGTTTTTCTGCATACGGAGAGCCAAGGTTACAAATACTTAGGTGGCAAACATGTATTAAAATCATCACCTAAGGTAATGTTTCATGATACATATTTTATGTTAATGTAGCTTCTTAACATCTAAGCGGTATCTGAATTACACTCAAAGTACACAGGCTAAGTTAGTTCATCATTAAACAGCCCACCAGGCTGGTAGTAGTTTTGTTTTGTTAGGTTTTTTCCATTTTTATTAGTGTGTGTGTTTGTGTGTGTGTGTGTGTATGTATGTGTATATATATATATATATATATATATATATATATATATATATGCAATACACAATGGCTACATTGAGCTTGAGTATTTTGTGTACATATATATTGTGTCAGCATTACAATCTCTTCCCCTCCCCCTTTTTGGCCCTCCTGGCCCCTCCCCATCCCCCCTAACACACATTTGGTTCTATAGAATGCCTGTATTCTGGGTTTCTGATATGAGAGAAACCAAGCAATATTTAACCTTTTGCGTTTGGCTCACTTCACTGAACATGATGGTCTCAAGTTGTATCCATTTTCCTACAAGAGCCTCCAATCTGTTTGTCTTTATGGAAGAGTAGTACTCCATTGTGTACATACATCACATTTTTTGTATCTATCAGTCTGTTGATGGGTGTATCAGCATCTTCTATAATTTAGCTACTGTTAGTTGTGCTGCTATAAACATAGGTGTATGTGTATCTCTGTTATACATTGTTGTTAACTCTTTTTGGAAAGATACCCAGAAGAGATATCACTGGATTAAATGGAATATGTATTTTCAGCCTTTTGAGGAATCTCCATATTGTCCTTTGTAGTGGTTGTACCAGTTTACAGTCCCACCAACAATGTAAAAGGTTTCCTTCCCCCACCCCATTCCCCTGCCCTGCAACCTCACCAGCATCAATTGCTGTTCAAGCTCTTGACATCTGCCATTCTCACTGGAGTAAGATGATACCTTAGTGAAGTTTTGATTTGCACTTCTCTAGTGGCTAAGGGTGTTGAACATCTTTTCATGTATCTGCTGGCCATTTGAACATTTTCATCTGAGAACTGCCTATTCATTTCATTTGCCCATTTTTTGATCTGGTCTTTGATTTTGAGGGGTCTATAATATTCAATTCCTTGTAAAGTCTAGTTGTTAGCCTCCTGCCTGAGGTGTAGGTGGTACTAATTTTTTCCCATTCTGTCAATTCTCTCTTCACCCTTGATAGTTTCCCTTGCTGTGCAGAAGCTTTTTAACTTGATATAATTCCATTTGTTGATTTTGGGAGCTTTTTCTAACAGTTGGCCACAAAACTAGCTCTCGCCTTACCTCCTATTCTGTGCCCAGTCAGACACAGATATGAGAATCAGATGTCCTATTAATAAAATCCTTGTGCTGGGTATGGTGGCGCACACCTGTAATCCCAGCACTCAGGAGGCTGAGGCAGGAGAATTGCTGTAGTTTAAGGCCAGCCTCGGCTACATAGTGAGACCCTGTCTCGAAAGAAGAGGGGTTGGGTGTTCTGGAGGAATGGCACAGCGGTTAAAACATTTGCCTTGCAAGTACAGGGCCCTAAGTTTGATTCCCCAGCACCACATAAAGCCAGGAGTGGTATTGGTAGCACACACCTGTAATTCCAGCACTCAGGAGAATGAGGCAGGAGGATTTCCATGAGTCCAAGGCTAGCCTGGGCCACATAGTTAATTGAGGAGCAACCTGGGCTACAGAGCTTGACCCTGTCTCAAAAAGGAAAAGAAAAGAAAGAGAGAGAGAGAGAAGGAAGTCCTTGCTCATGCCTACATATTCCAGATTTTTGCCTATTTTGCCCTCCAGTAGGTCAGTGTTTCTGTTTTAATATCTATGTCTCTGATCCAGTTTGATTTGATTTTGGTACATGGTGATAGGTGTGTGCCTAGATTCATTCTTCTGCATATGGTTAACCAATTCTTCCAGCACCATTTGTTGAATACCTGTAATTCCAACACTTGGAGGGACTTAGGCAAAAGTATTGCCTTGATTTTGAAGCCAGTCTGGGGTACATAGTGAATTTAGGACCAGCCTGGGGTACAGAACAAGACCCTGTCTCAAAATTAAAACCAAACAATATTTACTTTGATATATTAATCACTGAGTCCCTAAGTTACCCAAGCTGGACTCAAACTTACATCCTCCTATCTCAGCTTCCCAAAGTGCTGAGATTACAGGCCTATGCCAGCAGGCCAAACAACCACACTTTTGATTTTGGGAGCTTTTAATAGCAAGGATAGATATGCAGCAAGGTTTTACTCCTTTAACCCTTATACCTGACTATCATTGAGTTTAAAATATAGACATGTTCATATTTAGCCTTTTATAAATCTTACATCAAAATATTTTTTTCTGGGCTGGTAGTGTGGCTTAGTGTTCGAGCTCTTGCCTAACATGTGAGAGGTCATGAGTTTCATCCCCAGAATCACACACACACACACACACACACACACACACACACACACACACAGTTCTCCTACTAGAAATGTTTCACACAGGCCCGTCTGAATCATATGTTGTTGCATGTTTTCAGGAGTGAAGACTGCACAGCTTGGTGGCTTCTGACCAGAGCCAGCATTTGTAGCATTGAATCCCTGGAGAATTTAATAAAATGAACAGGTCTGCTTTGCTCTCTGTTCTCAGGCAATATCAGGATAAAATTAACTTCATTTCAGAAATATATCAAATCAACTACATATTTTCATAATGGAAGATGATGTTTCTAAAGCACTTATTTGTTCATTTACGTAGATTGACTTCAGATGGGAAAGTGTATGTTTATCTTACATTTGAGGCATGAATTTATGCAACATTCATCTACAGAATAAGCTGAGAGTTGTCATTATCCTCAGTTGTTTCTTTTCTGAGATTATATAATGGGGCTTTTCCAGGAACTGAAATTCTCCTGGGTCAGTTCCTGCCAACTCCTGCTGTGCCCAAAGCTTGAGAAAATGAGAACCTTCGAGGCAGTAACTGGAAATCACTATGTGTACATTAAAACTCATTAGAATGTTGTATAATAACTTCATTAATTTTGTTTTATTTTTGTTGGGGTTTTTTTGTTGTTGTTGTTCCATGGCCAGGAATCAAAAAATTTTTAAACTATGAAGACTTAGCTAGGCTCATGCCTGTAATCCCAACACTTGAGAGGCTGAGGAAGGATTGCCGTGAATTTGAGCCCAGCCTGGGCTACATAGTGAATTCAGGACCAGCCTGGACTACAGCATGAGATCCTGTCTCAAAATAAACAAAGAAGCAAATTTTGGGAAACAATAACAGTAGCTCAGAGATATTAGAAATAAAATAGGTCTTTATGCCTTTGTTTATTGTGCTGTAGTGAGCACTGTCCTACATTAAGCACTGTTTGTTATACAGCCTTCATTTTTCTCATGAAAAATTAGAGGCACAAAGAGATTCATCATTTTGTTGGTTCATATTATAAAAATCTCATACTATTCAGCTTGAGTTTTTTACAAGCATTATAATGAGTTTTAAATAAACAGAACATACCCAGTTTGAAGGGAACAGTTTGGGCTTTGTCCCTTTCATTCAGCTCTAAAACAAACTCCAGTAACACTTAGATTCATGGTTGATAGAAAACTTGCAAAAGTGTAAATTTCCTCACTTCAAGCTTATTCAATTCTTTTGCTCTTTGAACAATGGTATTGTCTCTTTAGCAAACAGATCCAGCTTTTCCTAAGTTTCTTTGTATCTTAATATGAAATAAGTGAGTCAGTTTTAAACCCTTTAGATGTTTAATCTAAATTCTGTTTTAAATGAGGAACTTCACAGATTTTTTTGTTGTTGTTGCTTCACCTTTTCCCTCCTTATTTACATTTCTAGTTTTACTTCTTTATTATTTTTCTGTGCATTTCTCATGTATTCGTGAAGAACAAAAAGCAAAATAAGTGTAAGGATATAGAATAGTCTCAGGAACTTTGGAGAAAAAGAACAAAGAAGATTTACATTACCTGATTTTAGTACTTAAAAAGCCACAGCTGGGAAGCATAGGCAGGAGGATCACAAGTTTGAGCCCAACCTAGGCAACTTAGAAACTTGGCAAAATCCTATATCAATAAATAGCTAGCTAGCTAGCTAGCTAGCTACATAGATAGATAGATAGATAGATAGATAGATAGATAGATAGATAGATAAATGGGCTAGGGGTGTAACTCAGTATAATGGCCCTTGGCTTGATCCCTAGTACCACAAAAAAGCCACATTAATCCTTATGACAATGTAATGGTGACATAAAGATAGATAATATAGGTCAACAGGAGAAAATAAAAAATTCAGAGACAAACTCACACGTAGATAATCAAGGCAGTTCAAATGATGCTATAACTGTCGGATATCCATGTCTGAAAAAGAAGTCTTATTTCAGTTGCCCTCTTGAGTTATCTATTTTCTGAGCAATGCTTGTTTTAGGGTTGCCATTATAGTTTGTCCTCCAGAGAGCAAGTACAGATGACACATGCTGCTCAGAGTATGGTCAGAAGCCCCACAGCGCTGGCATCCACTGGAGTTTGTTAGAAATGCAAAATCTCAGGCTTTACTCCAGACTCCTGAATCAGCACTTTCATTTTAACAAGACCTCCAGGTGATCCCAGCCACTATGCAGTTTCATCCCATTCTGTGGCCTTGGAACATCTTTGGGTAACTAGAGGTTTTGTTTTTCATCAAAAAATAATGTACCTCCAATAGTAACAGTGGTAGAAGGAGGCACATCTCATAAAGTGATGTGCAAATCCAATCGTCACACTTACAAACCACAAAAGGATTTACTTGACAGTTCTTTTTGTTGGGGAGGATACTAGGCATTGAGCATAGGGCCTTTACACTGAGGTGGACCCCTAGCCTACTTTCTTTTTGCTTTTGAGATAGAATCTTATTAAGTTACTAATTGCCTAGGCTTGGCTCAGACTTTGATCCTCCTGCCTCAGCCCCCCAAAAATGCTGAAATTATAGGCTTACACCAATGGGCCTGGCTTAGTTGACAATTCCTTTTTTTTTTTTTTAAGACAAAGTCTCATTCTGTAATCCAGGCTGGTCCTGATCACACTACAAAGCTCAGGTTGGCCTCAAACTCACAGCAATGCTCCTTCCTCAGCGTCCCAAACACTGGTATTATGGGCATGCACCACCATGCGTGGCTTATGTAGTGCTGGGAAATCAAACTCAGAACCTTATATATGCTAGGCAGGCACTAACTGCTGTGGCATTCCTCCAGCCCTTAGTTGACAGTTCTTAACCATTAATATCCAGCAGCTGTTATTGTAAGTCGAAAATTCCTGTCCCTTTGAGGTTTCGTAACTTGAAAAGGAAGGAACTGAGACTGAAGTCCATGTTCTTACCCACTCCTGAGAGTCACATGGTCCCCTGATCACTCTTGTAAGGGCCATATTGTTCCCATTTTTCCCCCAAAGAAGCTGCAGCTCAGAAAGACTTGTTAGGGGCATTGCTTCTTTTTCTGTGATACTAAAGATCTAACCCAGGGCCTTCATACCAAGCTACATCTCTAGTCCATTTTTATTTATTTATTTATTTTTAATTTGGAGACAAGGTTTCGCTATGTGGTCCAGGCTGGGCTTTGTTTTGTCATCTTCCTGCTTCAGCCTCCCAGTATGCTGGGATTACAGACCTATGCCACCAAGCCTGGCTTTAGGTCCCCCCTGTTCATTTTAAAACCAGGGACAGCTTCTGCTAACTGGAAGAGCGCCCCTGAGAGGGTTTGCCTGTCTGGGTTTTTTTTCCCCATCTAGGCTATAGGGAAAGACTTCCCTGAATCAGGCCATACACAATATATGTCTGACAAAGAGCATCTTGGCCATTGGAAGGCAGACCATTTTTAAACCCCTCTCATAACTGAGCAGAGAGCTTGTCCTATGTTGTGAGGCCTGGTTTTTTTGTTTTTTTTGTTTGTTTTGTTTTGTTTTGTTTTGGCTAAAGGACTGGACTTGACTGGAGTGGACCAAAGTACATCCGAGCGCCATCAAATAAGGAAACTGGGACTTAGAGAGTTTGGTGTAGGTGGCCAAGTGGGGCAGTTGATGGAGGAACTAACAAGAAATCCCTTCTGTGAGTAATTTGAACTAAAATAAAATATAGTTATGCCTAACGGGAATGCCAAAAGTAGAAATCACATGATTATCAAATCTGTTCACTATACAATGATCTGTTTTTACTTGTAGTGTCATTGTGGGGCTGGTTAATTAGAACCCACAGGAAACTAATTGCAAGAAAGCATAATGAAGAGATGTGCCAATACTGTCTTTTCTTTAGATGCATAATGGATAAAGAAATTAATGAAATGAAAAGCAAAATTACCTACCTATAGGAAGGCTTCATGTCATATTACCGGTAAACTGTTCTGTTCCTTGAATTTAGTACATTAGGGATGAAACAACATACTTGAATATTTTCTTCTTTTTTTGTTTTCTTTGAGGCTTTAGAGTTAAAAAAAAAGAAATATTCTAGATAACAACATTGAGACTTGGAGTAGAAAATAGGTGAAGTCTAGCTGTTGTGTTGTGTGTTAAGTAAAAAGAACAAAGTTCTGGCTTTGATCATGTTGCAATCATTTGTTTATGGCCTCCTATCAGCTTTATCCCATACTTTCGCAAATAGCACTTTACGAGATATGAAGGAAAAGAAAAATGTATCTGGAATCAGAAGATATTTAAAATTTTTTCTCCACCAAGTTCCCTCAATGTAAACAGATCCTCTGTGGCCAGAAGCACAGATCCATAATATAAATATGTGTTAGAAGAGTCAGCACATACTTAGAGGCATAGAGTATACTTGTCCCTCCTCCCTGTCTGCACGTAGGTCTTAGCAAGAGGATAGGTATATGGGAAAGGTCATGATGTGAAAACAGCAAGACAGCATTTTAGCATCCATATTTTCTGTAATCCTTCTCTTTGTGACCTCTCAGGTGCTTTCCATGAGTATAAACTGTTGACATTGGAGAAAGAACAAAAAATCCTCTATTTGCTTCTCTCTGGCTACTGAGAGTGAAGTCAGAAGGGGTGGTGAGACCTAAGCAACCTAAAATGTACACGTTTCCACCTGGGAATGATGTGTTAGCTAACACATACAAGGATGTCAGTCCCAGTAACACCTTTCAGAGTAGTTCCAAGGGCAGCCCATTCAGTCACCAGATAAGTTTCTCTGCATTGATGGCATAAATGACATTAATAAGCTTGTTCTGTTTTTGTTTTTTTCTGAGATAGGCTCTTGCTCTGTAGCCCAGGCTGGGCCTGAACTCATTATGTAGTCAAGGTGGCCTCAAACACACAGGAATTCTCCTGCCTCAGCCTTCCAAGTGTTATGATTACAGGCACACACCACACCCAGCTTATGTGGTGCTGGGGAATCAAACCTAGGGCCTGTGCTTGCTACACAAGTGCTCTAACTGCCGTGCTATTCCTCCAGCCCCTTGTTCTTTTTTTTTTTAAGGAAAAGAATGTTTTGCAAGGAGAAAAAAACAAAATTAAAACTGTGATCTTCTGAAAATTATAGACTCTACCACACCTCTAGTCACATTCTCTAAGTATATAGCTATGACTGTGGAAACAAATGTTAAATAGTTAAAGTACTCCCATATAATCTCTTCCTTATACATAACTTTTCTACTGAGTAGCAAATTGCTAGGAGAAGAGAATGATATTTGATGTATTTATCAGGAAAAAATGTAGTGTATGCTGATCATGAAAGGTACTGTACTGCTCTTTTAAAAATCTATTTTCTATTCTCTTTCTAGGCAAACGTGATAGCTATAAAATATAGGAAAAAGTAACTTAGAGCAGCAAGCTAAGGAAGATGAATGTGTTTTCAGTAAGGCCAAAATAAATGACTCAGAAGACATTCTTACTCCACAAGGTAAGGAATTTAGATTTAGATACTAAAAACCAAACAAACAAAAAAGGCCTTCCTAATCCTATCCTTCAAGAAGAAAGAATCATGCACTTTTTATTGTGGCAAAATATACAAAATTTAAACCTTACCATTTTAAATTATGCAATTCAGGGCACTGAATACATTTACAGTGTTGTGTAACCATCACCAGCATGTAGTTCCAGAACTTTTTTGTTCTCCCACAATGAAACCTGGCATGCAAGAAGTAGTCACTCACAATTCCTCTGTCATTCCAGCCCCTGCCAATCCCCAGTCTTTCCGTGTCTATGGATTTGCTTAGTCTAGATCACAGAAATGTAATAGTGCCATATATGACTGTGTGTGGAGAGCAAGTGATAGCTAGAGTGTGGAGTTTCTTCTTGAGGTGATGGAAATGTTTTAGAATTAGTGGTGATATTTGCATAATGTAAATATACTTAAAAATCACTGAGTTGCATACTTTATTTATTTATTTGAGATATAGTCTCACTCTGTAGTCCAGTCTGGTTCTGAACCCACTATGTAGCCCAGGCTGGCTTCAAACTCACAGCGATCATCCAGCCTCAGCCTCCTGAGTGCAGGAATTACAAGCATGCACTACCATGCCCAGTTTATGTGGTACTGAGGAATCGAACTCAGGTCCTTGCATTTGCTAGGCAAGTGCTCTAACCACTGTGCTATTCCTTCAGCCTGGCAGGAATTACAGGCATGCACTACCCTGCCTGGCTTATGTGGTGCTGGAGAATTGAACCCAGGGCCTTGTGCTTGCTGTGCAAGTACTCCAACTGCTGAGTTATGTCCCCAGCCCCTGCACACTTTAAAATGCTACAAATAACTGGGCCCTGTGGTGCA
Source organism: Ctenodactylus gundi (assembly GCA_004027205.1). Classification (NCBI taxonomy): domain Eukaryota; kingdom Metazoa; phylum Chordata; class Mammalia; order Rodentia; family Ctenodactylidae; genus Ctenodactylus; species Ctenodactylus gundi. The sequence goes on from PVKB01002096.1 coordinate 234,813, forward strand.
GGCCCATAATCCCAGGATTCTAGGAGTCAAAGGCAGGAAGATAGTAAGTTTGAGCCCAGCTAGAGCAATTTAGCAATTTGGCAAGACCCCGTCCTGAAATCAAATATCAAAAATGAGCTGGGGATATAGCTCAGTGCGAAGGTTCTGTGCTCAATCCTCAGTACCAGAAAAAGGTATAAAAAGTGAATTTTGTATTATGCAAATTTTATCTCTATTTTTAAAAACCAATAAATAAAAAATTACCAAACAGTACTAAAATAATGTCTGGTGGAGATCTGGTCTAGTAAGGAAGAATTATTTTATTGTTTGAATGCTTTCTGCAACAAGTAACAGAATACTCCCAATCTCAGGAGACCTCAATAATAGAAACTCTTTATTGTCCTGTTAGAGAAGCCCACAGGTAGACAGTTCCCAGGCTAGCAGACTCAGCAGCTCAAGGACAACACTTGTGTTCTGAGCCAGTTTCTCTCCAGTCCTACCGGCTCCCTTCCATAATAAAAAAAACTGATTTTCATATCCTTAGCTCCTCTCAAAGACAGGAAGACTCATAACATCTTCCTCTCTTCATCTCAAGAAGGAAAATCTGTTCCAGAAGCCCTAATAGATTTCTGGTCCCATTAGTCTGAACTGGGCCACATGTTTTTCCTAAACCAATCACTGATAAAGGGAAATGCCATCCTTCCCATGTGTGAATTAGAACCATCATGGTTCATGTGCTGAGGCCCTCCTCCCATGAGCATATTGTTCCGTACCTAAGAACGAAAGCTTTACAAGCTAGGTAGGAGTCCATGGGCAAACAGTGGATATCACATACCAATTGGGGTTGAACAGGTTGCACCACCCAGGCAAAGGCTCTGGGGCACGAGGGTTCCAGTGTTGGAAGAAAGCAGGTATGTGTGAATGGAAAGAGGGTACACAGAGGCCTGCAGGGCTTGGAAGAGATCGTGCAGGGCTTTAGACCACAGTAGGGATTTATTTTATCCTTCCTTCCAGACTGGGCTCCAATTTACAATAGGCTCAGCCTCCCACAATACTACCTTCTTTATTCTGGGTCTGGTAAGAATCTAATGCAATATTTCAGATCTAGTGAGTGAAGATATTCCTGATGAGATGCAATCAAAACATACAGTGAACCCCTAATTTTAAAAATAAGTTTTAAAACACTGCTCGTGTCGGCTGGTCTTGAATTCTCTACATAGCCCAGGCTAGCCTCATATACACAGCAGTCTTCCTGCCTCAGCCTCCCAAGTGCTGAGATTACCGGTGTGTACCACCATGCCCAGCTTATGCAGTTTTGGGAAATTGAGCCCAGCGCCTTGTACTTGCTAGGCAAATGCTGTAACTGCTAAATTATGCCCCAGCCCCTAAATTTTTTTAAGTTAAAAAACTTCACAGTAGAAGATATGTTACCATTCATCCCCCTCGATTGATTGATTGATTGATTGATTGATTGATTGATTTGAGACACGGTCTCACTCTGTAGGCCAGGCTAGTTCTAAACTACTATGTAGCCCAAGCTGTCCTTGAATTCATGACAATACTGTCCTGCCTCAGCCTCCTGAGTGCTGGATTTGCAGGTGTATACCACCACACCTAGTATCCCCCTCAATTTAAATATACTTATTCCATTGTTCTTGCCACTTTCTGAAGCAATTCTAGAAGTCCTCTTTTGTTTCTTTAGTTACAAATTCGTGGCTGCCTGGACATCCTGAATTGGTTACAAACATCTTCTTTTTGTGGTCTTTTTGACTGTGGGGAAGAGTTAGCCATCACATCACCAGATCTAGTCACAAGGTGAATGAGGACATATCATGATGTTTTCACAAACCTGTCTTTCCGTTGAATGACACTTAGCAGCAGTACACACCACATTTTTTTTTTTTTTACCATGCCTCGTAAAGACACTGAGGAAAGAGAATGTCCAGACTGATTCACAAAGTGGCAAAAGTAATAGGATAAGAGTATTTGAAGTGAGGAGGATTAATGGCAACGTTTCTTTCACTGTGTGTTTTGATCACACCTCAGTTTGATGACTCCTGAGTGTTTTCAGATAGATGATAGTAGCTTGGTTTAGAGCTGTGATTCTGGAAACATGAGAGAGAGAGAGAGAGAGAGAGAGAGAGAGAGAGAGAGAGAGAGAGAGAGAAGCAGCGGACTTGGCTGAAAGGGAGGGAAGGTATCTGCACAGCTTCTAGGTTTCCAGGTTACCTGAATGAGTGGATAGCAGTGCTGGATCAGGGCCCTTAAACTAGATCCCCAAATAATAATATCAGATGCTTCTGTAACACGATCTCTCATTTTGCAAGTTTTAAAGCAATAAGCAATCCCAAAATTCTGCCTCATAATAGTGTATATGACCTTAGCCCTTCAGTTGGTTCCTTCAGTGTGAAACATGAAATTAATACAGTCCTAGAGACTCCTGATTGTGTTTCTTTTAGAGACATAACCTATATGGTTAGGAAATTGGACCTGAAAATAGGTAGAGCCAGGATATCAGCTATCTTTGCTAAGGACATGGATCACATAGCCTGGGTTGTCACTATGTCAAAGATTGTTCTTGTAAAGAGGACACAGCCATACTGCAAGAGAGATATAAGATAATTGTGAACCTTTATTGAGCCCACATAGGACATTATTCTTACCCTTTCATAGGCATATTATATCCTTTAATCTTCAAGTTTGTAAATCATGTGACCCTTTCTACAGATAAGGAAAAAGTGGTTTCACAAGGTTCAAAAACACTTGCCCAAGGTCACACAGTGAATAAATGACAAAGCAAGACTGTTGACAGGTCTGCAGTGCTGACTCATTTTACTACCTCATTCTAATAAAATAAAATATGTAGGCAGTTTAACTGTGCACAGTAGTGCAGGACCATAAAAATGATCATGCAAGGCAAAATCACGCAAAGAGAACTTGATAATCACTGGGGAGATTTCTGATTATCCTGTCACCCTTCAACATATTTGAAAAAAATAACTCTTTTGTTATCTGTTATAAATATATAGGAAAATGAGGGGCTAGGAGAATAACACAGCAGTTAGAATGCTTGCCTAGCAAGTGCCAAGCCCTGAGTTCAGTTCCGTAGCACCACAAAATTGGGCATGGTAGCACACTAGTCCCAACACTGTGGAGGCTGTAGCAGGAGGATTGCTGTGAGTTCAAAGCTGGCCTGGCCTCAATAATGAGTTCAGGACCAGCCTGGACTGCAGAGCCAAAAATTAAATAAATAAGAAAATGAAAAGAAAAATTTAACACATTCAATATGCTATAATTTTTTCTTCTGTTTTTCTTTTTCTTTCTTTTTTTTTTTTTGAGTCAAGGTCTTACTAAAACAACAACAAAAAAAACTTGCCAGCTGACCTGGACCCCCATGGCACATCATTTTGACAGGCTGAGGCAGCAGGATCACAAGTTCAAGCCCAGCCTAGGTAACTTAGTGACTTAGTGTGACCCTGTTTCATAATCAAAAATAAAAATGGAATGGGAATGTAGCTCAGGGTTAAGGCCCTAGGCTCAGTTCCTGTTACCACAAAAAGTTATCAACTCCATACTTTGCTGTCTGCGTGTAAGCTGAATAATAGATCCACAATGACTAACCACTTTCAGATTTTGAAAGAAGTGACATCAAAGGCCTGGGGCATAGCTCAGTGGCTAAAGTGCTTGCCTAGCACATGCAAGGCCCTGAGTTCAATTTTCCAGCACCACATAAAGATTAGCTAGATATGGTGTCACATGCCTATAATGCCAAGAACTCAGGAGGCTGAGGCAGGAGAATTGCCATGAGTTTGAGGCCAGCCTGGCTACATAGTGAGTTCAGAACCAGAGCAAGACTACAGAGCAAGACCCTGTCTCAAAAAAAGAAGTGACATCATTTATCACTAATTATGATACATGTTTGTCATTAATGTTGTAAGCTAGAAGCTGAAGACCTAACAGCACAGTTTGTACCGTATACACTTGCTCACAGTTATATTGTGGCAACAAAATTGGTACTAAGGTGTTGGGGTCTGGTATTATTCAACAGAGTGGTGGTGATTAAAATTCGTGTATCCCAAAATGGTGCAAGAAAGGGCTGCCTCTGTGTGTGTAAGAGGGTGTGCATGTGCATAGCATGAGTGTGTGCAGTATACCCTAAAGGCCTCATTGTTTCCTCACATTGTAGGTCACCATTTGCTAGCATCATAATTTTTCTGCCCTATCTCAATCTCTTAAATACACATTTATATTGTGAAATTAATTACATTATTTGTATTTTTAAATCCCTGATTCAAAATTATTTTAAATTGGAAGCAAATGGAAAGTGAGATTTCTACAAATACTCACTGAAAAGTAGTGAAATTCTCCACTGAGCACCAAAGAAGAATTTGTTGTTTATGAGAAGGTTTTATGCAGATTTCTTTTCAACTCCAGCATGTCACAGACAGGAACCACCAGTGAGGCAGAGTACAAAGGTATTACTCATTTTTAGGTCCTTCTTGAGCTTAATTTGTTGGAATTATATGTGCCATAAAAATGTTGATACTTAGTGAATGTAGTACAATGGGCATGATTCTGTGTTACATGCATCCTGCCTTCAATGTGGGAGCTGAAACACAGACAGGGAACTGAAACATCTCTAAGTAGTAATAATAGTCATGGAAGAGAGATGTCAATAGAGTTCAGAGATAAGACCAAGGAATGCCTTTTGGATGAAGTAACATTTGAGTGAACTGTGGGAAACATGTCTAAAACCATCAGAGATTATTCTGTATCTTTTCTTTCCATATAGTATTCCAGTGTCCTGGATGAAATTTCTGCCTCATAAGGTGGGAAAGACAATTTTTGGAGGCAATTAGACCTTGAAAGCATTCCCAGGTCACTGATGATCTATGACATCATTGTTTATATGCAGTCTAGAGTCATCTCAGACTGTTTTTTAAAAAGAAAGGAAGTACCTTTCAAAAAGACTGAAAACAGAACAAATGTATGACAGCCAGTTACGGATTGTATCAGAAGTGAGGTAAGAGATCTTTCCTGAGGGCCATAGTACTGCAGGAAGTTTTTTAAATGTTCACATTCTACCAGAGAGCTCACTAAAAATAATGTGGTATATGGGGAAAATAAAGTAGGGCAGGGTTGCCCAAAACATGTGCAACTTCACACAGAGAGCACCAAGAAAAGGGACAGTGGGTACCTAGGCAGTAACTCATACCACCAGACAGGCAGCTCATGGTGGCAAATAAAAAAAAGACAGCAATACAAAGGAAATGCTACTAACTAGAGGAGGTAGTGGGCTTGGAGCTGTGCAGATACAAATGGGGCCTTGGGTCCACGTGGCTGCCTCTTAAGTTGCCATGAGACAGTGCAACCGGCTGAGAACCAAGGGGGACTGGTAAGGGTGGCTGCAGGCTGGGTGGGTAGGAGGGAGAGCCCTGGGTCCCTTTGCTAGTTTGTGCTTTCATAAGTATAGCTGACAAGGCTCCTCCTGTTGCCCATGCAGCACAGAGCTCAGGGCTTTTTCCTTTTGTGCTGAGGGTTCTAATTCTGTTCTTGCTATTCTGATTTGACTATTATTCTTGCCTAGCATAAATTGCATCCAAAATGCAGTGATATTATTTCCTTCTTTACCAATAGCATGTGAACCAATTTGCATTTTGGAAAAGCTCGTTATAGCAAAATAAATGTGTTGTGAATAAGAATGCTCCATTTATATTATATTCCTTTTTTCTTTGCATTTCTAAGACTAACCGACCCATCTTGTTTACAAATTAAGCTTTTTTTTTTCAAGCTGACTTTCCTAAGAAAATGAAAGAGATAGGACTGAATGAGACTTATTGACAATCTATTTTCACACACTCGCATTTGAAATGAAAAAATACTGTTTTACTATACCACAAACCTGCCGAGTTTTGTTTTGTTTTGTTTTTTCTTTTGGTAATAGGGAGGAGTGGTACTGATCCAGTAGTAGAATTTAACCTGTTTATGATCAAGGCTATACATTTGCCAGGCAGAGGGCCTGATTTAGGGCACAGTCTGTCACCACGAAATAGATTTTCTCTTAACTCACCCATTTAAGTAGTGAATATGAAATTTAACCTTGTTATCACTAAGGTCACATAAATGATATAATTTTTCTTGCCACTGTATATAACCCCACGCACCCTGCTACTTGGATTTGTGCTACTGATTATCTAAGTATGGATCACTTTTTATTATTTACATATCACTTCCCTTTCCCCTTCCTACCTTCTCCCCTCCCCCTCACTTTCCCTTTCCACAGAGTCCATCTTCTTACTTCCTTTCTATATCTTACATTTATTATGGTTTGGTTTCCTATGAAACCATATGATGTTTAACTTTCTGGGTCTGACTCATTTTGCTGAGCATAATGGTCTCAAGGTGCACCCATTTTCCTACAAATGATTCAAATTTGCCATTCTTAATGGCAGAATAATATTCCATTTTGTATGTATACCACATCATCTTTATCCAGTCATCTGTACTTGAGCATATTAGCTTCTTCCAAGATTTGGCTATTATAAATTCTGCTTTTATAAACTTGAATATACATATATCACTATGATATGATGACTTTAACTCTTTTGGGAAGATCCCCAAAGAGGTATAGCTAAGTCAAATGGAATGTTAATATTCAGTTTTCCAAGAAATCTCCATCCGAGTATGAATCACTTTAAGAGCCAACCAAGTAGCCAGAATCTGGATCAACTGAAGAGAAGCAAATACTGTCATAAAGGGGGTTTGAATGCAATCTTAGCTTGGGATCTCCCAGATAGAAGCAAACCCTGAGACCAAGATCTGAAGTTGAATAGTTTATTTGGGAGGTAATCCCAAAAAACATTGATGGAAGGGGGAAGAGAAATGAAGCAGACAAGATAAGGTAGCAAAACTGTGAGTTAGTAA
>PVKB01002096.1:241815-321185 GCA_004027205.1 Ctenodactylus gundi
AGAGAGAGAGAGAGACAGACAAACATATACTGTGGATCGAGCACAGGGCCTTCATACTGAGCTACATTCCCAGCCCATATTCTTTCAGTTTTGATTTTAAGACAGGATATTGCTAAGTCACTAAGTTGCTTAGGCTATACTCAAATTCTCAGTCCTCCCACCTCACTTAGCCTTCCAGAGTGGCTAGATTACAGGCCTGTGCCACTAGGCGTAGCTAGGCAACCTGCAATCGTCTCAGCACATGGACTATTGTTTTCAAAGACAGCCGTCAGTGTGAGCAGTATAGACACTGGCAGGTAGAAGTTAGGCAGATGTGCCTTGCAATGGTTAGGCTAAGGGGATTGTGGGTATGGCACCAATTGTATCTGATCCCAACACAGATTTAAAAAAAAAAATAACTTGTGGCCAGAAGCAGCAGTATATGCCTGTATTTTCTGATACTTAGCCTGATACCAGCCTGGGCAATCTAGTGAGACCCTGTCTCAGAATAAAAAAAAAAAAAAAAAAATTAAAAAGGACTGGGGGTACAGCTCTGTGGTAGAGTACTTGCCTAGCATATGCAAGGCCTTGGATTCAATCTCCACTATCACACACACACACAAAAATTTGTTCTTTACACCATTATGAAACATAAAACTTTTTGGTGTTAGTATGTATCTGTGTGTGTGTGTGTATATATATTTTTTTTCCAAGAAAACTTATTTTTATTCATTTGCAGTACCGGAGATTAAACCAGGCCCTTCGCACTGAGCTACATCCCCAGCCCTTTTTTTTTTTTTTTTTTTTTTTTTTTTTTTTTTTTTTTTTTTTTTTTTTTTTTTTTTTTTTTTTTTTTTTTTTTTTTTTTTTTGTCTTTATTTTGAAACACGGTCTCACCAAGCTGCTTACTTGCCCAGCTTGGGCTCAAACTTGTGATCTTCTTGCCTCAGCCTCCCATAGTACTAGGATTACAGGCCTGTGCCACCAGGCCTAGCTTCCAGGAAAAATTATTTTAAATTGACACTGGGTTTCATAGCATAATATATTTCTGAAAAAAAGCAATAGACATTATTAAGAAAATAGTCATTATTTCTAAACTTTGTTAGGAATAAGAAAGCACCACTGATTTGAGGTTGTATCCTGTCATCATGATAGCTGACTTTGAGTTGTTTATTTCAGTATTGGTTCTTATAAGCTTTTTTCTAGGTAACACTTGGTTTTATTATTTTCATCAGCACCAGCTGCATCACCTATGTACCTCCATAAGTACTAGGTAAGGAATAATGCTGTATAAAATTAAGCAGAAAATAACTTTAACTTAAAAGTTCACATATTCCATATACTAAGACCTGGGATATATTTACTAGTGAGCACTTTAGTACAGTTTGGAACTTGCTTTACATTTATATTTCCTCTTGTGTGCTTTGTCTGTCTGTCACACAAGCATCTTCTAGGTATCTGTCCCTCCTACGTGTTCGACCTTCACATCAGCCCGGCAAAGTGCAAGCCACAGTGAGCCATCAGGAGTGTCCACCTAAACATGCACCAAAGAAAGTAGAAGAAATTTTTAAAAAGCATCTTGAAAGGTGAAAGCATCAGATGTTTCTGAGGTGACCGTAAGTTTAACTTGTACTGTATTCACTATTTTGAACAATATTCAAACACTCTGTCAGGAATTTTATTTGTATAAGTAAGATTTCCTTAACTTACACATTCAAAGCTGAAAATACCTTTGGCATATTATTCCTTGGATAGTATAAAGCTACTTTCATTTTGGTAACTATATTTTCAAAATTTTAAGCAATATTAGTAACTATTCTGGTAAACACCAGATGTTTTGGCTTCACATCAGCAGGAGTTGGCAAAAAGAAAAAACCAGCAAACTATTGTTTCCATATGTTGATACTATAAACTTCAGCCCATCTCTGATGGTGTTTGTCTCAGAATGGAAATAGTCTCTAAACTTCTGTTGTTGTCAAGAGGCAAGATCTTACTGCATTCCCCAGACTGGTCTCAAACTCCTAGGCTTAAATGATCCTCCTGCCTCAGCCTCCTGAGTAACTTAGACTACAGGCACAGCTCTATCTAAATTTATTAAAAGCTACTCATATACTATATAAAGTATACTTTCAGATTGTAGAGTTATTTATTAGGACTACATATTGATACATATATTTTTTGAGACAAGGTGTCACTGTATAGTACAGACTGGTCCTGAACTCATTTTATGTAGCCCAGGCTGGCTTTGAACTCATGTCAGTCCTCCTGCCTCAACCTCCTGAGTGCTGGGATTATAGGTGTGTGCCACCATGCCTAGTTTATATAGTATTAAGGAATCAACTCGGGGTCTTGTGCTTGCTAGGCAAGTACTTTAGCTACTGTGCTATTTCTCCAGCCCTTGATATATTATTTTGCTGTAAAATTTCTGTGGGTGAGGCTAAGTATAAAGAATCAGATATAAAAAATAGAAGTAGCAAAGGCCAAGTATAAATCACTTGCTGCTTCTGTTTTTAATTCTGCCAAGGAACCAGAAACAACCACATGTTATACAAAGCAAGAGCAGCCAATTCATTTATCCAATCTGTCTTTAAAAACCGAGGAACCTAGGGAATCTGTGATACCTGAATCCACGATACCGTGTGAGGAAAAGAGGCTGAGGAAATGCTTAATTGGTATCAGTAGCTGTATATGGAGTATTATTCTGCAGCAGGATACCCAGCTAATTTACAGAAACCCTAAATTGCTTAGCATTTGCCTGTCTGTGTGTAAATAAAGGAGAATCAGATAGAATCCAGCTTTGGTATGCTGTCCTAATCAAATGCATGACGTATCCATATGCCACTCTGTATTACCATAGACATGAATGTTTTTTACTGACAGAATTTGAACCTGAATAAGTTATCTCTGTTAGGTGACTTTGAACTAGCAGTATATATTTCTCTTCAGGAAAATGAGTACATTAGTCCCTAAGATTTTATTCAATTTTGACTTTTTTAATTTAGAAAAATATCTGGAAAGGCCATGCTTAGCATAAATATTAGAATTCATAGGCTAGAAGGCCGCTCTTGAGTCAGCCTCCAGGGTCTTGTGAATGACCTATTCTGAATTATAATAAAAATAATAATAGATTTGTTGCTACAGTAGGCATGACATAGCATACCTAATCATTATTGAGCATTATAAGCACCTGGGGCCGAATGTTGCATCTGCTGTAATGATTTACTGTGGATATATTTCAAGTATAAAGACTGTTTTGAGTAATATTTACCAATGTCATTTTGAGTTGATAGATTCACATTCCTGATGCAGTGCAAATTATTGATTTCTTCTGTGATCAGGCTACTGGATTTTATCAAAGCTTGCCGGAGGCTGAGATAAAGTGCAGTTATTTACTGAACTGTAAAGATGCAAGTTTTGATTTTTCTTAACGTTTAAAATGCATAGATTGATTGTTGATCTAACTCAGACATGGTTACTATGAAAAGATCTAATCCTCAGCTATAGTGTTCTCTTAAATTTTAAAGAATATCAGAAAAAATATTGATGATTTCTACTAGAATGTATTTCACATAGGCACATAATATGATAATAATACAGCCTCATTTGATACCCAAAAACAGAAGACTAATCCTCTTGCTTCAGAGCTTATCATGGACCCTGCTTGAAAAGAAAAATGCCAGTTTGTCCTCAGGAGTCACACATATTCTCATTTATTCATTTAGAAAGCAGTCCCTTGTCCATTCAGTTGCTTATCAGATTTAGTCACCCATCGTGTGTGTGATAACAAAACCAAGGAACATTTCAGGGAGCCAAATGAGGACACCAACAAGGAAAAAAGGCACATGCTACATTTCAGGGGACCCACTCCTCATATTTCGTCACCCATAATTTCCCTCTCATTGTAACATGTTAAACAATGAAACCATGTCACACGAAAACCTTTTATGTACAGCAGAATTACACATAATCCCATCAACGTAATATAGTACTGTTTTTAATTACCTGTACCATTCTAATCTGTCTAAATACCCATATGTTTTTCACGTGGTTGTAATCACAGGTAAATAACACAAAGGTTTAAAGTTCTTACTTAATATTATATCTTAAATATTTAAATTATAGTTTTGTTGTTTTTGCAGTACTGGGGATTTGCAGTACAGGGAATTTGCACTGAGCTACATCTCCAGTCTTTTTTGTTGTTTTGTGACAAATTCACTAAATTGCCCAAGCTGGACTCGAATTTGTGATCTTCTGGCCTCAGCCTCCCAAAATGCTGGGATAATAAGCCTGTACCACCAGGCTCAGCGTAAAGAAGACTTAATGGTCACATGATAGCTTATTAGTTCAATAAAGCATAATTAACTTAGACATTTTAGTTTCTAGTTTTTTCACTACTAAAAGGTAACACTAGAATAGATACCACACAGAGACTTATTTCTTTTGGCTGGCCTTCTATTACTTATTATCTGTTTTTATTTTATTTTATTTTTCTGTTACTTATTTTTAACCTAAAAGAAGTGCACCATAATCAGAGAACATGATTTGTATGATGATGAATCTGGGAAATTTGTTGACTTGCTTTATAGACCAAGTACATGGTCACTTTCTATAAATGTTTCTTGCACTTTTTTTGGTCCTGGGAACAGAACCCAGGACCTACACACTGAGCTATATTCCCAGCCTATTTTTATTCATGATTTTGAGGCAGGGTCTCGCTAAGTCACTAAGTTGCATCGATTGGTCTCAAACTTGTGATTCTCCTGCCTCAGCCTTCCAAAGTGCTAGGCTCACAGACCTACGCTGTTGGGCCTGGCTGTTTGTTGTACTCAAAATAAAAATGTAGAAAGGTCAATAATTATCCTTTTGATCACATTTATTAATTGTATTGTGTTTCCTGTATCCTACTGATTTTTGGTCTGTATGACATCAGTTACTAAGAAAGATATTTTATATATGTCGTTTTTATTTTTCACAAGGTCTCACCCTGTAGTCCAGGCTGGTACTGAACTCACTGTGTAGCTCAGAATGGCCTTAGACTCAAGGCAATCCTCCTGCCTCAGCCTCTCAAGGACTGTGATTACAGGCGTGCACCACCACGCCTGGCTAATTTTTTTCCCATTTTATTGATACGTGTAAGTGCAAAATTTAAAGTTTACATCGATCTTGAACATTTTGTGCACATACATATCTTGACAAATTTTTATGTGGTGTTTAGGAATCAGACGCAGGGCCTTGTGCATGTTAGGTAAGTACTCCATCCACTGAGCTACACCCCCATTCCATTATTTATGTCCTTTTATGGTGGTAGACTTGTCAGTTTCTCATAATTTTATGCTATGTTTCGATCTTAAATGTCCTCTGAAAGCCCATGTGTAAAAAGATTTGGCCCCCAGCGTGGCACTGTTGGTGGTGGTAGAACCTTTAAGAGGTAGATCCTAGTGGAATGTCCTAGGTCATTGAGGTAGCTTATCCTGAAATGAGATAATGGAGCCCCACACCCTTCTCCTCTTCTCTTTTTCTCTTTCTTACCATGAGGTGATCAGCTTTGCTCCTCCACATGCTGTCATCAAGATGTGCTGCCAGAGGCCCAAAACACGGACAGAAACTTCCAAAATGATGAGCCAAAATGAATATTTTTCCTTGATAAATTATTTCAGGCTTGTACTAATACAGTCTGTCAGTTTTACTTCATCTAAGTTGAAGATACCATTAGGTCCACATAAAATTTCAGAATTAGTGTCTCTTTGAGGCTGGAGGAATGGCACAGCAGTTGAAGCCCAAGTTCAAGGCCCTGAGTTCAATTCCCTAGCACTACATAAAGCCAGGTATGGTATCATGCTTTTAATACCATCACTTGGGAGACTGAGGCAGGAGGATTGCCATGAGTTCAAGGCCAGCCTGGGCTACATCATGAGTTCAGGACCAGCCTGGGCTACAGAGTAAGACTCTGTATCAAAAAAAGAAGAATTAGTATCTCCTGGTGAATTGAGTCTCTGTCATAATGTAAGGTATTATCTTTATTTCTAATAATGCATTTTTCCTTGAAGACTATTTTGTTTAATATGAACAGATCTATTCTAGGTTTCCTCTGGTTAGTGTTTGTGTGGCATATGCTTTCCCATCTTTATAAAATATTCTGTGCTTTTGTGTCAGAGACTGGCTTGATGCTCACTAATTTTATTTCCTCTGCCTGGGAACATGGGACTGCATTTCCCAGCTTTTTGCAGTTAGGTTTGGTACCATATGAGCTGAGTTAGGCCAGAGTGAAGTGGGCAAAAGTGATGTCTGCACTTCTAGGCTTGGCCTCTGAAATGCACACAGGTACGCTGGGTCTATTTCTTCCCTCCGTCCCCCTTTCCCATGGCCTAAGGAAAAGAATTGCAAGGTGATAGGAGTTGAAAGATCTCATATTTCTATGTCACAGACTGAAAGAGAGGCCATGAGAACAGTAGCTCAATATGATGAACTGTGGTGTGTGCAGGAAATAAACTTTGGGCCCAGGGTGTAGCCCACTGGCAGAGTGCTTGCCCAGCCCACATGAAACTCTGGATTCCACCCCCAGCACCATAAACAGAAACAAAGAAAAAAACATTATTGCTTTAATTTCCAGAAATCTTAGGGGTTACTATAACAGGTAACAGTAATTATGAGGTATATCAAAATATACAGCAAATATTTACATTTTAAAAATTTATTGCAGTAAAAGATATATTGCTGATAATGCCTTTAAAAGCATTCCCCATTAAGGAAGAACAAATGATCAAGCTGTTATATATACGTGTACCAATTCCTTAAGCTGAATGTAATTATTATGTCTTGCCAATACATACTAAATAAAAAGAACTTGTAAATGTTCTCCTTTGCTTCAAACATACTTATCCCATCATTTTTGCCACTTTCTGAAGTAATTCTGGACATCCTTTTTCATGTCTTTACATGGGTGCCAGTTTGTGGTCAGATGGTCTATGGTCATACCCACCCTTCAATGGGGTACATAGTTTGCACTGTTACTATTTTCCTGTAATAGCTTCTGTGGCTTACAAGGCCAGGTATATAGCAGTCAGCTGTTTCTCTGTCAAAGAATATCAGTCTCTAGCCCCTTTCCATAATTGTGACCAGAACCCAAAAGAGCTTTGTGAGCATTGTGAATTTGCCAAAACCATCTACAGTCACATGGACAGTTTACAAAGGAGTCTACTATTGATAAAATCTGTGCTTGGGCCATCAGGTGTTTTGTAGTCACAAAGGTCTGTTCTACTTCAGGAGTCCAATCCCAGGTTTCACCCTTCCAGGTCAACCCATATAAAGGTTTTGCCACCTGTGGCATATGTGGGATAAGTACAAGAGTACCCTAATAATCCCAAATAGGCTTGTAGGTGTTTCATCTTCTCAGGATGGAGAAACACTTGACTTATCGATAATAGCCTCAGGCATAACTTTTGTCTTACCTGACCAGATAACACCCAAGAATTTGACAGATAATTCAGGTCCCTGTATACTTTGATTTTTGTTGACTGCCCACTCCTAGCCATCTAAAGGTTCTTACAGGCTAGTGGCTTTGACCTTGAGATCTACAGGAGAGCCAGAAGTTAATATGATATCAATGTAATGAAACAAGTGGACAGAGGATGGGTGTTCCCACAAGGTCGGATCCTGGGCCACTAGGCCATGGCACATGTGGGAATGTGCAGGTAGTCTTGTGGCAGAAGCACAGGTGTCCATTGTCTTCCTTCCCAAATGGAAGCAAATTGATCTTGACTCTCTGATGCACTGTCAATCAAGAAGAAAACACTATCCAAGTCTACTACATAATGATAAGTTCCCAGTTCATGAGAGAGCTGGTCCATAATGTTTGTGGTGTTAGGTACATCAGCATGTAAGGAGAGGACCTTTATTGAGTTCTCAATAATCCACAGTCATCTACCTGTGCCATCCGGTTTGCATATAGGCCAAACAGGAGAACTGAGAGGGCTGTGTGCAGGATGTATGAACCCCACTTCTTCCAGCTTTGAAATAGTTCAACCTACCTACTCTTGCCCACTAGGCAATTTGTATTATTTTAAGGTCACCACTTGAAGACCTTGGGGCAACACAGTGGGGACATGATGTGGGTGTCCACGCACCACAGTCTTTATTGCCGGAATGCACAGTTGCAATTCTCCCTGGGTGATGTGCACTTGAAGCCCTCACAGCGTATCCACCCTCCATTATATATTCAGCCACAGGAGACACGTACACTGAACACTGCCGTGGAGCCAGGCAACCTATCCCCAAAGTTACCATCATTTTCTCGACTGTTATCCAGCAACCACCATACCCTTTTATGGTGGCAGTGGAACCATAGAACTTTTCTGGGTGCCCGTGAAGGGGAGTGATGTCTGCACCTTTATCCACTAAGACCAATACATGCTGACATTTGTGGGAGCTCCAATGGATAGTCAGTTCCACATAAGGCCTCTGGTCACCCAGAACTCCCACATTCCAGACTCTGCCTCTATTCTAGTCTGGAAAGAAATCAGTTCCACCTTTCTTGCATGGAGTGGGCAGTAAGGGAAGTGTCGCACTGGTCTGGGCACAGTTTTTATCCACAAAGCCAAAAGCTCTTCCACAAGCTGTCCATCAGGTACACGTGGCCTGGTCTAGCTCTGCTGCTATCAAATCATGCCACAACTGTCTGCAGCTCACTTTCTGTGGTCCTTCAGCTGGACCTTTCATTGTCTTGGCCTTGCCTGAGCCTGCTTACCTTGCTTTTCCCCCTTACCCTAGGGAAACAATGTACCTGTGTCTTAACAGGATGTGCTGATTTTCCATGACATTTGACTTTACATCTCCCAGACAAGCAAAAGCCACGGTTACCACATGCACAGGATAATCAACATACAGGGCCAGGAAAGCAGCTATGGTTCCAAAAGTTCCCAAGGCCATTAGCTAGAACCACACCCTTCACACGGGTTGTGAACGGTTCCTCATCCGGGCTTCTATAGTTCATGTGGACCATCATTTCTCGCGCGACTTGTACCAGGTCCAGATATATGGTCCATTTACATCCTTAATCATGTCCCCTGCTTCATTTCATATTTCTCGGGCAGCCACTATTACCCAGTTGGCCAGGGACTGCCCACATCATGGGCCACCTGCCCCTTCTGCTGAAGGTTGCTACAAGGATGGAACTAAAGTGATGGAGGCAAGTTTTGCCATTGCTTTTGGGGCTAGCGGTGTTGTCTGTGCCATCATCCCATAAGTGCAACAACCACGCTGGTATGAGCTCATCCAAATGCTGTGTGCTTTGTTTTGCCAGTTCTCACAGTTCCATGGCAGAACAGGCAATGGACGTGGTTTGCCTAGTAGCCTGTCAACCCAGCACTACCTTGACCATCCGGCTGTTCTTCCACTGCTATTCTCAATGGGGAGCAGGGCAGGACTGTGTGCCCAGGACCAGAGGAGGAGGCGGGATAATGCACCTTGAGCCTTGAAGGCAGTGCTGAGTTGCTGACAGGTCTAGATTCTCTCTACTCAGCTCCTAATGGTCTTCACTAATTTGTCACAGTACTGACAGGAATATCTAGCACCACCCCCCTCCTCCTGGGGGTTTCCCAGTGACTCATCACTACGTCATTTTCTGACGACTCCAATGTCGTCTGAACATAGGTGTGGCGGCTGCTGAATCTCAGGGGAGCCCATGTCATCAGGTACACAGCCACTGGATACTAAAGGGATGTAGAAAGCCACATGTCCCTTAGCACTGAGTCATCCATGGGAGCCAAGAGGGTACTCGTCTCATCCTGCAGACACCAAGTGTCAGCCATGTGGCGTCATAGGAGGTGAAATGCCCAGTTGAAAGAAGGCACCTGGAGCCGACATTGTTGGAGCTTTACAAGCCAAAGCTTTATTAGCACACACACCTGCTTATATACTATAATCTGGGCTTGTTGAGCATGAACAGAAGAGATCACCGTCGGGTGCTACAAATCTCACTTCAGGTGCTTGCTTCCGGGCCCATCATCCTGTGCTGAGGAGGCTGCTGGCTTTGGCTATTAAGAATACTCAGCTTATTGTTCTACAGCGGACACTGAGTCATTCTTGTGCAGAATGTGAAGGCACTGCCCCTAGACTACTTATCTTGGGGAAGGGACCAGCCCTTCCCCACAAAATCTCAGACTTTCCTTCTGGTATCATTTTTCTTTATCCTGATGTGTACTCTTAGAAGTTCCTTGAATGAGCATCTGTTGCTCATAACACTTTTAGTTTTTGGCTTTCTAAAAATGTCTCCACTGCATACTTTTTTTTGAGACAGGGTCTCACTCTGCAGAGCCAGGTTGGTCCTGAACTCACCATGTAGCCCAGCATGCAGCAATCCTCCTGTCCCAGCCTCCTGAGTGCTGGGATTACAGGCATGTGCCACCATGTACGCTTTGTGGTGCAGGGGAATCAAACTCAGGGGCCTGCACTTGTGAGGCAAACACTCTCACTGCTGAGCTATTCCTCCAGCCCCCCCACATCCTTTTCTTAAAGACATAATTTTGGTAGGAATCAAATTATACCTTGACAATGGTTTTCTCTTAAGGATCTGAAGTCATTGTTCCACTGTCTTCTGGTTGCTGACAGTCTAATTGTTATTGCTTTTAGATGATTTCTCTTTCCTCCCTGGCAACTTTTATCATTTTATATTGAGAAACATAGGCTCTCCCACATTCTTGCCTTATAAATTCAATTCTTTCTTTTTTCTTTTTTATGTTTTTGAGACAGGGTCTCATTCTGTAGTCCAGGCTGGTCTTCAACTCACTATGTTGCCCACACTGGCCTTGAACTCATGATGATCATCCTGCCTTAGCCTCCCAAGTGCTGGGATTACAGACATACACCACCATATGCAACTTTCTCTCTTTATTTCTTTTGTTCATTTATTCA
Organism: Ctenodactylus gundi; assembly: GCA_004027205.1. Taxonomy (NCBI): domain Eukaryota; kingdom Metazoa; phylum Chordata; class Mammalia; order Rodentia; family Ctenodactylidae; genus Ctenodactylus; species Ctenodactylus gundi. The sequence continues at coordinate 252,703 of PVKB01002096.1, forward strand.
TTTGTTCATTCATCTCTTTGTTCTTTCTTTGGCCTGCATATTGGACCCGTGGCCTCCTTTATGCCAGGCAAGTTCTCTGCCCCAGAGTCGTATACCCTCAGCCCTCCATTTCAGTTTCCTTCAACCTTACTATCTATCCTTTTAGATTGTGGCTTTATGCAGAGGTCTCAGTTCCAACCTCCTATTTCCCCTAAGCCCAAGCTCCTGTGTTTCATACACATGAGGCCTTTCATGCCTAAAACTTTCGAGTCCCAGTGTTAGCATATGTGCTCTGGGCATCAGTCACTTACCATGCTAATTTTTAACTCCCTCTTCTGTTTTTACTCCTAAGAATTTTCCTTCATACAAAGTTCAGCATATATTTTAAAAGATTTTTTAAAATTTTTAGCTAGGATTTCTATCATTTTTTAAATAGGACAGTCTTTTCAAAATATTCAGTCCACTGTTCTCCCATCAGCCAAAGTCCATGTTGTCATTTCATTCTTTCACATTGTATCCTCAGGACGAAGTCTTGATAGTGGTCTCACTTACACAGGAGATTTTTTTTTTGAGATGGGGTCTTGCTCTGTAGTCTAGGCTGGTCCTGAACTCACTGTGTAGCCCAGACTGGCCTTGAATGCTCAACTATCCTCCTGCCTCAACACCTCCCCTCAATCCCAGTGCTGGGATTACAGGCATGTGCCACCACGCCAGGCTTATGTGGTACTGGGGAATCAAACTCAGGGCCTTGTGCTTGCAAGGCAAGCACTCTAACCACTGTGCTATTCCTTCAGCTCCCAACACTGGAAGTTTTGAGTGTTTTTGTACTGTTATTTGTGTGCAGTGTCATATTGCTCTGCGGTTGTTCTCTCTGGTTGGTGAGCACTGGAGTTCTGTTTGTCCACTTAATGGAGGCAGAACTATAATAATAGAGAGTAGGCTTGGAATCAGCCAAAGCTGGTTCGCTTGTTCTCCTTCTGTCCCATTGTACATCTCTCTGCTTTCACATATAGATTGGAGAAATTCTTTTCTTCAAAGGTTTGTTGTGATTTCAGAGGTGAGAGAATTAGGAAAGGTGCCATTGGAGAAGAAGAGAGGAAATATACATTGTTGTGGTTGGATCTGGAGTGTGCCCAAAGCCTTATGTACCTGTGGATGCTGTGTAATGTTGAGAGGTGGGGCCTGGCTGTGGGAGCGGGGGTGGTGCTTGGGGCTTGACTTAGAGGGGCATGTGCTGGTTCTGACTTTCTCCCCGAATTGGCTCTAGTCTGCCATGCCATGAAGAGCTCCATCTCCAGGTCTGACTCTGACCTGTTCCATCATTTCCAGCTGCTTGATATGAAAACTATGAGCTAAAATAAATCTTTCCTCCCTAAAGATGTGGATGTCGAATATTCTTTCCCAAAATGAGAAAGTAGCTAAGACATACGTGTAAGAGAACTGATTTAAAATGCTGACTTGATCCAGGTGTGTTGTGGTATATACCTACAATCCCAGCTACCCCTGAGGTAAGGTAGGAGGATCACAAATTGAAGACCAGCCTGAGCCGCTTAGCAAGATACTATCTCAAAAATAAATTAATAAATAATTAAAATATTTAAAAGCCTGGGGATATAGCTCAGTGGTAGAGCACTTGCCTGGTTTGTACAAGACACTGTGTTCAGTTCCCCGTACTTTAAAAAAAAAAAATCCCCATTTGTATTAGTATATAAGTGTGATACACAATGGTTACATTGAGCTTAAGAATTTTGCACACATATATATTGCATCAACTTCACAATTACTTCCCCTCTCTATTTTTTACCCTCCTGCCCCTTCCCTCACCTCCCTGACTTCCAACATCTCACTTATTTAACTCTATTATTTATTGATACTCTGGCTTTTTTATAATTAAAGAAACCATGCGAGATTTTACCTTCTAAGTCTGACTCACTTCACTAAGCATGATCGTCTCAAACTGTGTCCATATACCTACAAACTTCCAAAATCTATCTGTCTTCATGACAGAGTAGTAGTCTATTGTGTACATATACCACAGTGTTTATATCCATTGGTCTGTTCATGGGTATTTTTTAATTGGGTCTTTGATTTTGAGGGTTTTTTCAGCTGTTTGTATAGTCTAGTTACTAGCTTCCTATCCAAGGTGTAAGTGGCGAAACTTTTTCCCCCAATTATGTTGGTTCTCTCTTCACTCTGCTGGTTGGTTCCTTTGCTGTGCAGGAGCTTTTTAATTTGATGTCATCCCATTTGTTGATTCTGAGTGTTATTTCTTTTGCACCAGGCATCCTCAAAAAAAAAATTTTTTTTAGACAGGGTCTCACTCTGTGGCCCAGGCTGGTTCTGAACTCACTAGGGAGCCCAGGCTGGCCTTGGACTCACTGCAATCCTCCTGTCTCAGCCTGTTGAGTGTTGGGATAACAGGCATGCACTACCACACCTGACTTATGTGGTGCTGGGGAATCAAACTCAGGTACTTAGTGTTTGACTTAGAGCTTTAACCACTGAGCCATTCCTCCAGCCCCTCAAAATTTTTTAAATAAAAAGCTGACTTGAGTCAAGCACAGTGGTGAGCACCTGTACTCCTGGCTACTCAGGAGGCTGAAGCAAAGGATCACTTGAAATCAGTCATTCATTGGCAGCACAGGCAACATAGCAGGACCCTTTTCTCAAAAAAATAAAAATGCTGGTATAAATAACAATGCCTCTGCTTCTGCCGCAAATCCTACTAAAATAAAAATTAAGGAGGATTTTTTTTTAAAGGCATAAACCTCAGGGATGAAGGCATAGCTCAATGATTAGAGAACTTGCCTTGCAAGCACAAGGCCCGGAGTTCGATTCCCCAGCACGATATAAAGCTGGGAGCAGTGGTGCGTGCCTATAATCCCAGTACTCAGGAATCTGAGGCAGGAGGATTGCTCTGAGTTCAAGGCCAGCCTGGGCTACGTACTGAGTTCGGGACCAGTGTGGACTACAGAGTAAGGCCCTCTCTAAAAAATAAAATGGCATAAACCTCAATAATAGATAGAAATCAGAGAAAACAGTAATAATACTGTGTCAGCTGGAAAACCTGTGAATTAGTGGTGGTTGATTCAGCAGATCTGGAAAAGTAAATCTTAAACCTGTCTAGAGGAAAGCTAGGAAGCAAACCAGCTTATACCTGAGGACCACTAGACAGCCAGACATCAAGAACAGCAGGCTACCTTTGGAAGTGATGAATGCAGGAATTGGTTGAACATCTCTTTAAGAAGCAGTGAGAAGTGGGTGTTGGTGTGCACACCCATAACCCCAGCACTTTGGGAGGCTGTGGCAGGAGGATCACAAATTCGAGCCCAGCAACAACTTAGCAACTTAGTGAGACTCTGTCTCAAAATCAAAAAAAAAATTTTTTTTTAAAAAGGGCTGGGATGTATCTCATTGAGAAGGCCCTAGGATTAATCCCCAATACCACCAAAAAAAAGAAGCAGAGGGTCTGAGGCATAGCTCGTTTGATAGAGAGCTTGCCTAACATTCGTATAGGTCCTGGATTTGATCCTCAGTGCTGCAAGAAATAAACAATATGATAAGAAAGAACAGTAGAAGAAGGAATTAGAACAGCAAATCCTTTTCCCGCAGCTGGGGATTAAATCAGATCTTCTTTGATCCTCCAAAAAATATGTTGGAGTCCTTATCCCCAATAGCTCAGATGGTGATCTTAATTGGAAATAGGATTGTTGCAGGTGTAATTAGTTAAATGAGATCATATTGAAGTAGATTGGGCCTCTAATCCAGAGCGACTTTTGTCCTTATAAGAAGTCAACCCCATGTAAGATGGGCCTGGTGTTTCAGGCCTACAATCCTAGCACTCTGGGAGGCTGAGGCAGGAGGATCACAATGGAGCCCACTCTAGGCAGTGTAGTAACAGTGAGACCCTGTCTCAAATTTTAAAAAATAATGGTCTTGGGATGTAGCTCGGTGTATAAATGCCCTGAGTTTGAGCCCCAGTCTGAAGAAGAAGCGAGGAGGGAGAGGAGGAGGAGGAGAAGCAAGCAGCAGCGGTGATGGCTATGTAAAGACAGGGACACACGGAGAAAAGCCCGTATGATGATGAAGAGCCAGCTGAAAATGTTGTCAAAGGTTGCCCACAAGCCACCAGGGGGAGCCTGGCCCCGCGGATGCCTTGGCCTTGGACATGTAGCCTCCAAAGCCGAGAGACAAATACATTTCTGTTGTTTTAAGCCACCCAGTTTGTAATACTCAGTTACAGCAATCCTAGGACTAATCTACTCTCCGTGTTGTCAGGCCACTGCCCCTCCTTCACTTGGGCGCAAAACTAGAGACTTGTTTGGAGAAAGCAAAACAAAAGTTCTCTGGACTAGAAAACATAAGCATACTGTATTAAATGAGGATTAAGCAAAAGTTTACATACTGAAAATTGAAACCCCAAGCAGCCTCCTGTCCCAAGCAGCAGCTCCCCGCACTGGCAGCTAGAACTATACCCTCCAGGAAGCCTGAGGGACACTTCTCTGGCTAGTCTGGCCAACCAGGAAAAGGACCTCAAAATATACTGCTGTCAGGGAAGACAATCCTTCAGCTAGTGGCCAACCACACAGAAGCCTACAGGCAGTCAGTTGCACTGTACACAGAGCCTCCGATCTGGGTTTCTAGTGCCCATTCTTAACTAAACAGAGAGAAGCAGCTTTCTGCAGACATCTGAGGAAAGTCTCTAACATGAAAGACAGAGGCAGTAACTGAGAAAAAAAAATTAGAAGGAAATAGGCGATCTGAATGTAGAAGCCTTAAAAAGATATCATTAATAACAGATAAAATGTATTGTGTCAATGAGAGCAGGGTGATTAGCTGAGCCTGGTGGTGCAAGTCTGTAATCCCAGCACTTTGGGAGGCCGAGGCAGTAGGATGGAAAATTCAAGACCAACCTGGCCGGTTTGCCACTTAATGAGACCCTGTCCCTAAATCAGAAGTTTAAAAATGGGCTGGGGCAGTAGCTTAGTGTAAAAGCTCTCAGCTCGATGCCCAGTCCACACTCACCAAAAAAAAAGCATGGGGTGTGTGTGTGTGTGTGTGTGTGTGTGTGTGTGTGTGTGTGTGTGTGTGATTTAGAGAATTTTAGATTTTAAAACCTCGATCTAAAATTTTAAAGTTAGGAAGACGGCAAGTTTGAGTCCTGCCTGGGCAAATTAATGAGACCCTCTCTTGAAACTAAAAAGGGGTGGTGATAAAGCTCAATGGCAGAGCACCCTGGGTTCAATCCCCAGTGTTCCCCTCTAAAAAAAAAAAAAAGTATAGGAATTCTCCCAGGAGTAAATAAAAACCACAAGATGTCATTGTAATATTTTATTTTATTTGAGACAGGGTCTTTCTCTGTAGTGCAGGCTGGCCTTGAACTCACAGAAATCCTCCTGCCTCAGTCTTCTGAGTGCTAGGATTATGGGCATGCGCTGCCACACCCAATTTATGTGGTGTTTAGGAATCGAACTCGGGCCCTTGCACTTGCTAGGCAAGCACTCTAACAACTGTGCTATTCCTCCAGCCCTTGTTGTAGTATTTTAGAATTCCAGGGACAAGGAAATGAAGAGTAGTTCCATAAATTTCCAAAGAAGAGAAATAAATTTAATATAAAGGATCAAAATCATACTTTGCAGTTTTTGACATTGGACACTAGAAGAAATGAATAATAAAGCAATTCCCTTAAAATTCTGAGGAAAATAGTTTGTTTCCTAGAATTCCCAAACTAGCCAAACTCTCAGTTGCACAAGGGTGAAATAAAGGCATTTTTCAGTCATGCAAGATTACAGAAGTTTAACCTCTGATATGCATTTTTCAAGAAACTCTTGAAATTATCTGGCTGTGGAGGCACACGCCTGTAATGCCAGCACTCAGGAGGGGGAGGCAGTAAGATTGTGGTGAGTTCAAGGCCACCCTGGGCTACATAGTGAACTCAGAAGCAGCCTGGACTGCAGAGTGACTCCCTATCTCACCCTACAAAAGAAGAGAAACTCGTGAAGATATTGTTTCATCAATATGAGAACATGAATAAAGATCAGAAATAGGGGATCCAGAAATGGGATCCAACACAAAGATGTGAAAGAAACCTAAAGTGACGGAAGGGCCCAAAACCAAATCCAGACTGGAGCAGGTCATTTGGCTTTAGACAACACCTATTTGGAGGATGAAATCATAAATTAAATGTGACTATGAGAGGATGCCTACTTCACTCAAAGAAAGTCTGAGGAGAGCAGACTTCCATAACAAACTTGAAAAAAAAAAAACGATGATTAACTTTAGGGGGAAAAAAAACAAAAAGTTTTAAAGGCAGGAAGAGAAATCACAGTATACTATGTATTTGAGCAGTAGATAGAATTTTCATTTACTGATCTAAATTATCAACTGCCTAAGTTAGTAATATCTCCATAAGTGGTCACACAGAAGCTGTCTCCCTATTTGATTGTTTGTTTGTTTGTTTTTGAGATAGGTCTCACTCTGTAGCCCAGACTGGTCTTGAACTCACTATGTAGTCTAGGCTGGCTTGAACTCACAGCAGTCCTCCTGCCTCAGCCTTCCAAGTGCTAGAATTACAGAATTACAGGTGTACGCAACCACGCTCAGTTTATGTAATGCTGAGGAATCAAACTCAGGGCCTTGGGCTTGTGTAGCAAGTGCTGTAACTGCTGTGCTATTCCTTCAGCCCCTTCCCTATTTTTCAAGGCTGGTTTAACAATGGCACATTGACCAAACATCACTGACAATGACTGTAAATTTCATAGGAACAATTTGCAGGAACTCAGCAATCAAGAATTTTTAAAGAAGGGAATAAAGAATTTCATTACCATATTTCTAAGTAATGAGTAAGTTTTTTTTAAAAGATGTGGAATAATAAGATTCTGTAACATGAGTCTCTTTTTCCTGTGGTGAACCAACAGTACATTTTCCATAAATAATGCTAATTATTCATAAACTAATATTGACAACTTGAAGAAATGCTGATTTGCTTAAAATCATATGTCAGACCGGACATGATGGCACATGCCTGGAATCCTAGCTATTCGGAAGTTGAGGCAGGAGGATAACACGTTTGAGGCCAGTCTGGGCAACAGCAAGGCTCTGTCTCAGAAAAAAATTAAAGAAAAGGGCTAGAGGTGCTGCTCAGTGGTGGAGTACTTGCCTAGCACCACAAGCCCAGTCCAAATACAAAAAGTCAAACATCTGGGCTTCGTTTTCATGAGTGTATTTGGTTAAATTATTTTAAGTATAGCTTAAGTTAAAATCATTTTGTAGCTTATTTTCATAATGTAGTAAATGAATATATATTTATAAAAGTAATGACATTTTAGTAACATGACAACTTTCTGCATCTTTGCTATTAAATCTCCACTTGGAAAGTAAGGTGAGAAGTTTCAGTTTGTGGGCCAGGAAGGGCAAAAAAAAAAGAATATTGCCCCAAATCCTTAGTCTATAAATTTATAGCATTATATTCAGCTATGATTCATAGAAATGACATTAAGTTTAAAATATTCATATGTATAATTTTTAAAGTTCTCCAAGAGTAAATCATTTCCTTCTGTATTTTTGGAAAAGTGAATATTCATTTCTCCCTGGTAATATTAAATTATGACAATCTTTGGCATTCAAATTAACCTGTCAAATTATAGTCTCCAAAATTCTCCAACAGTTGCAGAGATATGAGAAGCTTCTAAAAATGAAATATCAAGATATGAGGATGATGGACCATAGCAAAAAAAAAAACCACACACACAAAAATTCTACCACTCCATCATGGAATTTTGAAAAAGAATTAAATACTACCTGAGTATATTTTGGATCAATAATTATTGCAGATTTTTATAAATAAACTTCCAGTGTTAAAAGGCATTAGATCAGCTTTTCCGGAAATCTATGATTAATGCCATTATACTCTCTGTCCGAGGGAGTTTTATTATGATATCATCTCTTAAGAAACTTTAAATATTATTTTATAGGTTATTCTCAGCATGCAATCTATTACTTTTCTCTTATTCAGGGTAGTTTTTCCTTTAGCACAAACAAGTTAATGGAATTCCTTTAGCATGCTAAAGTAAATAGGATCAGATGATGATATTTAGGTTCACATTAATTTAGAATGATTAAAAATACTCTGTGCAAAGACGGTGCCTTGCCAGTCTCTTTTTGCTTTCACACACAGTATCAAAGGATTTTTTTTTGAGATGAAATCTCACTGTTGCCCAGACTGGCTTCAAATTCCTGGGCTAAAGTGATCCTCCCTCCTCAGCCTCCCGCATGCTGGGTCTACTGGCGCACAACATGGCACCTGGTAGGAATGTTATCTTTGACAAAAACATACTGTCAGCCCTAAGAATATCTTTCTTTCTTTCTTTCTTTCTTTCTTTCTTTCTTTCTTTCTTTCTTTCTTTCTTTCTTGAGGCAGTTTCTTGCTCTGTATTCCAGGCTGGTCCTGAACTCACAATGTAGCCCAAACTGGCCTCAAACTCATAGCAATCCTCCTGCTTCTGCCTCCCAAATATATTTCTGTAGTTCAAGTAATTTTGAAATAATTTAAATTGTGTTATACATATTTTCTTTCTAAGATCACACAAATCTTTCTCTGGAAGATTCTCTGTCTTTCTGTGTCCTAAATATAATCTTGCCCTGCTATAGCAGATGCTGTAGGTGGGCTACCTGTATCTCCTCAACTTTGCCACTTAACTCACTTGCAACTCACCAGTCCCTGGACTTCTTTTTGGGCATTCTGCCACCGCTGATACTTGCCAAGCAGACTAGAAGCATCAGGGAGCTAATTAGTGCTCCTTGACAGTAGCTCTCTTTGTTGGCTTGCACTTCCAGCACTCTGGGAGGCAGAGGCAACAGGATTGCAAGTTTGAGCCTAGCCTGGGCAACTTGGTAGTTGGTGACAACTTGTCTTGAAATAAAAAATAAAAATGGGCTGGGGAAGTAGCTCAGAGTGAAGACTGTAGCTTTGATTCTCAGCACCACACACACACAAAACAACAACAACAACAACAACAACAACAACAACCTCACAGCCAGGTGCTGTAGCACAAGCAGTAATCCCAGCACTTTGGGAGGCTGAGGCAGGAGAATTGCCTGTTTGATGAGCCCTGCCTTGGTGATTTAGTGACTTAATGAGACCCTGTCTCGCAGTATTAAAATGGACAAGAATCTAGGAATGTAGTTCAGTGTGAAGACCTGGGATTAATCCTTAGTAACAGAGAGAGAGAGAGAGAGAGAATAGCTTTCTTTGTTTGCTGAGAGAAGTTGGTATATGGAGGTTCCTGGTAGAATAACTGAAGTGTGTGTGTGTGTGTGTGTGTGTGTGTGTGTGTGTGTGTGTGTGTGTGTGTGTTACTAAGGATTAAGCCCAGGCCTTCACACTGAAATACATCCCAACCCATTATTAATTCTTATTCCAAAACAAAATGTCACCAAGTACTAAGTTGCCCAGGCTGGTCTCAAACTTGCGATGCTCTTGCCTGTACCTCCCAGAGTGTTGGGATTACAGGCCCATGCCACCAGCCTGAAGGAAACATGTGTTTTATCCTGGCTCTCAGACTGTCCCCAGCAGAACTGTGTGTCAGGCACCCATAATGGTAGCTGACTTAAATAACGCCTTTCGTTGGCTGCCTTGCCTTCCTTATCTTCTCCACTGTCCTGTTCCCCTGCTAAGGGACTTACTTGTTTGCCTGTTTTGTTTTGCTGTGTTTTTGTGCCTTCTGAATAAGCTGCCTGCACTGGAATCCTTGCTTTGGGGTTGGCTTCTGGGCAAAATCAACTCAAGACTCCCCAGCCCTTTCTGCTTTTGGTTTCTTCTGCTTAGCCTTTGGATTCTTTGTCATTTTCTGGTTTTTATATTACGATGAAGAGAGCAAATGTCAGTTTTGTTAAGAAATGGCTTTTCAGCTACTTCTGAATGTGCTGTCTTCTTTGTATTCTTTGTCAAGAGTTTTCATTTTAGTCCTATGCTAATCCTCCAAAATACATAAATCTGCAATTGATTTTGGCTACCTGGAGAGAAAAAAATGGAGTCTCTGGGGTCTCTACCATGAAATCAAGGCTCCAGTCAGTAGTCAGTGATTTGAAGGGTGTCTTTTAGCTTTAAAATTCTATGAGTTTTAGTAACAATACTACCGAATCTATTCCTTAAAATTGAAGAGCAAGGAATATTCCCCAACTCACTTTCTGAGAACAATAGGACCATAATATCAAAAGCAGACAAAAGCAGCATAAAAAAGCCAACTGCAGAAGAATATGACGTTCAGAAGAATGCCATGAACACAGACACAAAAATCCTTTTAAATTTTTAGCAAATCACTGATTAGATGGTGCAGGCCTGCAATTCCAGCTACTCAGGAGACTTAAACAGGAGGATCTCAAGTTGGAGGCCAGCCTGGGAAACTAAGTGAGACTGTCTCTAAATAAAAAGGACTAAAGGGACAGCTCAGTGATAGAGGGCTTGACATGACCTTTATCCCTCAAACTGGAAAAAAAAAATTAGCAAATCAAACCTTAGCAATATATACAAAGAATTATCTGGGTCCAATGGTGCAAGCTTGTAATCCCAGCACTTTGGGAGGCTGAGGCAAGAGAATTGCAAGCTTGAGCCCAGCCTGGACAACTTAGCAACTTAGTGAGAGCCCAAGTAAAGGGGCTGAGGATGTGGCTCAAAGCAAAGGCCCTGTGTTCAATACCCTGTGCTTAAAATAAAAAAAAAAATTATCTGTATGGTCAATTGGGAGTATACTCCAGGATATAATGGTTTGATACTCAAAAATCAACCAGTATAAGCCTTCATTTCAACAGGCTAAAGCAAAATAATCACATGATAATATAATTGATAATTGATGCAGAAAAGGCTTTTGACAAATTTCAATACCCATGCGTGATTAATAACCACACAGCAATTTAAGAATACAGGGGAACTTATTCAACTTGAAAAAAAAAGCAGAGAAACAGAGACAGAGAATCATACTTAATGCAAAAGACTGATGATTTTCCCATCCAATCACTCTTATTTGATACAATACTGAGAGTTCTGAAAGTCACAATGAAGCAAAAAATGGAAATAGATGCATACAGATTGGAAACAAAGCAGGCAAACTGTCCTTATTCTCAGGTAACATGATTGTTTACCAAGAAAATCCCCAGGAATCTGAGAAGAAAAAAGACCTTATAAAACTAACACACAAAAATATCCCAGCAGTGACAATGTGGAAATTTCATGCCAATATTAAAATCACAGCACCACTTAAAAATAGTAAAAGAGGGGCTAAAAGAATAGCTCTATGCTTGAAGCACTTCCTTAGCAAGTTCAAGGCCATGTGTTCTATTCTCCAGTACCACATAAAGCTGGGCATGGCGGCACATGCCTGTAATCCCAGCACTCAAGAGGTTAGAGCAGGAGGATTGTCATGAGTTCAAGGCCAGCCTGGGCTACATAATGAGCTCAGAACCACCCTGGTCTGCAGAGTGATACCGTGTCTCAAAAAAAAAAAAAGGATAAAAGATACGTAGGTATAAATCTAACAAAACATATGCACAATCTGTATGCTGAACATTTTACAATGCTGATGAAAGAAATCAAGATTCAAATAGATGGAGAGCCATACTGTGTTCATGCATTGGCAGGCACAGTGCAGTAAGGATATCAGTTCTCCCTGAGTTGATGTACAGGTTTAATGCACTTGCTATCAGAATCCCAGCAGGACTTTTTGGTAGATATAGACAAGCTTATTGCAAACATTATATGAAAAAACAAAGGAACTAGAATAGCTAAAACAGTTTTGGAAAAGAGGAATGAAGTAGGAATAATCATGCTCCCTGATGTGAACAGACCACTATCTAGCAGCAATAATGAAGACTAGGTGATATTAGGGGAGGAATAGCCACATAGATCAAAGGAGGGAAAAAGAACCCAGAAACAGGCCAAATAAATACCCTAGATAGATGAGTTTTACACAGCTGTAAAAGCAGTTCAGTGGAGGAAGAATGGTCTTTTCAACAAATGGTGCTTGTACAGACATGGACAGAGATAAAAATAGCCTGAATTGTGCACAAAAACTAATTAAAAATAAATCATGGATTTCAATGTAAAACATAAGACAAAAACTTTTAGAAGAAAGTAAGGGAAAATCTTTAGGAACGAGAATTATGTAAGGTTCTTAGACATGACACCAAAAGGAAAATCTATGAAACTAAATATAATACACTTTATGAAAACTAACTTTTGTGTTGTGAAAGACCCTGTTAAGAGGATGAAAAGTGGGGGTGGGAGTATACCCCAGGGATTAAAACACTTGCCTAGCAAGCCAAAGGCCCTGGCCAGGGTAGGGCATACCAATAGTCCCAGCACTTGAGAGGCTGAGGCAAGAGAATTGCCTGAGTTGAGATCAGCCTGGGGTACTTAGTAAGTTTTGGAGCAGCCTGAACTACACAGAGTGAGACCCTGCCTCAAAAACAAAGAAGAACGAAAAGCCTGGGTTTCATCCCTATCAGTGCCTCCCACGCAGAAAGGATGGGGGACAAGCTGCATACTATAAGAAAATACATGTACCACATACCCAGTGAAGGGCTCGGGTGTTCTTTTTTGCATGTGGGAGTGGGGATGCACCCCACATGTACCTTCAGAATAAACTACAGCCCAGGCCTTTCTTTAAAAATGTTTTTTTTTTTAATTTTGTGACAGAATCTTGCTAAGGCTCTAAGTTGACCAGGCTGGTGGGTGGGTGGGTGGGTGGGTGGGTGTGTGTGTGTGTGTGTGTGTGTGTGTGTGTGTGTGTGATCAAAACTCAGCAGTAAAATATTCAGAAGAATCCTACAGGAGTTTTACTGAAAGGTATATACAGATGGAAGCTAAGCACAAAAAAGATGTTCCATATTATTTACCAAAATAAAATATAAATATCACCATGAACCTATTAGAATGACTAAAATACAAAATAGTAATAATACCAAATGTTGGTTAGAACAGGGAAGAGCTGGGTCACTCATATATTATTAGTGGAATATAAAGTGGTATAGCTGTTGTGGATGATAGAAATTCCTTCAAAACTAAATATGCACTAACCATACACTGGAGTATTGCCACTTTTCAGCATTTATCCTGAGGAAACAGAAGTTGATGTCTAGAAAAATACCCATGCTGGAACATTAGTAGTGGCTTTCTTTTTCTTTTCTTTTCTTTTCTTTTCTTTTCTTTTCTTTTTTGAGACAGGGTCACTCTCTGTGTTCCAGGATAGTCCTAAATTCACCATATAGCCCAGGTTGGCCTTGAACTCATAGCAATTCTCCTGCCTCAAACTCCTGAGCACTGGGATTACAGATGTGCACCGAGTAGCAGCTTTATATCTAACAGAACACTAGAAGCAACTCGAATGTCTTTCAGGGGTGAACAGTTGAACAAACTCTGGTTCATCCATAGAATGAACTATTTAGGAATAAAAAGAAACAAATGATTAGTAATTGCAAAAACTTGCATGGACCTCTAGGCTGTTATTGTCATTTTCAAAGGTTATATACTTGGAGAAACAGATGCAGGAAGAGTGCCTGGCTACATAGTAAGTTCAGGACCAGCATGGACTACAGAGTGAGACCCTCTCTCAAAAATAAAAAAACATTATATATTGGTAGCACACCCCAGTAATACCAACACACAGCAGGCTGAGGCAGGAGGATCACAAGTTGAAGCCAACCTGGGCTCCATAGCAAGATCCTGTCTCAACCAAAGGGAGGAAAAAAAAAGAGTTCTATATTGTGTGAGTTCATCTATATAATATGCTTGAAATAACAAAACTATAGAGATGGAGAGCAAATTAGTGGTTGCTAGGCAACAAGAGCAGGAGGAAAAGATGGAGACTGGATGCAAATACAAAGCAGCAGCAGCAAGCAGTGTCCTTTACTGGTTATGGGACAGGCCTGTCACTTTGGTTGCAGTGGTCATTGCACAGAACTACACATGAGGTACAGTGTACACTCACATGCAGACCCATACGAATGACCACAGATGCAAACTGGTGAAAGCTGAATGCCAGTAGCATAGTTAATGATCATGTATGAATGTCAATTTCCTGGGTTTGATATTATCCCATGGCTATGTATCACCAAAGGGAAAAATTCTATATGTCTATAGCTATTTCAAAGTGAAATTTTTAAAAATTCTGTGAGTTTACACTATTGTAACAAGAGAGACAAAGCACAGTAGGTGCTAGTAGGTTTTGGATTCTTGGCTGCTGCCACTTTCTGAATAATAAATGTATAGGCTGGTGTAGGCAGGCGTGGTGACACATACCTGTAATCCCAGCATTCTGGAAGGCTGAGACAGGAGGAGAGTTAAAAATGTGAGCCCAGCCAGAGCAATTTAGAGAGAGACCTGTTTCAAAATTAAAAATTTTAAAAAGGGCTGGGATGTAGCTCAGTGCAAGGGTCCTCAGTTAAATCCCTAGTACTAAAAACACACAAAAATGGTAAATAAAACTAGTTAAGAGCTTAATGAGGAAGCTCACAGCCTGTAATCCCTGCTACACTGGAGGCTGATGCACAAGGATCCAGGAGTCAAGGCCAACCTGAGCAACATAGTGAGACCCTTTCCATCTCAAAATAAAAACAAACCAACCCCATTAAGGCCTGGCTGCTGCTCGGATAGTTACCTAGACTCTGCTGGGGTTCCACCCCATTACATTGCTTCATTATTCTTCCTAGAAAGGAATGAGGAGGAAAATAGGCCTGGCCCAAGTATTCTGTTTTATACTTTTTATTTTTCCCAGTACTGGAGATTAGACCTGGAACTTTCTCTCTCAGCTACATCCCCCAAACCCTTTTATTTTGCAACAGTTATCTCTGTTGCTAAATTGCCTAGGCTGACATTGAACTTGAAATCTTCCTGCCTCCGCCTCCCAGAGGGCAGAAATTACAGATGGGCGATGAGTGCAGAGATTACAGACTGGCGACCCGGTGCTTTCTTCTATTCCTTTTCTCACCTCGTTTGGCACAGTAATAAGACTGAAAAGCTCTTTAATTAGAGGAAGAATCGTTAATCCACAATATAAACTCTTAAGACAGTAAACACATTGGCGTGCAAAGGTGTTTGGCAAAATGCATGTGGGAGCAGGTGGGGTGGGGTGGGCCACTGTTGGGGGAAACTCTCTCACTTGTGTTTCTACCTGCTTTCCTGTCTGCATTTTGCTCCTATTGCAAGTACATAAACACTCATGAATTATACATTACATAATTATAAAATATCCATCTTTGTCTTGTTAGATGTTTGCTGTCTTGAATTCTACTTTGTCCTATTATTAAAATTTCTGCAATGCTTTCTTGTTGCCAGAATTTGCTTGGTGCAGCTTGGTGCAGATTTTATGTTTAACCTTTGCTTGTCATTTGGGTCTTTGATAAACAGCATAGAGCTGTATTTTTTTTTTCTTGGCCCAACATGAAAGTCTTCAGTCAAATTTAACCTATTAACGCTTATAGCACAACTTACTATTGATCTTCTATGTGTTACAGTTTCTATTTCCCAATGTTTATTATGCCTCCCCTCTTTTCCCTTTTTTGAGTTTTGCTAGGATGATCCAGTTTTTATTAGCCTCTAGTGATTTGTAAAATTTGCAGATTATTTTCATCCTACTCTCCTGAATGTGTTAAATTTCTGGAAAGGGGGAGGGGGGTTGAACTCAGCTATATCTCTCTCTATTTAATTGTATTCTGAGACAGGGTCATACTAAATTGCTCAGGGTGGCCTTGAATTTGTAATCTTCTTGTTCCCGCCTCCCACATAGCTGGGATTGCAGGCAGACATCACCATTCCTTGCTCTGTTTTTTACATTTTAATTCCATATTTGAGACTATAGCATTTTAATTATGAAAAGTAAAAATTATCTATTTTTCGACCCCACACTTGACTCCTGTACATAATGTTTTGTTGAAATAATCTGGGTTTAAACTTTGAAATCATGCCTGTTTCTCAAAACTGCTTTTTCTTTTACAATCATTTTATGTATATTGAAGTGTTGGTTTTGTTGGATTCTTTGTCTACCGATGTTTCTCAGCCCTGGAGCTTGCCTCTTTCTGATTAGTGTTTCCCATGGAGTTATTGCTGCCTTTAGTTAGCTTTTCAGACATGCTTGCTGAAATGTCAGAAAATATGTGCTCTTGCACATGAAAAAAGAGCTGTAACAGGGACTGAATTATACAGCCATATTTCTTTTCTGACACAACTTCATTTTTTTTCCTCTATCATTTAGTTCCAGCCTGAAAACATCACCCTGGTGAAAATAATAACACTAATAGTATTTCGGTCAGACCGAGATGAGAGGTCAGCAGGGATAATGAACAAAGTAATATGATAGAACTTTTAAAAATTCAGTTGCATATTTTCTTATCTTTCATTCGTTTTTTTCCTGCCTTCAAAGGCTCCAGCTCTCAGCCAAATGTGGACATGTACTGATTGAAGAAGCTTAATTTCGCAACTGAAAAGATAAATAACAATTTTCAAAGAGGAGAAAAATCAGCCTTTCAGTCCTTGTTTTGCTGCTTTTACTGAGTTCTGAATAGGGTGTCTAGTGAAGCATGGCTACAGTGATAATTTTCTCTTAGAAAATTGGACCAAGGGAGCATAGTCTCAGTACACAGTGACCATTTTTAAATGAACTTTTCAAAGTGTAACTTTTATTGAGGTATAATTGACATATTGTAAATTGTGTATATTGAAGGGAGACAATTTGATAATTTTTGATGAAAGTATGCACATATGAGACTGTCACCTTAATCAAGGGGGGGGGGGAGCATTGCCTCCATACTTTCATCAGCGTCCCATGCCCCTTTGGTCCCTTCTGCCGTTCCCAGCCCCCCAGCCAAGCCACCACTCATCTACTGCCTGTCAGTAAAGACAGTTTGCATTTTTGAGGCTGCCATGTCAGTGGAGTCAGACAGCATGCATCTTTTTCTGTCTGACCTCTTTCACTCAACATCATTTGTTTTTGTTTTTGTTTTTTTCTCAGTGCTGGGGACTGGTCTCATGGTTTTCACACTGAGCTATATACTCAGCTCTTTTTATTTTTATTAGGAGACAGAGACTTGCTAAATTGCTAAGTTGCTCAAACATGGAAGCCTCCTGCCTCCATTTCCTAGATATTATACATGTGAGCTATGATGCCTGGCTCTACATAATTATTTTGAGATATTTCTATGCCACTGTGTATATCCGTAGCCCATCATTCCAGTGTTGTTTTTTGTTGTTGTTTTGTTTTTGTTTTGTTTTTGTTTTGTTTTGTTTTGTTTTGTTTTTGAGATAGGGCCTCGTTCTGTAGTCCAGGCTGGTTCCAAACTCACTACATAACCCAGGCTGGCCTCGAACTCATGGCATTCCTCCTGCCCCAGCCTCCCAAGTGCTAAGATTGCAGGCATGTGCCACATGCCCAGTTTACATGGTACTGGGGAAATGAACCCAGGTACTTAGCACTTGCTAGGCAAGTGCTTTAACTGCTGACCTATTTCTCCAGCCTTCCATTGTTTCACTATCCACAATTTATACGTTCCCCTGTTGATGGACATTTGGGTCATTTTCAGTTTCAAGTTACTGCAAACGAAACTACTTTGAACATTAATGTATAGTCCTTGTGTACACGTCAACTTTCACTTCTCTTGAAATTGTCAGTCTTTGTAATTTTAGCCATTCTAGGGCTGGAGGAATAGCTCAGCCAGTAAAGCACTTGTCTAGCAAGCACTAAGTATCTGAGTTAGATTTGCCAGCACCACATAAGCCAGGCATGTTGGTGCATGCTTGTAATCCCAGCACTCAGAAGACTGAGGCAGGATTACCTTAGGTTCAAGGCCAGCCTGGGCTCCATAGTGAGTTCAGAATCAGCCTGGACTACAGGGTGAGATCCTGTCTCAAAAAAAAATTTGTTTAGCCATTCTAATAGATGTGAAGTTGTATCTCACTTTAATTCAGTATGCATTCTCTTAATGAGTAGTGATATTACACATATTTTCATATGCTTATTTTCCATTTGTATATCATCTTCGGTGAAATGTCTGTGCCACCACACCAGGCTTATGTGGTGCTGAGGAAATGAACCCAGGGCTCTGTGCTTACTAGGCCATTGCTTTAACCACTGTTCTATGCTCCCAGCCCAGAGAAATCTTTGTCTAACTGTCTAACCTATGTTGAGAAGATTTTCTGTGCATGTTTCTTTGGAAGTTTTATTGGTTTAGGCTTATATTTAGGCCCACAATCCATTTTTAGTTCATTTTGTACATGACCTGGGATGTACAACAAGGCTCTTTTGTTTATGCTGTTCAGTGGCTCCAGGAACATTTGATGAAGAGATTATCTTTCTAAAAATTGCCTTTGCTGGGAATCCCAGTGCACTCGGAAAGCTGAGGCAGGAGGATTGCCGTGAGTCTGAGGCCAGGCTGGGCTCCATAGTGAGTTCCGGACCAGCCTGGACTACCGCATGAGACCCTGTCAAAAAAATGCCTTTGCATTTTTGTCACAAAAAAAATCGACCTTATGTGAGTGAGTCCATGTCTGGACTCTCTCTTCTAGTCCATGGATGTTTGGGTCACATCTTTTGCCAATACCACACAGTCTTGATTACTCTAGTTTCAAAGCATACCTTGAAATCAGGTGCTGTGCATTCTCCAGCTTTTATTGTTCCTCTTCAAAGCTATTTTGACTATTACAGTTCTTTTGTCTTATCATACAAAATTTAAGTCAGCCTGACAATTCCTACAAAAAGACTTGCTGGGGGGAAACAACAACAAAAAGCCTTTCTGGGATTTGCATTGGGGCTGTACAGAATCGTTTGATCAGCTTGAGAATAACTGACATCGTATTACCTATTACTGCATTGCATGTTAGCCTCAAATTTAGCACCATACATCAAATATTTATCATCTGACTGATCTTGTGGGTCAAGAAAGCTCTCTCACAAGGTTGCAAATGAGCTGTCATCCAGGGATGAGTTGAAGGTTCATCTAGAGGCTTCCAACCTCAGTTGTTAGCAACATTCAGTTCCTCTCTGTGGTTGACTGGAGGCCTCCCTCGGTTCCTTGACTTGTGGGCCTCTGAGGAGCAGCTTCCATCTTGGCAGTTAGAATCCCTTAGAGCAAGAGGCTAAGAGGGATCTGGGAAAAAGCTACAGACTCTTTGCAACATTCCATCACTTTTGTTTGTTATGTTGATTACAAGTGCATGACTAGACCAGGCTACACTCAAAGGAGGTGAATTCCAGAGGGTAGGCATCTCTGGGAACCGTGTTGTACATTACCCTCTGCAGACATGTTTTTGTTTTGTTGTTGTTGTTGTTCTTGTTTTTTGTCATTGTCGTGTTGTTTTGTGGTACTGGGAATCGAGCCCAGGGTCTTTACATCCCTGGCTCCTTTCTTTAGTTTTGATTTAGAGACAGGGTTCCACCAAGTTGCCAAATTGGTCAATCTGGTCTTGACATCCTGATCTTCCTTAGCTTCCCAAAGTGCTGGGATGACAGACCTGCATCTTAACAAATAAGGTTCCAATTAAGAAACATAGTATATCACTATTTATTTAGGTGATTCTTAATATTTTTCACTGATGTGTTGCAGTTTTCATCATAAAGACCTTGTACACATTTAGTAAGAATTATGTATAAGGATTTCATGTTTCCAGTGCTATTGTAAATCATACCGCCTCAAATTTTTAATTTCTCATTGCTTATTACTTGTATACAGAAACACAATTGATTTTTGCATAGAGACCTCATGTCCTGTGACCTTGATAAACCCCATTGATTCCAATTGCTTTTTTGTAGATTCTGAGTTTTTCTACAAAGACCGATTGTCTATAGAAATGGCTATTGGGGGACTGGAGGAATGGCACAACGGTTAAAGTGCTTGCCTAGCAAGCACTAAGTCAAACACTAAATAACTGAGTTCAGTTCCCCAGCACCACATAAACTGGGCATGGTGGCACACACCATAATCCCAGCACTCAGGAGGCTGAAGCAGGGGGATTGCTGTGAGTCCAAGGCCAGCCTGGGCTCCTTAGTGAGTTCAGGACCAGCCTGGGCCACAGAGGGAGACCCTATCTCAAAAAAAATGGCTGTTGGGCTGGAGGAATAGCTCAGTGATTAAAGCACTTGACTAGCAAGCTCAAGACCCTGTGTTCGATTCCCCAGCACCACATAAATTGGGTATGGTGGTACATGCCTGTAATCCCACCACTCGGGAGCCTGAGAGACAGGAGGATGACTGTGAGTTCTAGGCCAGCCTGGGCTACATAGTGAATTAAGGACCAGCCTGGACTGCAGAGTGAGGCCCTGCCTTAAAAAAAAAATAGAAATTACTCTTTCTTTTTTTCTGGTTTATATGCCCCTTATTTCGTTTTCTTGCCTTACTTCACAAGCTAGGGCTTGTAGTACAGTGTTCTTCCTGCATCATTCTTATCCTTCTGGGGTATGTTCTTTAAAGACATAATCTGTATATGCTCCAATTTCCCAAGACAAATGCAATTACTGTGTATTGTAAACATATACTAATAAAATAACAACTATTGGGAATTTTTTTTTTAGTAATTTCTGTTTATGGCTAAAAGTATCTTTTTTGAGACAGGGTCTTGCTCTGTAGCCCAGGCTGGTCCTGAACTCACTGTGTAGTCCAGGCTAGCTTTGGGCTCACAGCAATCCTCCTGCTTCAGCCTGCCAAGTGCTGGGATTACAGGCATGCACCACCATGCCCAGTTTATATGGTACTGGGGAACTGAACTCAGGGCCTTGAGCTTGGTAGACAAGTGGTTTAATAGCTGAACTATTCCTCTAGCCCCTAAAAGTATCTATTACAACTTCACTCATAAAAATTTATTTGCTAGGTATAAAATTCTAGGTCAACAGTTATTTCTCTTGACATTTCAAGTGTACTATTTCAGCCAGATATGGTGATCTATTCCTGTAAGCCCAGAAGCTCAGGAGTCTAAGGCAGGAGGATTGAATGTTTGAGGCCAGCCTGAGCAAGTTAGGGAAAAAGGCTGAGGATATATCTCAGTGCTCCCTGTGTTAAATTCTCACTATTGCAAAAAGAAAGAAAGAAAAATGTAAAAGAAAAAAAAGAAAAGAAGCATTCAAAGAACTACCCCACTATCTTTTAGCCTGCCATTATTGGAAGATCCTCTGCTTGTCTTTAGTGTACTAAAATTTTATCACTCTGAGTGTAAATTTATTTTTAATTATCCTGTGTGGCATTTCTTGGATTTCTCCATCTGAAGATTGGTGTTGTTCATGATTTCTGAAGCCCATTCTCTTTGCCTCTATTTCCTTTCTTCCTTCCCTCCAAAACCCCATTAGAGCACACACTGGAACTTCTTACACTAATACCCCATTTTAAAACCCCTTTAATACTTCATATCATTTTGTCTTTTGTCCATATTAATAATTTATTTAGATCTATATTCCAATTCTTTAATTTTCTCTTCAGTTTCATCTGCTGCTTATTACATAGTTTTGAGCATCTAATTTAAATGATAACTTTATTACTAAATTTGTTCAATTTTCTTTCAAATCTGCTCTGCTCATTTTTTTAATTTTTAATTTTTTATTGACACAAAATTGTCCTTATGTGTAGGGTACCATGCAAAGCTTCAGTTCACGTATACATTGTGTAATGGTCAAATCAGGGGGAAAAATACTCACCTTCTCAAACATTTATCATTTATTTTTGCTGAAAACATTCAAAATCCTTGTAGCTTTTGTGAAATATACTGCCCACTTTTGTTATCTGTAGTTGGCCTGCTATGCAATAGAATACCAGAGTGTACTTCTACTATGTAACTATAACTTAATACCTGCTGACCAAACCTTCCCAGTTCCCCCTTCCCTTCTATGAGATCAGTGTTTTTTATTGTCCAAATGTAAGTCAGATCATACGGTGTCTGTCTTTCTTTGCCTGGCTTTGTGCGTGTGTGTGTGTGTGTGACACTAAGGATCGGACCCAGGGCCTTCACTCTTAGCTACACTCCCAGGCCATTTAATTTTTTATTTCAAGACAAGGCCTTGACAAGTCCTAAGTCACCCAGGCTGGGCACAACTTCAGATCGTCTTGCTTCTGCCTCCCAGAGGACTGGGATTATAAGCCTGTGCCACCAAGTCCATCTTACCTGAACTTATTTTACCTCCAGGTCCATCCGTATTATTGGAAATGGTAAGAATTCATCCTTTTAATGGCTTTATAGTATTTGTTTGTATATACCAAATTTTCTTTTCTTTATGCATTCATTTGCTGACAGACACTTGAGGTTGTTTCCTTTTCTTTTCTTTTCTTTTCTCTTTCTTTCTTTCTTTCTTTCTTTCTTTCTTTCTTTCTTTCTTTTTTTTTTTTTGGATACAGGGTCTTGTTCTGTAGTCCAGGCTGGTCCTGAATTCATGGCAATCCTCCTGCCTCAGCCTCCCAAGTGCTGGGATTACAAGCATGTGCCACCATGCCCAGTTTATGTGGTGCCGGATAATCGAACTCAAGGCCTTGCACTTGGTAGGCAAGTGCTTTAACCACTGAGCTATTCTCCCAGCTCCAAGGTTGTTTTCATTTCTTAGCTATCGTGAATAGCACTGCATTAAACATGAAAATGTGGATATCTCTTTGACCTACCTGTTTTATTTTCTTTGCCTCTATACCTGGTATTGTGATTACTGGGCATATAGTGGTTCTGTTTTTTTGAGGCACCTGCACACTGTTTTCCACAATGGCTGTACAGGTTTGCATTTCCACTAAGAGTATAGGGGGCTTTTCTTTGCTCCACAGCTTTGCCAACACCTGTTACCTTTTGTCTTTTGTGTGTGTGTGTGTGTGTGTGTGTGTGTGTGTGTGTGTGTGTGTGATAGCCATTCTAGCTGGATGGAATGATAGGGCATTGTAGTTTTAATTTGCATTTCCCTAATTATTAGTGATAGAGAACATTTTTTTCATATACTTGTTGACTTTATATCTTCATTTGAGAAATGTCTACTTAGGTCTATTGCCCGCTTTTAAATCGCATTATTTGTTTTTTCACTATTAAATTATCTGAATTCCTTACAGAGCCTGGATATTAAACTTCTGGTAAGTTTTGTGGTGTCTTGTGCCCTTATTCCATCATTCTCATCTTCAGTTACTTAGATACAATAAAAATTTTTTATATTTCATATCTCAAAATCCCACTGTCATTTGTTGTGTGTGTTTAATTTTGAAGTTTGATATTTCTGCTGCATCTCACTGGTAATGGCTTATTGATTTTTTTTAATTCTTAATTTGTAACAGTGGTAATTCCTCATGTTATTTATTTTCGTGACAGGGTCTCACTCTCTAGTCCAGGCTGGTCCTGAACTCACTATGTAACCCAGACTGGCCTCAAACTCAAGGCAATCCTCCTACCTCAGCCTCCCTAGTGCTGAGATTATAGGCATGTGCCACTGTGTCTGGCTTATGTGGTACTGGGGGATCTAATCTAGGCAAGTGCTCTAACTACAGTGCTGTTCCTCCAGCCCCAAGACGGGCTTTGTTCAATTGCACTTCCTCAAGGTGTTCTTTGGCTGTCATAAAGGCTGCTTTATGTGTAACCTTAGTTATAATGTGAGCTCCTGGGCTGGATCTAGGAAGCCAATTAATATGAGTTCTTATTAACAACCAGAAGGGAAAACAGTTTTGTTTTGTTTTGTTTTGTTTTTAAGTTTTTTGTGGTCATGGGGAACAGGCTCTGGGACTTCACACTGAGCTATATTTTTTGTTTGTTCGTTTTGTTTTGGTTTGGTTTTGAGACAGAGTCTCATGAAGTTACTAGACTGGGCTTGAATTTGCAGTCCTCCTGCTTCAGATTCCATAGTTTAAGAGAGGAAAGGCCTGGTGAAGAACAGCTGTTCACAGCATTGCAAGAGGAAGGATCTATCAGGACTTGCAGAGAAGCTAGGACAAGAGAATACCCTCACAAGCCACTGCCCTTAGTCATCTGCCATACCCACAGTGATCCAGCACCCCTGTAGTAATCTGCCCCTCCCAACCAGTCCCCACCTCCTGACAGCACATGGAATCCATGGAGAATCCACAACATCCAAACACATGAGGCTTTTGGGAACATTCCAGATACAAACCACAACAGGGATCTTCACAAGAGAGTGAAGTTCAAAGAAATGACCAAAGGACAGCATAATACATATGTGAAGAAATGGCAGGACACATCGTTATCTGTTCTAAGGTTGTAAATTCGAGGGATTTTGCCAAGAGATAGATGGGATGGGGTGTGGAAGCTAGTAGAAGATCAGGGTTTCTGCAAAGAGTTTGTTTATTCTAGTTCCTTGCAGCCCCAACTACCAGTGTCTGGTGATCAACACTATCTTCCAGCCATGGTATGTGAGGGCAGCCTCACCGAAGAGTGTTTACAGCTTGCTGCATGTAGGGAAAGGCAGGCTGAATGGCCTTTCCTGAAGTAATAGTTGCTTAAGTGACTTCAGCTTGAAATTTTCAATATACTAACTTGGCATATTTTGAGATGGCATGTCTCTGGCTCCTTCACATTCAGGTGTTCTCCGGTTTGACCTTGCACACTGTCTGGGCTCTGGGTTTTGTGTCTCCCCCCCCCCCCACCCTCCATAGGAATGGCTCATTAAGATTTGGCTCTTGGCCAGCAGGAATCAGTGGATGATTCCAGAGTAAATGTGGCCTCTTTCTTTCCTTGCTGTCATTTGTGCCTTGCCAGGAATTCCCTTACTCTCTCACCACTGCCATGTATCTTAAACTATCAAAACTTTTAGGAGCCACGTAATGTGTTCCAAATAACAAGGAGTTCCTGGGAGCATCTAGTTTAGCACATAGTTGAAAACAAAAGTCCTGCTGTTAAGATATGAGTGTATTACTTTGCAGAATTTTTTTTCTTTGCAAAAATGTAATCTGTATAATAAGAAACCACGCACACTGCTTTTAGCCTGTTCTGTCACTCAGCAGTATATTTTGAACATCTTTTTTACATGAATAAATGTGCTAGTAGTGTTGTGGGTGGGGTTCCCCTAGGAAACAGACTTTGTTACAGATTGGTGGGTGGGAAGTTTACTAGGGGTGCTCAGAGATCAACATCCACAGGGGCGAGATTCCGGTAGGATGAGGCAGAGCAGTGGTCAGAAGGCTCTGGCTCTGGAGCTGGGGTGACCATGTGGAGCGGTTCTAAACTGGCTGGACCTTCAAAATTCCATGTAGGTTGATGGGGGCCACCCCTGGGAGGGAACACTGGGCAAGCTAGCTGACTACAATGGATACAATTCCTGAATTTAGTTGAGAAAGTGTCTAGGAGTCTTGAGGGATGTGGATGGCACATCACAGAATCTACCATAGTTAGGGACACTTTGAGATCCAAATAACAGCAAATCCAGCCGATCCTTGCTTAACAAATAGCTAACTGACCCTTTTATTAGGAAAGCAAAGACTTTCTCGAGTGCCCCCACTAGACTCCTCTGCACATCTAATTGGCTAGAACTGTGCCTTGTGACCATTCCTAGCTGCAAGGAAGCTGAGAGACTGGGATGAGGACTTAAAATTTTGCACCTGGAGCAGTGAACATTACTGCCCTGGACAAAATCTGGGTTCTGTTCACACAGAAGAGAAGGAAGGATTTTAGGCACACAACTAACAAGGTCTGCTGCAAGATATCCTCTACAAAATTAATTGAAACATTTCCTGTATTGATGGACAACATGGTTGTTTCCTACACTTTGCTATTTATTCATTATGCTGCAATGTAGCATTCTAGATAGCTTGCATCCCTAATTTTTTATTTTTTTTGAGACAAGATCTCTGTGTGTAGTACAGTTTGGTCCTGAACTCACTATGTAGCCAGGCTGGCCTAGAAGACACGACAATCCTCCTGCCTCAGCCTCCACAGTGCTGGGATTACAGGCATGTGCCACACTGCTCAGCTATTATATGATGCTGGGGGATTAAAACCAGGGCCTTGCACTTCCTAGGCAAGCACTCCAATCACTGAGCTTTGCCCCCAGTCCTTATATCCCTAATTATTTCCTCAGGTTGAAATGCCAAGCATGTCATTTCTAGGAAATGAGAATGGACCCCTTGGGGATTTGGATGCGGATTACCAAAACATTCCTGAGAAAGGTTCCACAGAATTCCATTCCCAGAGAGGCCTTGCTCCCATAGATCCTTAAAGACCCTGGATATTGTTATTGATTTGCATCAGACTTATATTTTAAAAGTTAAAAAGTACCTTGTTTTCACTTTCATTTCCACTACATGTGATTCATTGTATTTATTCTTTTTCTGTATTATGGTCCAAAAAAAGAAGAGTGTATAATTTCGGCCTTTTGGAAATTACTGAGATGCAGTGTTTTGCTCTTCTACTGTGAGGGTTAATCACACCAGGTCTTCAATTAACCTGAGGTGTTTGGTTAAAGCTCCTGCTTGAGGCTGACTCCTGGTCACAGAATGAAGCATATTGATTGATAGTATATTTATGTAACCATGAATCCAGGAGCGTTTCAGGGCAGTTTGACCCAGTCTGTCAGCGTTGTTTATTAATAACAACAAGATTGAAGAGTTGCACCTGGACTTAGTGTGGTCCCCGACTCCCCCACTCCCTCCTCCTCAGATCTTCTGGTTGTATAGCAGGAGTATCCCTAAGTGACCAGCGCCACACAAACAACCACAGTGACATCATCATCTTCATCAGCCCACTTTTCCAGTATTCTCTACGCACACCAGCAGTTGTTAATCCAGGAGATATCTGGCTGCCACGACAGATAAAGGACAGGAGACCCCTGCCGGGAATCACCCACTGTGACATGTAGCATGACTTTCATACTCTTCTCATGGTGTGTCTCTTCCCTGGGTCCTGTTAGTCTTCTTTAGCAACTGTACCCTGTTCGGATCATTTCGTTTTGGTCCTGGGGATTGAACCCATGGCTTCACATGTAGTAAAGCATGTGTTCTGCCTCTGAGCTGTGCCCCATCCCTTGCACCCTGTCTACGTGTTGCTGTTAGTGTGACTATATTTTCAATTTTTTTAAACTAAAAATGTATATTGTCTCCTGTACATGTCTCTTTCCAGAAAGTTATTATTAAGTGCAACTGACTATATTATCAAGTGAATCTCCTTTATAATTTGTGTTTATACAATTTACAGCCATTTTATTCAGGTTGGTGTTTTTTTATCTCCAATTCTACGGACTTAAGTATTTTGATCTTTTCTCATAATTTACATCTGTGTTGCATATTTTCCCTGTTTTCTTATGTTGATCTTTTTGGGACCATTCGGGTAATTCTTTTAGATAACATAGAATTGATGTTTTAAAAATACAATCTGGGATTTTTATCTTTTAAATATGGGAGTAGACTCCAGTTATATTTATCATGATAAACACTACATTTAGTGTATTGCTTCATTTTTCTCTTTGCTATTTTAAGTGATTCATTACGCTTTGCTTTATGAATGTTTTCTTATGACTTTGCTCCTATCCTCGTTGCTGTTGTAGGTTTCTGTGCTCCTTTTAGGACTAGCAAGTATGACCTTTAAGCATTCTGAGTCTGAGGAAGAGCGCCTAGAAGATGTTCTGATAGTAAGGGAGCTTTTAAGACAACACCATGACAAAATGCCTCAGAAGCCAATTAAAGAAGTTCCCATTAGCCCCTGATAGGACAAAATATCCATCAGTACAGAAAGTTTGAGTGGATTGGAGTGCAACAAAGAAATTTAAATTTATGAGTTTAAAATAGCATGAAAAAGAGACTTTTGTTTACCCCTTTTTTTTGAGACAGGGTCTTGCTCTGTAATCCAGGCTGGACCTAAGCTTACTATGTAGCCCAGACTGGCCTTAAACACATGGCAATCCTCAGCCTCCCGAGTGTTGAGATTATAGGCATGTGCCACCATGCCTGATTTATGTGGTTCTGAGTAATCAACTCCAGGGCCTTGTGCTTGCTAGGCCAGTGCTTTTAACTGTTGAGCTATGCCCGCAACCCCTGTGTACCTTTGAAAAAGAAAGAAAAAAAAAAAAAACCTTATCTTTTTCTTTTAGAGGAGTTATGACACAAACTCCATTTGGAAACTGCTAAATAAAATATTCAATAATGTAGTATTGGAGACTGAACCCAGGGCCTTTGCACTGAGCTACATCCCCAGCCTGATTTTTAATTTTCATTTTGAGACAGAGTTCTCGAATTTTTCCAGGTTGTGCTTGAACTTCCTATCCTCATGCCTGAGCATCCCACAGTGCTGGGATTATAGGCCTGTACCACTGGGTCTGGCTCAACAATTTTTTTTTTATCCTGGGGATTGAACCCAGGGCTATACACATGGTAAGCACATGCTCTATCATTGAGCTATACTCCCAGGTCCATGATAACAACAATTTATTTAAAAATTCTATGTCTGATATTGTTTGTCAGAATTTTATTTATTTATTTGAGACAAGATCTTGCTCTCCAAGCCAGAAAGGTCTTGAACTCACTATGTAGCCCATGCTGGCCTTCATAGCAATCCTCCTGCCTCAGCCTCCCAATCGCTGAGATTAAAACTATGAGCCACCATACCCAGCTAATATGTGGTGCTGGGAAATCAGCCCCTGGGTCCCACTCTTCCTAGGCAAATGCTCTAATCACTGAGTTATGCCCCCAACTCTGCTTCTCAGAATTTTAAAAATAAAATGCTGGGCTACATAGTGAATTCAGGACCAGCCCTGGATACAAAGCGAAACCTTGTCTCAAAAAATAAATGAATGAATGAAAAATAAAAGGGTAACCTTTTAGTTTCTTGTGATTCAACCAAGTAGAGCTCTTTATTGGTAAAATCTTAGCTTTAGATACAGATGAAGAGGCTGGAGAAATGGCACAGTGGTTAAAGAGCTTGACTTGCAAATGCAAGGCCCTGAGTTTGATTCCCCAAAACCTCATAGGCTGAGCCCAGTGGTGCACGCCTGTAATCCATGGTAGGAGTCTACAGCAAGAGGATTGCTGTGAGTCCAAGGCCAGCCTGGGCTCCATAGTGAGTTCAGGACCAGCCTGGGCTACAGAATGAGACCTTGTTTCTCTCTCTCTCTCTCTCTCTCTCTCTCTCTATATATATATATATATATATATATATATATATATATATATATATATGCATACATATGAATTACACTCTTTAAAACTGCCTTTGTAGCCAAGTGTGGTGGTACACACCTGTAATCCCAGCTACTCAGGAGACTGATGTATGGCGATCACAAGTTTGAGGCCAGCCTGGACAATTTAGTAAGATCCTGTCCCAAAATAAGACTGAAAGGGCTGGGGATGTGCCTCGGTGTCACAGCGGTTGCCTCACATGCACAAGGCCTTGGATTCAGTCTCCAACATCAGAAAAGAAAGGGCCTTTGGGGGTGGAGGAATAGGTTACCCACTTAAGCACTTAGGAAGCCCAAGGCTCCATTTCCCAGCACCATATAAGCCAGGCATAGTGGCACACGCCTGTAATGCTAGCACTCAGGAGGCTGAGGCAGGAAGACTACCATGAGTTCCAGGCCAGCCTGGGCTACATAGTCAGCTCAAGACTGGCCTAGACTACAGAGTAAGACCCTGTCTCAAAAAAAGAAAAGAAAAGAAAGGAAAGACAAAAAAAGAAAAAGAAAGAAAGAAGGAAAGAAAGAAAGAAAGGGCCTTTTATACTTTTTATATGAGCTTCCCATTTTTTTTAACCTCCTTGGGCTTTTTTACCCTTTGTTATAGCATATATATATATTTTTTTACTAGATTTTTTTCCAAAAATATGCATTGATGCTACATATATTTTTAAACCCTGACAACATAGAAGAGCAGATCATAGCATGGGTTCAGAAGGGCAGCTGCCAGGCCCCAGCCTGCCTCTTGGATAAATTACCTCACCTCGCGGGCTTCATTTTTCTTTCAAGTGGGGATACAGAGTGAATGACTTAACATATGTATGAATCACGTAGAGCAGCGCATGTCATGCAGTATATGTTTAATACTTGCTAGCTATTGTGAAATTGTGAAAGATAATTTGGCCACGTAAGAATCTTCCATTATAAATTTCTCTCCTACAAGCCTAGCTGTAACTCCATTGTCTTCCAGAGGCTAACGTGCCCAGAATTGTGGGGCCAGCTCTGTTGGTTTAGAGCACAATCGCTGTGAGCTCTGCAACTAGCCTGTTTTGTTTTGTACACAGTTTCCCTACCTGCTACATGTGTGACCTTGGCAAGTTACTTGACCTCTTTAATCGTGACTGTCGTCTGTAATGTGGTCCTGCCTGTCCACGGACCCTTTTTGTATCTGTTGGCCAAACCATCTTTCCTCCCTTTTCTTTGTTTTTGTTTCTCAATCCAATCTTTGAATTCTGATGAGATTTGCAGTCCTGGTAATCTTATGCCTTGGCCCTTATCTTGCTCCGTTCGCTTGGTCTCTGTGCTGGATCTAAGTGGGAAACACATAGCTGAGTCCTTCTGTGTTGCTACTGCAAAGTGTTGGCTTCATTGCCAGGCACCTCAGAGTCTTGGATACAGAACTTAGACTTCGCTGACACCTTAAATCTACTTGGTCTCTTTATCTCTTGTAAATTTCTTGCTCCTCCACTTCTAAACACTGGAAGTCCTCCAGTTTGGCTTGCTGACCTTTGCAATAATTCCAAATACTGTCCTAGCTGTGGGAACAGCTTCTGTTTTGTCCTTCTGTGGGGAAACCAGAAGGGATACACTTTCTCATCATCTTCAAGAGCTCCTGGGCTAGGACAGGTTGAGTCCTGGCCTCTCTGGAGAGAGTTTGTCTACAGTTGGGGAGATTCGAGCAGCCCACAGAATGAAACTAGCTGAGCTGCTGGAAAGCAAAAGGGTCCCCACATCAGCAACATGGATCAAGTCCTGGATCCCAGTCAGATTCTACCCACCCCTACCCCTTCCCTCCTTCCCTCCCTTCCTCCCTCCCTCCCTTCCTTCTTTTGGTACTGGGGATCAAGCCCAGGACATTCACACTGAGCTCTATCCCAAGCCCATTTTTATTTTTGACTTCAAGGCAAGAGTCTCTCTGTGCCTTTAAATTGTCCAGACTGGGTTCGAAGATGTGATCCTTCTGCCTCAGTATCCTACAGTGGCAGGATTACAAGCCTGCACCACCTGGCCTGGTTGCATCAGTTTCAGGGCAGACATCGGCACTTGATTGGGTTTGCCTTGAGGTCAAGATGAGAGACCCCGGGAAGCACCAGGCGGTGCCCCAAACCCATGGCAAGAGATCAGAGAAGGGTGATTTTCTCTTGTTTTAGTGGTTGCAGGATGTTTCCCCTGTGTAGTTAAAAAAAGAAAAAAGAAACATGTTGTAGAATGTGCCTATGAGTACGTAGTTACTTCTCCCTGAAATGGTAAATTCTCGGAGTGTGCAGAGGGAAGCATAGTCAGGGTCAGGAAGAACTTTTCCTGGTATCTCCTGGAGCCTTTGGCGGGAACAGCGCATCCTGTGCCTGCGTGCCTCGGCTCAGATCTGCTGGCCCGTCCCTCATCTCATCTCATCTCTCATCTCCTATTTTCTGTCTCCCCCACTTCTGCATGCCGGCCGGGCGGCCTCTGTGCTTGGCCTTGGGTAACAGGACTAATCATAAGAGTGCTTGCCTCCGGGGTGACTCCCAACCTTGCAGGGGTCACAGCAGGCGCAGAGGAGGAACCTGGGCTGCGGGCTGCCAGACCTTGGCCCCTGTCGCCAGGCCACCTGAGGGAACGGGTTTCTGCTTTTTCCAGGCTTCGTTGTCTCAAGAGCAGGGCTGACAGGTGCGTGCAAGGTATGCCTGGACAGGGACACGGAGTCCATGCTGCCTTGGCAGAGGAACAGCGCTCTGCGGGGTTGAGCGTCCAGACTCCTGCTGCTCAGGCTGCTGGTGCCCAAGGGCGCCACGTAAGAGCTGACACAGTCTCCCTCCAGGCTCCCAGGCCCATCGGCGGAGGGGGAGTCAGTGGAAGCGTTTGCCTGGCATCTTTGGGAAGGAAGATTCGCGTACACATCACCCACCACGTGTGAGAAGCCGGCTCCAGGGCTCGGCCTCAGTTGAACCTTTTTGTTCGTAATCCATTACTTTTTTTAGCCACTGAGTCATTGTGCAAAGACCTCGAACTCATCAGCAGACCAGATCACGTAATGTCTCTGCTGCTTCCTTGTGATGCGGTTCTCCCTGAAGATGTCGTCGTCACGATGTGAGGACGCCTGGGAGTCTGTGTACAGCTCCACGTTCACTGAGGCCTTGAGTGTGTCGGTCCCGCCTGCTGTCTCCTTGGTCTGCCTCACCTTTGTGGGAATTCCAGAACTTGCTGGAGTTGTGTTAGCAGCTTCTTTTTTGTGCTTCTCTCCATAAGTCACTGGTTTGAAGTTTATCCTGAGTTGACTTAACTCATTTTGTCTCTACTCACTCACCTTAGTACATTTTCTTTCTTCAGTATTGGATCAGTATTACCCACCCAACAGTAACAAAACATTGATGGAAAATCTTAGTTACCGTACATCTTCAACATGTAATTTCATTTTATGTGCACTGTCATTCTCAGAGGTACTTTTGAGTATTTCTACTTTGCAAATGAGGAAACTCAAGTGGCAGTTGAGATCTTTTTCTTTGTCTTTAGAAGACTTTCATTCTCATAAATTATTTGTGCCATGATGGGTATATGGATTTATCATACTATTTTGTCTCCTTTGTCAGATATTCATTACTGCAATAAATATCTGAGATAATTAACTTACAAAGACAGAAGGTTTATTTTGGCTCACAGTTTCAGACCATGGTTGAGTAGCTCCATTGCTTTTGGGCCTGTGGCAAGGCAGCATACCATGGTGGCAAAGTGCACAGCAGAACAAAACCCTCACCTCATGACCAGGAAGTGTGAAATTAAAAGAGGCACAGACCATGGACCCACAGTCCACTTCAAGAGCATGTCCTGAATAGCCAGGAACCATCCCCCCAAGCCCCTTCTCCTAAAGGTTCCCCACCTCTCAGTAATCCCACAATTTTACCACATGGGCTTTTGGAGAACATTCCAGACCCAAACTACACTATCTGCTTTCATGTATGTTTGAATATTTTCACAAGGAAAACTACATGAAACCAACATAAGTACTAGTTATAACTGTGGGTGACCCACCCAAGCTACTTCTCCTGTTCAGATCTCTCTTTTGAGCCTCACCCACATTTATATAGCCAGTGACTTTTGGATGTCCTCAGTCTTCAATGTATTACAAGCATCAGAGGCCCCGTGTGCCTAACCTCACACTCCTGCTATGCCCTCCTCAAATTGCTTTTTGTTGTTGTTGTTTTGTTTTTGTCTTTGTTTTTTGAGGCAGGGTCTTACTCTGTAGTCCAGGCTTGCCTTAAACTCATGGAAGTCCTCCTGTCTCAGCCTCTGGAGTATTGGGATTACAGGCATGTGCCATTATGCCTTGCTTATGTGGTGCTGGGAATCAAACTCAGATCTTTGAGCTTGCTAGGCATGCACTGTAACCACTGTGCTGTGCCTTCAGCCCTCGAAATGTTTTTCATTTCTTTTTTTTTTTTTTTTTGAGGGTCTTACTCTGTAGCCCAGGCTGGTCCTGAACTCACTGTGCAGCCCAGGCTGACCTCGAACTCATGGCAATCCTCTTTTGTCAGCCTCCCAAGTGCTGGACAGGCAAGTGCCACCACACCCAGTTTATGTGGTACTGGGGAGTTGAACTCAGTGACCTGTGCCTTTTTTTTTTTCAGTACCAGCAACCACCGTCATTCAAGCCTTCATAACCTTTAACATTGCCCTGATCCCCTCAAGGAGTTTCTCAATTCAGTCCTCACCTGCTTCCCTTGACCCCACAACCTTTTGAAACATAAATCTTAAGCCTGTCACAGAGGTACATGCCTTTAGCCACAGCTACTTTGGAGGCTGAGGCAGGAGGATTACTTGAGCTTCGGGGATTTGAGGCCATTCTATGTAACATAGTGAGACTCCTGTTGCAAGAGGAAAACGGAAGCATAAATCATGACATCCAGCCACTTAGAACCCTTCAGTGACTTCCCACATTTCTCATCCTTGTTACCCCACCCAGAGGCTCTGTTCCTCTTTCAGTCCCTCAGCTGCCCCAGATCCTTTCTGCTGCAGGCCATAGCACCTCTGACCCTTTTTCTCGCTGCGGTCTCTTCCCTTTGTATTGCTAGCTTTATAGAGACCTTCCCTAAGCTCCCCATCAGAACTGATCCCCAGTAGTCTCTATAGTGCTGAGTTTCACTTGGTGGCAAGCATCACAATTTGCAATTATATATTAGCCTGTGTTAACTTGTGTAATGGCTGCCACCTGCTCTACATATAGAGAGTGTGAAGTCCTGTATATCCCACACCTGGCAGTGACTGGTGCCTATTCAGGGTCACTAAACTACCTTGAAGAGCTGGAGTCCTTTCTCATTTTCGTCAGTACTCTGAAAAGGTATCTCAAGGACATTTTTCACATCCACGAGTAGGTTTTCTTCAACATTTTTTTTTCATTCTTTTTTTTTTAAAGTAGGTCTTCACTTAGAAAGAAAGGATAGAGGGGTAAAAGCTCCCACTATCTGAGAAGGGGTCCCGATTGAGTTGACTTCACACCTTTTCTTTTCTTTTCTTTACGGATTGTAACATGGTTCTAATTTTTCTTTAGTCCTCAGAATTTTCTTCCAGCTTTTCTCTGAGTCATCTACCTTTTCAACTTTTACCTCTTCACCTGCCTTTGAACTTTTGCTTCTCATGCAAAAAGGTCACAATAATTTGCGGTCTTTTTTTTTTCTTGAGATAGGGTCTCACTCTACTATAGTCCAAGCTGGTCCTGAACTCACTATGTAGCCCCAGCTGGCCTCAAACTCATGGCAATCCTCCTGCCTCAGCCTCCTGAGTGCTGGGATTACAGGTAGGTGCCACCATGCTCAGCTATTATGTGGTGCTGGGGAATCAAACTCAGGGCCTTGCCCTTGCTAAGCAACTGCTTTAACCACTGAGATACATCTCCAACCCTGTTTGAAATATTATGAAACCACAAATTTGTTTGACTTTTTGTTCTAGCTCTGAAAGAAAATGATTTTCAGAAGTATTTACTTCTGTAAGTCTTTCAACTATTTCTTTTGTCTCATGGTCTATCTTAGAGTCCAATTTGTTTTTTCTCTTAATTTACAGACAAATATAAGGGATGGTCCTGCTAGACTCCATGTGTCAAAAGTATGTGAGTTTTCTTCATTTATAGTACTGGGAATTGAACCTGGTGCCTTCACATTAAAGTATGTCTCCAGCCCCTTGTTATCTTTTACTTTGAGACAGGGTCTCACTAAGTCACCAAGTTGGCCAGGCTGGGCTCAAACTTGAAACCCTCCTACCTCAACTTCTCAGAGTTCTGGCACTGCATGTTGCACTACCATACCCACCTTGTACGGATTGCCTCTAGTCCCACTAACTAAAGATTCTGCCTCCTTGGTAACTTTGCTGTCAGAAAGTAGCAGGGTGACAGGCACAGCCTCTAGTCAACATTTCGGTTTCTTTTCTTTTCTTTTCTTTTCTTTCTTTCTTTTTTTTTTTTTTTGAGACAGGGTCTTGCTGTCTACTCCATGCTGGTCCAGTAAGGCTATGGGAAGCGGGGGAGGGTGGGCAACAAGAGTCAAAATTCAGGAGAAAACCTGCCAACCACACTGTATACATAGCTCCTACAATGAAGAGACACATACCTGGTCCTCTGGCTATAGCGACATGGGTCGAAACACAATTGGTGGACCCAGAACACTGTACCTAGCTGCCTAAAGCGTTATAGGCTTATAATCCCAGCACTCCAGGAGGCTGAGGCAGGAGAATCAAAAGCCCCAGCCCAGGACTTGGCTTCCTATTCTGCTATGCAGTGAGAACCTCTATCTGTGGAGCTCTGGCTCCAGCCCAGACCAGCCAGTGTGATGCCACCATGTTCCAGCCGCCCACCCGTGAACAGACTGAGATCATCTGAAGCTCATTATGATCCTGAGCTTGTTGTGATAATGGTAAACTTAGCAGTGGGAGAACAGATCCTATTCTAATTGCTGTCAAATATGATGTCATGGGCATGGGTCGTGTGGAACCAGAAATTGATTATACTGAAGATGCTACTGAGCAGTGCCATGTCCTATCGATAGAAAAAGAAGACACAGAAGACCTGAGACAAAAATCCAAGGATCCCATTGGCAAAGAGAAGGCAATTGCCAAAGTCATAGAAAATCCCAGAGCCAACTTCTACTGTGAACTCTGTGATTAACAGCATCAGACACATCAGGAATTTGACAGCCACATCAACTCCCATGATCACGCATGTAAACAGTAGTCACGCAGTGGCCTCTATGTCTCATCCAGAAACATGAAGCACAGGGAACTGACAGAGTCAGGCGGCCTGACCAAGCAGCCAGCACAGAACGATTACTTTATGGGAGAGGAAAGGAGATCCATATTAGTGTTATAAAAGGGAGGCAAAAAAAAAAGCAAGGAAAAAAAGGATTTTTGATACACGATTTTGATGTAAGAAGTCATGTTTGCAGTACCAAGGTGAGATCATGCTTAACTAGAAAAAGGAGCACGAATGATCATTTCTTTCCCCAATTCCATCTCAATTTATAGCAAACAAATCAGGCCAAAAAAAAGCTTGAGGCCAGCCTGGGCAACTTACATAAACTCAGTATCAAAAATAAAGTATTTTTTAAAAAGGAGGGAGCTGAGGGTGTAGCTCAGTGCAGTAACCCAGGGCTCAATCCCCAGCACCACACACACACACACACACACACACACACACACACACACACACACAAAGAGCCGTGTACCTTGGGTCTAGAGGCATGGTTCAGCAATTACAGTGCTTGCCTCGAAGGATGAAGTCCTGGGTTCGATCTCCCAGCACCACATACTAGCTGGGTATGGTGGGGCATGTCTGTGATCCCAGCACTCAAGATGGAGGCAGGAGGACTGCCATGAGTTTGAGGCCAGCGAGAGCTACACAGTGAGTTCAGGACCAGCCAGAGCTACATAGTGTGTTCAAGACAGAGCATGACCCTGTCTCAACAAAACAAAACAAAAATCCCCAATGTACCTTTAAAACAACTCTTCCTCCAGTTCTTTCACAAAGAGAAGCCTGAATATTCTATAAGGCGAAGTATGGGTCTGTTTTTCTGAGCCTCACTCCATTTGCCTTACGATTATTTTCACAGCTGCTCAAAATTTTATGTTCTGTTTCCTATCAATCTTTCATTATTTTAATGAGTTTTTATTCTTTTCTTATAAGGACACAGGATATTTTAGCAAAAAGTCATTAGGCATTTCACTGGGGGAGGTGTAAAATCAAATTTTTCTCTTACCCTTTTTTTAACAAAGTAATCTGTAGATTCACAGAATATTCATGAATATATATATATATGTGTGTGTATGTGTGTGTGTGTGACACCTGCTCCTAGATCTGTCAGCAAGGAATTCGCCATTCCCAAAGCATTCCATATGCTTTCTCCCTCCGCATTTACCCATGCAGTTTCCCCTGGCACAAACGTTCATTTTTGGCCTCTAACAACTCAAGAACAGTACAATTCGACCCTCCTCTCATTTGAGCCTGAGGACACCGTGAGTCCATTTTTGTGAGTCCAAACATTTTAGTCTGACTTATACCAACAGAGATTATCTTTTAGGAAGAATGTCTTACTCTGAGCAAAATCAAATCCACTACATTTCCTGATAATCAATTTTCTACACAGTGTAGGTATAATACTGCCAGTATTAGTTTCATGTCTGTTTTTATTTTACCAAAATCATTTTATCTGAAAAACTTTTATTAGTATCACAACAAAGATTTCTTTTAAAAAGTTGTCTCAATAATTTTTTTCTAAAAAATCAATTTTTTTCTAGCCCTGGGTCTTTTCACTGAGCTACATCTGCAGACCATTTTTATTATTTATTTTGATTCAGGGTCTCAGTAAGTTACTGAGTTGCCCAGGCTGGGTTTGAACTTGCAATCTTCC
Organism: Ctenodactylus gundi; assembly: GCA_004027205.1. Classification (NCBI taxonomy): domain Eukaryota; kingdom Metazoa; phylum Chordata; class Mammalia; order Rodentia; family Ctenodactylidae; genus Ctenodactylus; species Ctenodactylus gundi. The sequence goes on from PVKB01002096.1 coordinate 290,645, forward strand.
CTCTTCAGCCTCCCAGAGTACTGTGATTACAGAAAAATTAACTTCTTACGAGCTAGTCTAGTGGGATGGGATTGAATTTATTTCTTGTTTCCCATTGTTGCACATTTTGTTGGCCTATCTTTTGTCACGATATGATTTTTCTGATAGTTGCAAGTCCACAGCAAATACAGAAGACAGTGGTGGTGCTCTACCTATAGCCACTTAGACATGAGAATGGTGGTTGGCTTCCAAGGGCAAACACCTCTCCCACTCTCTGCCAGGGAGTCTCCCCTCAACCAGAGCCACACCAGGCCTGAAGTCCTGCAGAGTCAATGTCCCTGGAAATCACCTTAAACCATTGGAGCAGGAGGATAAACACTCCAGTTTGTAATACCAGCCATTATGGGGGCTGAGGCAGGAGGATTGCAAGCTCAAGTCCCATCTAGACAATTTAACAACAACAACCCTGTCTCAACAACAAAAAAGTTTTATTAGAGGGCTGAGAATGTAGTTCAGTGGTAAGGCACACCTAGGTTTGATCCCCAGTACCAAACAAAACAAAACAAGAACACTGCAGCCTCTCCATCCCTCTGGTAGGATAACTCTGAGGTACGCTTCCCACTGTCTTCTGTTCCCTGTGGGAGACTGAACTCACTTGTCCCCAGTGGAGAACTGCTTGATGACATAGCCTTGACTGACTTCACTCCCATCCCTGTGTTAGGTCCCTTACTGCTGCTTCCTGAAATGATTTCTCAAATTAGTCCCTTTTGGGGGAGCCCAATTTAAGACTGCAAATATAATTCTAATTCTGTAACAAAATCTCTACTATTGTCAGCCATTTTTATTTTCATTAGTAGGGATTGAACCCAGGGCCTTCACACTACATACCCAGACGTTTTTATTTTTTATTTTCAGACAGGGTCTTACTAAGTTGTTGCTAAATTGCCCAGATCCTGAACTCATGATCCTCTTACCTCCAGCCTCCAAGGGTGTCAGAATTACAGGTGTGAGCCACCATGGCCAGCCACTGTAGTCAACTTTGTGTTATTTTTACCAACTCATTTTTTTCCTTGGTCAATATTTTCTTAAATTCTCAGAACTAAAACTTTCTTTAATGAGTTGAAGGGAGTCTGCAGCCATTTTTTGTTCAGAACAAATTTTACTAGGCACTGTTTTATGTTATTTCCACCAGTGCTAGAAATTTGAGTAGAAGATTGATAGTGTTTACCAGAAAGATAAAGATATAAGGTCTGGGTTTCTGCCTGGGTCAAAACTTCCTGTCACATGTGACCATGCTGTGCTTTTTTGTATATCCCCTCTAAAAAGTCCTTCTTCTTATTTTCCGCTTAGAGAAATCCTACTTAATCTCCATGACCAAGTAGAAAGTCAATTCTCCCACGAAGCTTTTCCTGGATCTCATCAATGGCAGTAGTTTTTTTTTTTTTTTTTTTTTTTTTTTTTGAGGTGGGGGATAGGGGATTGGTCTCAGGGCCTTCACACTGAGAGCTACATTCCCAGCCCATTTTTAATTTAATTTATTTATTTATTTAATTTTTTGGTAGTGGCGACGAAGCACAAAACCTTCACACTGAGTTACATTCCCAGCCCTTTTGGATTTTTTTTTTTTTTTGAAGCAGAGTCTCATTTTGTAATCCAGGCTGGTCCTGAATTCACTATGTAGCCCAGGCTGGCCTCGAACCCATAGCAATTCTCCTGTTTCAGTCTCCCAAGTGCTGGGATTACAGGCATGTACCACCATACCCAGTTTATGTAGTGATGGGGAATGAAACCCAGGGCCTCGTGCTTGCTAGGCAAGCACTTTAACCACTGTGCTATTCCTCCAGCTCTACACCCCCCCCCACCCCCACCTTTGACTTTTGATTTTAAAACAGGGTCTTGCCAGATTGCTAAATTCCCTGGTCTGGGTTTGAATTTGTGATCCTTCTGCCTCTACCACCCGGAGTGATGGGATTACAGGCCTGTGCCACAAGGCTGGATGCATTTTTAAAAATTTTCCTTTTAGGACGGGATCTTGCTAGGTCACTAAATGGCCCCGGGCTGGGCTCAAACTTGCAATTCTCCTGCTTCAGCTTTCCAGAGTGCTGAAAATACAGGCCTGTGCCATGGGCCTGGCTGGCTGTGGTAAATCTCTGAGCTTCCACAACGTGTTGCTTTTTATTCTATTTAGCACTTTTTCCTGCTTTAGGTGATTTTTAATTGTTTATATTTGTTCCTAGATTGAGACCAGAGTGGATCTTATTATATTTTGTTTCGTTTCATTTTTACTTCGGCCTGTCTTCACCCACCCCAGTACTCACTGAGCAGGGGTTCAGTAGAAGTTTGAATACATGTTTCCATTACAGAACACAGAACCCTACAAAGAAATTTCTCATACTCCAGATGTGAGTAGAATATAGTTAACTTTTGTTTTCCTCTTTCATCTCTAATATATTCCATGCCTTTCTGAATATCTTTACCAGCTTCTCTAGCTTTCAAATACATTTGATTCTTAATCCTTTCATTCCATTAGCATAATCCCATCCCTTTTGTTTTCTCTATATTGTTTTGCTTTCCACAGTTAATGAAATTTGATATGATTGTTTAAAATTATCTCAATAATTAGACACCCTAGTCATTGCTTAGAATAGTATACTCACAAGTGACAAAGCATGAGGAATCCCTTTAAAATCCATAACAAGTTATACCTGGTGGCCCAGGCCTGTATCCCAGCACTTTGGGAAGCAGAGGCAGGAGAATGGCAACTTGAGCTCAACCTGGGCAGCTTAGCAACTTAGAAAACCCTGTCTAAAAATTAAAAATGAGCTGGCGATTAGATCAGCACGAAGGATCTGGGTTCCCCTCAGTACAACCAAAAAGAGAAAAAAAAAAAAACCTATAATGAAACACTAAAATACTATTGAAAAAGTGCTTAGTGAGATACACAGGAGTCCACAGAACACAAACAGCAAGTTGGTGTGAAAAAATTAGTCAGCATTTGTTATGGTAAAAGCTACAAAAACTAGGGCTGGAGGAATAGCACAGAGGTTAGAGTGCTTGCCTGGCAAGCACAAGGCCCTGAGTTCAATTCCCCAGCACTATGTAAACTGGGCGTGGTGGTGCACACCTGTAATCCCAGCACTCAAGAGGCTGAGGCAGGAGGATTGCCGTGAGTTTCTGACCAGCCTGACTAGAGCAAGACCTTGTCTCTGAAAAAAATACAGAGAGAAATTAAAGTAAGTTACTACATATTAGAGGGCTAGTTATTTATTTACTTATTTGTACTAGTGGAGACAGAACTTGGAGCCTTGCCTTTATACATGCTAGGCAAGTGCTCCACCACTAAACTGCACCCCCATCCTTATTACTTTTTGAAACACATGACCCAGCATTAGTGAGGGTGTGACAGTGAACTTATTCAGTGCTGAAGTGGACATAATAAACTACAACTTTTTTGAAGCCTAATGTAGCAATATTTTTATTCCACTTTATAAAATACATTGATCAAATGTGTATAATATATGTATGTATACTATGACAGTGTAATCATAAGGCTAGTAAATGTGAGAAAGAAAGAGAGAAAAGTTAAATTTCAAATGCCTTCACTGAATACTGAAAGGTAAATGCTTGTACATTCAAAAGGTTATCAATCAGTTTTAGGATAAACTTATATCAAAGACCAAATAAGTGAATTGCTACAATAAACAAAATTAAGTCTATAGAGTGCTCACAGACTTCCGGTCAAGATGGTGACTGAGTAACAGCACTGCACAATGTCTCCTCATCAACTCACTTAAGAAGTCAAGAAGAGACTTCTGGTCAAGATGGCAGCTGAGTAACAGCAATGCACAATATCTCCTCATCAACTCACTTAAAAAGTCAAGAAGATAGTTAGAAAAAGCGTATTTGGTGTAGCTAGAAAAGAGAGGAGCATCCCCCTAAACTGAAAGGTGACCAGCGAGAGGCCAGAAACTCTGAGGGATCATTGAAACCAGAGGAAAAAAAAAATTCCCCACAGTCCAGAAAGCCGCCACAGCCAGCTGCAAATGGCTCCAGAGGAAAGCTTGCGGGGACCTGAACATCTGACTGAACGGAGCTGGGAGAGGATCGAGCTGGGAGAGGAAGGAGCACACAAAAATGGGAGAAAAGGCTGTGGGCGGGTCAGAAGCAGCACACTTGGCACGGCCCCGAGCTGCCAGCACCCACAGATGACAAACAAGGTCCGGAGGCCAGAACCTCAGCCCGAGGTAAGCGCAGATCCAGACAACTGGGAATCATTGGCTGTGGGCAGCCCTAGCCTCAGAAGCACCAACCTGCGGGTGTGTGTACTACAAATGCAGCATGCGCTTCCCCCTAGAAAAGGCCCCGGGATCCCATATCAGAAACGGGGCTCAATAGCCATCACAGGCAGTGACGTCAGCAGGAGCCATTCTCTTTCCTGCGCACTAGAGACAGTCAGAGGTAGCAGAACCATGGGGAAACATGGTAACAAATTTTATACAAAAAGATCTGACTCCCCAGAGGAGGGGAGTGCTAAAATTCTAGAACCCAAAGAAGAGATGGGCAAGTAGGATGGTGACTTATGGGCCCAGATAGTCAGTGAATTAAAGGTGGAATTAAACTAGGAATTAAACCAGGAAGCAAAGCAGGAAATAGAACAGACAGCGCAAGAGCTACAAGAACACTTAGCTAAGCAAAAAGCAAGCCTTGAAAAGAAATTAGAGGAAACCAAAGAAGAAATGGGGAAGCATATTTACAAATCTCCTACAAAAAGACCTGAAACCCCAGGAGATGAAGTCAGGGTAAATAAAGATGAATATGGCAAAAAAGATGGCAACTTCTGGGCCCAGAAATTCAGTGAATTAAAGCAGGAATTAAAGCAGGAAATTAAACAGACAGCAGAAGAGCTACACCAATACATAGATAAGCAAAAAGCAAGCCTTGAAAAGCAACTAGAGGAGACCAGAGAAGAAATATACCAGAAGATAATGAAGACAAAAGAAGAAATCAGAAAAGTACACAACAGAGATATAGAAAAATTGAATGCACATATTCAGGAAATGAAAAACACGCAGGTAATAATAAGCAACCACTTTAAATAACTTCAGAATAGTATGTCAGACCTAGAAAATAAAGTGACTAAGCTGCAAGATACAGGCCATGAAGAATACAAAGTAAAGAAAGAAAGCGAATCGTTACAATGGCTGATAGATGATTTAAGGAGAAATAACCTCAGAATTATGGGAATTGAGGAGAAGACTGAGGACAAAACAAAAGGCTTAAAGGACATGTTTAATGAAATAATGGAAGAAAATTTCCCAAATCTAAGAAAGAAAATGAACATGGAACTATTGCAGGGATATAGAACACCAAACAACTTTGATCAGAAGAGATCCTCATCACAACACATCATGATTAAAATTCTAGAAACTCAACACAAAGAGAAAATACTAAAAGCGGTAAGAGAAAAACAGAAGGTGACCTGTAAAGATAAACCCATCAGGATAATGGCAGATTTTTCAATCCAAACTCTAAAAGCAAGGAAATCATGGAGCAGTATCATCCAAGCACTAAAAATACATAAATGCCAACCAAGACTGCTATATACAGCAAAATTATCTTTTAATTTAAAGGGAGAACTTAAAACTTTCCATGACAGAGACAGCTTAAAGGAATTTGCAGCCACTGAGCCGGTATTGCAGAGAATACTTAAAGGAAACTTGGACGGTGAAATGGAGACCAGGGACACCAATGACCCCAGAGAAAAAGTGACAACAGCTAGAAGAGAATGAGCTGAGAAAAAAGTAGGTTAGTAATCAGTGAAATATGAGTAAATAAGATAACGAAAGGTAGTAAATTCTGAAATAACTAGATTTGCCTTCATGTCTGTTGCTTTAAGTATGTTTATATGGTATAGATTTAAGTTCATTTACTGTAGCAATGTGATATAGTTTTAACTTTGTTTTGTTGTAGCAATCCACTTATTAGGTCACTAATGAAAGTTTATCCTAAGGAAACTGATTGATGTAAAGATAACCTTGTGAATGTACAAATATGTACCTTCCAGTATTCAGCTAATGCAATTGAATTTTATTATTTATTTATTTATTTTTCTCTTCTTTCCCAAATTAACTAGTCTTTTGAGCTACATGCTTATAATTATTTTCTAGTGTGAACTGGTGGGTAAGGCCAGGTTTAACAATAACAACAAAGATGTAGGAAAATATGGAAAAAAACTTTTGGTGAATATCCCAATGAAGGGATTGGTTGGATTCAGAGAGGAGATATCAAGATTTGACTACTGAGAACCCATCAGAGGAATAGGAAGCTGGGGTAGAGTGGTGACTTGAGTGAAATGACTTAGGCGTGGAAGATTAATATGTTAAACACTGTATGGTTTCTCAGACTTGGAAAACACAGAACACAGACATTCTTTGGAACCATATGAAGTGATAGCCGGAGCCGGGGGAAGGGACAGAGAGTGGGTGGGAGGGTAGAAGATGGGAAAGGATTATGAAGTCGATGTGATACATAGATGTATGTAACACCCAAATTCATTGTAAATACTATGTATTACATTTGTTTATTAATAAAAATAGTGGGGGAAAAGTTAAGTCTATATTGAATTGCTACATTACATGAACTTAAGTCTATATCACATAAGTATACTTAAAGCAAAATATATGATGGCATACTTAGTTATTTCAGAATTAACTTTCATAACTTATTTACTCACATTTTACTAATTACTAGCATTTTGCCAGATTTATCATTTTATCTTCTTATCCATCCATAAATTCATACATACATACATACTTTTAAAGATTTTATATCAGTTCATCATGTTGAATGTAATTATTCTGTTTTTGCAAACTAATATACTATTACAAATAATAATTGTGTGAGGAAACTTCACAGATTTTATAAAACACCTGGTACTGTTTTAGAAGTACATCAGTCAAATGATTCAAATAACCAGTCTTTTTTTGGTTACACTTTCTCTTTAGCTGTTTCCTTTCCTCCATGTTTTTTGATGCCATTTGTGTCTCTGCCTTTCTGAGCATAAACTTACACCCAACATCAAAAAAGTGAATTGCTACATTAAACAAGTTTAAGTCTATATCAATTTGCTACATTAAATGAACTTAAATCTGTATCACATAAGTATATTACAGTTAAAGCAATAGAGAAGTATGCTTAGTTATTTCAGATTTTTAAAAACTTTCATAAATTGTTTACTCTCATTTCACTAATTATTAACATTTTGCTACATTTGATTTATCCTTTTACCTACCTATCCATCCCTAACTTCATGCATACATATTTTTAAAGATTTTATACCAATTCCTCATGTTGGATATAATTATGTTTTGTAAACTTATATACTATTGAAAATAATTGTGGGGGAAGATTCACAGATTTTATGAGACAGTTGGTACTTTTAATATTCTCTCTTTATGTTGTATTTCTGATGGAGCACCTCAGGGTGACCCAAAAGCCCTGAGGTGCTCTTCTGAGCTTTCTTTTACTCTAATGAGTTCAATCTTGGGCTTTTAAAAAAATGGCTCCTGCTTACACCATTGCCTGATATGGCTGCCGAGCACTGCTTCTGATCTAGGCTCCAGGAGGCCTTTTCTAGGGGGAGCACACATTGCGTTCATAGTACGCACTACCTGCAGGCTCATTTCTTGGAAGCTGGGGCTACCAGCTGCTGACAATTCCCCTTCTCCTGGATTCTCACTTGCCTCAATCTGAGCTTCTGGCCTTTGGGCTTTCCTCCATCTGTGGTCTGTAGGTGCCGGCAGCTCAGGGCCGTGCCAAGTTGGCTGCTGTTTTTCTCCACTTCCGATGACTTCAGGATTTCTGACCTTCCCGTGGCTTCCTGTCAGTTGTTGGGGTGCTGCTTCCTCTCCTAGCTTGATCAGATGTTCCGGCTTCATGTGGGCTTTCCTCTGTCTGCAGATGCCTGCAGCTCCCAGCCATTTGCAACTGGCCTGAGGTGGCTTCCCAGGCTGCTGGGTTTCTTTTTTCTCCCCTTTCAATGTGCCTTCTGGTTTTCTGACCTTCCTCTTGCCTCCTTTCTGCTGTTGGGGTGCTCCTCCCTGTCCTAGCTAAATTGAACATGCATTTTATGACTAAATCCTCGATTTTTTAAGTGGTCAATGAGGAGACATTGTGCAGCTCTGTTACTCAGCTGCCATCTTATTTGCTGTTTTTTTTTTAATTCTTGCTTTTATTCTTAAGCCTGGATTTCCAGGGATCACAAACCACAGTGGTCAGCCAATGACTGGTCATAAAAACACTTTGAACCAATATAGCATCCAGTCTTTGCTGATGAGTGTATACGGCCAGGGCCACAGTGGCCAAGTCTACTCTAGCTTTTATTTTCTGCATTTCCAAGCACTCACATCCATCCAGAGAAAAGGGGGCACACAGCCCTGCACATGAGCACAGCCTCCCAGATCACAAGGCATAAGGCTTGATCTTATCAAGGCCTGCTTCAGTTGTCTCATTCCCTAAATATTTCTGTTAAACTCCTGGCTGCTATTATCTGCCAGTCTGTTGCTATTCCAAGTCCCTAGTGAGAGCTCAGGTTAGCGTACAGTGCTGGCCACAGTGAGAGATGGGATTCTCCACACCCTCCTTCAAATCCAGTTAGACCCTTCCCACTGCCCAGATTGAGTTGCTGATATTAGAGCTGAGGATAAGGGGAGTTGGGATGGGAGCAGCCCAAGGCTAAATTCTCATCAAGGTTTAGATTTTCTTGGTTTTGTTGGTGGTGGCTTTTTCTGAGACAGGGTCTCACTCTAGTCCAAGCTGGTCCCCAATTCACTAAGTAGCCCAGGATGGCTTGAAAACAGAGCAATCCTCTTGCCTCAGCCTTCCGAGTGCTGGAATTACAGGTGTGCACCATCATGCCTGGTTTATGTGGTGCTGGGGAATAGAACTCCAAGGCTTGTGCTTGCTAGGCAGGCACTCTTAACAGCTGTGATTTTCTTTCAACCTAGCAAATTTTCTTGAATAAGCACATCTCAATTTCTTCTATGCTTTTTGCCAATTTTCGGAGTTTATTTGTATTTATTTATTTATTCATTTTTTGATACTAGGGACTGAACTAGGGCCTTCAGACTCAGCTACATTCCCAGATCATTATTAAAATTTTTGAGACAGGGTCTTCCTAAATTGCCCATGCTGGGCTCAAACTTACCATCCTCCTGCCTCAGACTCCCAGTGCTGGGATTACAGGCCTATGCCATCATACCTGGATACACTAGTTTTGCCACTGCTTTTTAGGGTTAAGGATTTGCTGAGATCCTTACTTCACCACCTGCAACAGCCCCCAAAAGCCTCAAGCATTTGGATGTTATGGATTATCTATAGATTTCACATTCTGTTGCAGGGGTGGAATCTGGTTAAGAGGGAATAATTACTGAGGGTAGGTCAGATTACTGAGGTTATGGTGTGGGGGAATAGACTCTTGCCTGGTCCTCACACTGCCCAGAGCCCCTCCTCTTGCTTTGTGATGAGCAGCCGTTTCCTGCCACACTCTTCTCACCAATGCCAGCTGTCTATGAATGGGCTGAGATTTCCTTAAACTGTGAGCTAAAATAAACCTTTCCTCCCTTTAATTGTGGATGTCAGGAATTGTGTCCCAGCAAAAAAGTAACTAAGACATCTATTTGGAAAATCCTGCTCCTTAGCCTATATAAGCTGCACAAATTATACAGACTTAAGTCTTCCAGGGGGCTGTGGGACTTTGGAATAGTAAATCCCACAGTAATGTTATTTTGGCAGAATGTTGACTTCAGCCTGAAGCCTAACTGAGCATGCAGAAGGAAGCCTAGAGTACTGGAATTAGTGGTCGTCCATGCCTGTTTGCTTGTAGATATTCCCGAGCCAGGCTTTTCCAAGAGAATTCATGGATCACCTGTATTTCATGAGGAAGATTTCAGTGACCAAATGTTTCATTCATACTGATGAACTGAACAAAATGAAAATGAACAGCAGGACTCGTCAGAGACTTAAATATACAAAGTGTTTAGAATCCCCAAGAAAAATCAATGATATGTCATTTCCCAGGATTACTGTGACTACTTAATGCTTCTCACCCACAGAAAATTTCATGGAATCAATATCCTGCAAAGTATCTTTGGTCTGTTTTGAGATCTTCAGCCCGGATCAGAAATGCTAGGATAGTGAGGGAAGTATTTGTTGAGAACTGTGATAAGCTGTGTGCACCAATGTTCCAGCCCCACCCACACAGAGTGGTAAAGGAAATGAACAGCAGGACATTCCTGACAGAGGTCGATTTTGGCAGCCAATAAGGCTAACACACTTACCCCTCCTCACCAGCAGCATTTCATTGGTAAACTTCCAAGTTTCTGGTTCTATTTTTATTGAGGATGACTTACCACATGCCAGAAGTTAGATTCTTAGAAGATAAAAAGGCACAGTATCTGCTTTCAGAGCTCAGTTAAGGGTGGGATGAAGAAGTGGCAATCAACAATTAGGAGGTAGGGTACAGGTATTCACAAGGCACTAAGGTAGAACCAAAGAAAAGCTTTTAAAGACTTGCCAGAGGCCCTGAGGCCCAACCTGGTTTACAATGGCCAAGAATAGGTAAGCTAGGAGAGGAAAGAGAGTGGGTCCAAAGGCAAGAAGCCTTAAGAAAACCTGGCCTGTTCAGCTTGTATAGCTCATGTGTGGGCCATGAAACTAAACAGGTACACAGTGGGAACCAAAGGTCTTGTGGGGCACCAGAGGGTCTTATGCTCAGGGTAAAGAGGAATAACTAAGGATTGTCCTATCTCAGGTTCAGAATTACCTTCTGAAATTCCCTCTGGCAGCAGTGTAGAAAATAAGATTATGGCGGTAGTATGAGATCAGAAAGCAAATCCAGGAGTGTGGCAAGAACAATGGGGGCAGGCCATGGAGGCATGGATGGAGATAGACCAGGTGTGTGCCAGCCATATAAAGTGACAAAGCTGGGTGATTAGGATGGTGCTCAAAAAAGCATTCCTAGCTTATTCTGATTAGAATAATCACAGGTGATGGAAGAGCCACACAGTAGCACAGACACTCTAGAAAAGGAGCAAGTTCTGAGGGGAAGAGGTGTACTCAGAAGTGCACTTGTTCAGCTTGACATTCCAACGTGTGACATGTCAAGGAGATGGCAGGAGATCCTGGTTGAGAAATGCATATCTGACAAGTATTAGAACAAAAGTTGTACTTGTAGATGAGACTGTGTAGAGCATGTGTACAAAGAGAAGCAGAGAAAAAAAAAAACCTAGGAAACCATGATATCTCCCTTACCAACTGTCTGTAACCTACATGGGATCAGCTACATACTGCAACTGAACACTTGGCTTAGTGTCTACTGAGAACAAAAAGTGTCATGCTAGCCGTGAGGATGTGGGGAAGAGTAAGGGAGGAAATGTAGTGTGCACAGAGGATTATACATGACTAGTATGCAAAGAAAGAGCTATGAATGTATTGAATGTAGAAGCAGTAATGAATACAATGGAAGAGAACAGGGATTTCAGTAGGAGAGGGAAGCATTTGAGTTGGGTTTTGCAAAGTAACTGGATTCTGGCAGGCAGGGAAAGGGAAAGGCAGGCAAGGATAGGAGGCTGCATTATTTGATGGGTGGCCCAAAGTGTACCAAAAGATCACACAGCAAGAACGCAACTGGAGTTAGCAGAGATGGGGAGAGAGAGGCTGGAAGCGTGGCCTGAGGCCAGCATCCAGGCACTTGGGAATCCCACTGAGGTTTTGTAGGAATCCATCTGAAAGAAGGCACAATTGCATGTGTGTTCTCAAGACCTGTGCCAAGGACTTCTGGTCATGATGGTGGCCTACTAGCAGCACTGCCCAATGTCTCCTCGTGGACTCACTTAAAAAGTTGAGAATGTTGGGGCTGGATGAATGGCTCAGCAGTTAAGGAGCTTGCTTAGCAAGCACAAAGTCAAGAGCTAAGTACCCGAGTTTGATTACCCAGCACCACATAAGCTGTGTGTGGTGGCACACGCCTGTAATCCCAGCACTCAGGAGGCTGAGGAGGACTGTCATGAGTCCAAGGCCAGCCTGGGCTCCACAGTGAGTTCAGGACCAGCCTGGACTACAGAGCAAGACCCTGTCTCAAAAAATAAAAAAGTTGAGAATGTAGTAAAAAATACACTGTTATAGCTAGGACAGGGAGATGCACTACAATAATTGAAAGGAGGCCACAGGAAGGCCATAAACCCTGAAAAACACATCAGAAGCAGAGGTAAATAGCCCAGGAAGCCACCACAGGCCAACTGTGAACCACTGGGAGCCACCAGCATCTGCAGATGAAAGCAAGCTCACCAGCACAAATCCGGGAGAACTGGGAATTGACAGCAGCTGGTAGCCCCAGCCTCCAAAAAACAAGCCTGTGTGTAGTGCACACTACAAACACAATGTGAGCTCCCCCTAGAAAAGGCCTCCCTAGCCCAGATCAGAAGCAGTGCTTGGCAGCCAAAATACACAATAACATAAGCATGAGCCATTTTAAACAAAAAGCCTGAGACTGAAATGATTAGAAGAAAACTCAGAAGAGCAATCAGGGCTTTTTGGGTTACTCTTAAACAGTACCCATGAAGAAATTAACACAAAAGACCATTGTCAAGTGGAGACAAAGGTCACGAAACTTCTGACCAGCTCAGGTGTAGTGGGAACACCTCCAAGGGTAGAGAGCCCCACCCTGGGGGGAAGGAAAGCCAGGACAGGTGGGGGAGCTTTGCTGATGGGCCTAGGGGTTAACAAGACACTTCAGAGATCATCACACTGTTAGGTCCTCCCTCACTGCCTATTCACAGCACGCAACTCAGAAGAATTTTGGTTTCCCCCACACCCTCACAGCCATTCAAAGAAACCTCTTGGCTACACCTTTAAAGTGAAGTCCCTCAACAACAGTAACTTGGGAAGAAGACAAGGCAACAGGACACCCACAGAAATGCCTGAGACCCTGAGACCCCAGAAAATAATGGCATGGGCCCTGAAATAGTGGTACTCATAAGGGAAGGAAGTCATAAAGAAAATAAATGATTCGAACATCCAGTTCAAACAAGATATTCTCAAAGAAATGTAAGCAATGATCAGGAGGTTTAAAGAGGAACTTACTAAACAAATAGTGGTCCTAACAGATACAAACCTCACTGAGCATATAGAAGCCACAAATAAAAAGTTGGCTGAGGTAAATAAGGAAATGCAAGATATGAAGGAACAGTTTGATAGACAAGTGGAAATTTTGAAAAGAAACCTGGCTGATATTCAGGATAATGAAAAATACATTTGTAAGCAGAAAGTCAACTCGTACACTGTGAGGACAAAATTTCAGACCATGAAGACAAGGCTGAGGAAAAAAATGCTATAATTAGGCATGACTCCAAAATTAGAAATGAGCAAAGTAGCTGGACTGGATACAACAGCCTATGAGTACTTTAAAGAGAACCAATCTCAGAATTATGGGTGTGGGAGAAAGAGCAGAAGACAGCACTGAGGGTACAAAGAATTTATTCACTGAAATCATGCAAGAAATTTTCCCAAATCTGGGAAATTAGTGGTATAAGAAGCTTACAGAATACCAAATAACCCCAACCAGCAACGAGACTCAACACAACACATCATAATCAAAATCTCAAAAATACAACATAAAGAGAGAATATTAAAAGCAGCTAGAGAAAAACAGACATTATTCTACGAAGGCAAACCCATTCAAATTAGTGCAGATTTTTCAATGTAAACTTTGTCTGAAGCAAAATCTTTCAAGCCTTAAAAGACACCAAGTGTCCATCCAAGTTGTTGAAATTATCCCTGAAAATTAAAGAAGTAAATTTTTTTCATGACCAAGAATCTCTAAGGAAATTTGCAACCACTATCCCAGCACTGCATTAAATACTTGAAGGAACTTTTGAGAGCGACAGAGAGAGAAGCAGCACCAAACATCATGGAAGGGAACATTTAAAGAGAAAGTATAACAAGAAGTGTAGATTGGTATTTGAATCATTTGACTGGTATCCCACTAGAACAGTAACAGCTTTCTCATAAAATCTGTGAAACTTTCCTCCATAATTATTATTTTTTATATTATGCTAGTTTGCAAAATGTAATAATTATATTCAACATGGGGAATTGGTATAAAATCTTTAAAAATATGTATGCATGAATTTATGGACAGGTAGATAAAATGATAAACCAAATCTGGCAAAATGTTAATTAGTGAAATGTGAATGAATAATTTATGAAAGTTAAAAAAATCCTGGAATAACTAAGTATACCATTATATCTATCGCTTATGAGTAACTTCCTCTTGTGATACAGACATAAGTTCATTTAATCTAGCAATTAAAATTTAACTTTTCCCTTTTTCTCACATTTTCTAGCCTTATGAATTTCATTGTTATAATTCTTTTCTTATGTGGACCAGTGGGTGAAGCCCTGTTAAAGAATCTCAACAAAGATATAGTAAGATACAGAAAAACAAAAAAAAACTTTCACAAATCTTCCTAACTAAGGGCTCTGCTGGACCTAGAGAAGCGGCATCAAGATACGGCCACTGCAGCCCATTTTAAGAGTGGGAAGTTGAGCTGAAGAGTGGTAGTTTGAGTGGTGAAGTGAGTCAGACGCAGAAGATTAAATGTGTTAAATATCACATGGTATCTATGATTTGGGAAACCTAGAATACAGGCATTCTATAGAACCAAATGAGTGTGATAGTGGGAGTTAGAGGGGGCAGGGAGGGTGCAGGAGGCCCAAAAATGGTAAGAGATTGTAAAGTTGATGTGATATATATGTGCACAGAATACTCAAGTTCATTGTAAACATAATGTATCGTATATATGCATTAATAAAATGGGTGGAAAAAGACCTGTACCAAGTCCCTAATTTCAGAAATATCTTTAAGAATACTAAAGAAAATTTTAAAAATCACCAAACTAAAGCTTGAAGCTTATAAATGAATGTTTTTTTCGTAGTTTTTTATTTTCATACTGCAAGTCTGCAGAATTCTTCCTAGTGGAACTTTAATTGCTTGGTTAATTATAAAGTTTCCACTGCATGTAAGAGTGTAAATAATTTTACTGTAATACTGTCATATGAATCTGTGACTGGGAGCACTAGAAGAAGTAACCCTTCCATGGCATTTCCTCAGCATGTTGAAGGAAAACCAAATGTACACTACTTGTCAAGTTGTTGGTGACATTTAATGTGAAGGAATGAATAAGGACAGTAAAGAACCAGAGATATTTTAAAGATTAAAAATATTTTATTTAAACTTTTCTTCATAAACACTTTTAACATTTTTTTCAATTTAAAAACAGAATGAATAGCATAAACATGTTTGAATAGATTATATCCACGGCTTGGGAAAAATTACCTGACAAAAATGTAAAGGCTTTCAAAACAGATATAAAAGGCAAACCTTAAATTGTTCTAAGATTTCATTTATATCGGCCCTAGGATTATGTGACTACTGGCCCAAAATGTACCTAAAGGTCAAAATATTTTTCTATAGACAAAGTATGCCCAAGCAGTATAGGGCACATACAAGGTAGGTAGAAAATTCCCTCTGATCGCCTCTCAGGAACATCCCTTCAGAAAGCAGACACCCAATCCTTACTGGTATACTGGTTAATCAAATCTAAATGCAGGTGTTCCCAAAGATGTGAAAAGAAAATGTGACATTTTTTAGGAGAACAGAGCTGATGACATTCTCTCAATGTTACTTGTGTAATATTGAAGTTATACTGCTAGACATGATATGATTTCCATGAATTTATCTATTCCAGCCTATGCCTATTGAATATTTGACTTTACAAACTATCAATAAACTAATTTTCAAGACTTTACTTTTTGAGATAGATCTTTTTAGAAGATATTTATTCCCAAACCGACTCCAAGTATGACTGAAAAAATGTATCTCTAAACAAGTTCATAATGAAAAAAAAAATCCAAAATGTATATAGTAGGCAAACAAGAAAACTGACACTAGCAGTTTTTCTGCCATATAGCCCTCAATTATATCTAATTTACACTATTGTCTATGCTCTTTTACTTCAATCTAAGACTGGATGTATTCTCAAAAAGAGCTAGTCTCTTCTGAGAGATAGCTTATAAACTGAAATAACAATTTATATTATAAACTGAAATGTTATGACCTGCACCCACACATACATATATAAAAATAGTCCCACTGAATGTCTGACATGTTTAGATTATGCAGCTCAAATAATTTGTTATAAAATATTTTAAAGCTTAGTTTCGTGTAATTAAGACAAAACTCCATTTTTACCACTTCTTCCCACACAAATGTGTCCTTTACTATGACTAGAGTATGCTTCCCAGAATGAGGTGTCCAAAGGTGCCGCTTTAAAAAAGGTCAGTTAAGTGATGGGCTCAGTCAGGATTTCACAAAGAACACTCACAGAGGGCAGAGCAATGAGAACGGAAAGAAAAGCTAATTATTGAATTCCTTAAGCTTTGCTTTTCAAAACTCAGTAACATTTCTTTTCATATAAAACCTTCACTGTGAGAATCTTGCATTTTATGAAAAGGCTGTGTAGTGCAAGGATTTTAACATCAAAACACAGGTCTAAGACACGGAAGAGAACACATGGTGGTAATTAAAATGAAATTAATAGAGATCAGCTGTTTTGGTGAAATCTGGCATTTAAAATGTAAATGAAATAATACATACAAATCTCTTACTGAATGAAAAAAATCATTTTGAGCATTTACAATGTATAAACAAAATGGTTCTAAATGAAGCACACCAAAAAATAAACTTGAAAAAATTCTATGAAAAACATTTTCCATAGTTTAGTATAACAAAAATAAATCTCTTGCAGCAATTAAACCATAATCTTAAAAGGGAATGTAAGTTAATCACGCATTTAAAATAGCCTAAATTAGAATTACATATAAACAGTTTTCTCATACATTCAGAACCCACGAAAAAGCAACTATTAAAGCTCACAAGTGATTACAACATCAGGGTAGATAGGACTTATGTGAAACTGAACCCAGAGTTAGTTCAAGTTATGATTTCATCAATTTTATGAAACATAACTTTGACCTTGGCCTTGTGTCTTTAAAATGGAAGACCAAGAATATTCAGTTATTTGCTCAGATGTTACCATGTCACCCAAGTGAGGGTTATGAAATCCTATCTACATAATTAAAGAGAACCACCACTGGAGTGTAAATTTGACAGGGTACCCTGTCTGATGGCTCTTTCTTGGTCTTTTCCAAGAAAAGACATCAATGAGGAAAATAATGAAGACGTTACTTTCTTTAAAGCAGGAGCACAAACATACAAAATCCTACATGAGCTAATATATTAAAAAGTTAAATGGCTAACCTAATTCTGAGTTTTCAAGAGTAAAATAAATTGCTGGGCATGGTGGCACAAGCCTGTAATCCCAGCGCTCTGGAGGCTTAGGCAGGAAGATCATGAGTTCTAGACCAGCCTGATCTACACAGCAAGTGAGACCAGCCTGGACTACATGAGACCCTGTCTCAAGAACAAACAAAAAGAACAAAACAAAACAAAAAAATCTCCCACAAATGAAACAATTAGAAATTATTTTTAAAGTATACAAAAAGACTTTTACCCACTTTTCATGGGAAAAATAAGATATCAAATCTTGTTTTTAGAACCTTTAAGTAAGGGAAGAACTGCTTAATGAAAATCTTAAGTTTTGTGTACAAAAAACATTATTATTAACTTGATTTCTAAAATCAATGCAAATGTTCTTCTTTTTAAAAAACTGCTTTTGTACCTGTTTCTTCAATTCAAATGCCTCCAACTTTTCAGTTTTAAAACCAGGTTTTGTTTTATAGTAGGTCTAAATGAACTTCTAAACAAAGTCTTCACATTTCTGTGAGTTCACAATTCCATTTTATGTTTATGGTGGCAGCAGCAAGAAAAAAATGAAACTAAAAATGTGTACAATGGCAGCCATATAGAAGGCATTGCAGTATTGCACCAATATCCTAGGATCTGTCAAGTTTTGCCAATGTAGATCTAGTCTGTGTCAAAAATAGACCACTCATGAAAAAAAGGCATCTACCTGAACAATCTGCTCTTGCTTCCCTTTGTCATCGATATCTTCTTCCTTTGTGTCAGGAACTGAAAGGTGCAGTTAATCCTAAAGCATTTCTTATAGATGTTTGTAAATGACTATTCCTGATCCATTCTGAATTTTGTGGTTATGATCCTTCATGCCAGTAGCTGCAAGCTGAGGGTTGACATCCCTAGTGCCACTGAGTATTTTATCCAAAATAAACAAGTTAGCATAACCAGTAACATATTTCTTACCTTTAAGCCAAACTGAGCTCACATTTCTAAGAGGTACTGCCCTCCATTCAATAACAGATGCGGCAGCTTTACTGAATATAAAGAATGGGAGTTGCACTTACTTTTAAGGGGCCTTTCTTATCTGGTATTATCTAAATTCTCTTTAAAAGTGCTTGCACGCTGCAGGGGCAGATTCAGAGCTTGTCATATACCACTCCGATCATCACTAAAAACAGGCAACATTAAACAGACTGCAAAGAAAAACATTTTCAAAAAGACACACATCAATAAGAACACTAACAATTACTTTTGAAAATAAAATATAAAATGTTAGTTTTCATAAATCCATACATGTTTCAGGAATATAAGGAGTTCAGATATTTCTGAATCACTATGGATGAACACAGGCTACTTTGATATGAAAACGAGGACTCCAGTTATTTTAACATTCTAAAAATGTTAGTACATGAAAAGACGTTTACATCCAAAATTCAACAAGTATGGCGAACTGTGTGTGCAAGTGCACTAGCTTAAAAATATAGAATCCTAGCCACACATAAAAGGGGATGTGCCTTATATATTTATAAGATGTATGCGAGTATGGATATGCTTTCACTAACACAATAAGAGAAGGCAGCTTAGAAATAGTGTTCTGAATATAAAAGTTAATTTTGTAGAAAATTTATATTTTTGCATTTTCAGCAAAAAGCCATGCAAAAAGGTCAGGAGTTTTAAACTTTCAAATAATAAAAACCAAAACATGTAACAGACTGACACACTACAATTAATGTTCAAAAAGGGTCTAGATTAAGGACTGAAATCACATCCAGCGACATTTATTGGGTCTTCCCTTAAAGATGCATGACTCCTACACTAACATCTGAAAGAAACATTTAAAGCAGAATATCAACTTCCCAGGTAAGTGGAGCATTCTATTAAACTGCTTCTGGAAGTAGTCTCAAGAGCTAGCGCTTAGAATTAACTTATTGCATGAGTCTGAGGCCACCGAAAAAGAAAAAGATGCTAGCTAGCACAGAATGAAAAACTTCTTACAATATTAGACCAATGGCTTTGATAGTATAACTGGTGAGGTTTTTCTTTATGTTTTTTAATTAACTACTTTACCACAAACAAATGCTTTGTTTGCCTTTTCTTAAGAAAGAAAGACGTCATTAGTTGCAACGCCTGACCTCGTCCAGTACATAGTCCGGAAAATGCAGGTTGCACACTTGTAAACCATCCAGCTTGCAGGGCATCCGAGGGTATTCATCTTCCTTCCATTTGTTTTCATCTGGATCAAAGGTGAGAATGGAATCGCTGTAATGACCATTGTAACAAAGACCTCCAAGAACCATTATTTGTTTGTCCAGCACAGTCACACCATGGCCACTTCTACCAATCGGCATGGATGCCAGGATGGTCCACTGATCAGTCTCTGGGTTGTACACTTCTGTGGAAGGGCAGCCCTGAGATTCAAAAGAGGCCCTCAAGATCACACAGACACCACCAAAAACATAAAGCTTGCCGTTGTAAGAAATCATCTTGTGAAAGCATCTTGCATAATTCATCTTGCTCTTATTCTCCCAGCAGTTGGTAACTACTTGAGTTCTCCTGGTCCGTTGTTCAATGGTCCCTTCTTTACTGGGGTCAAACACACACACTTGTTTAGAGGTGGAAGATGAGGTGATTCCACCAGTAATAAACAACTTGTTATTGAGCACTGTCCCCTCATGTCCATATTTGTTAACTGGATACGGATCTACAAATTCCCACTTATCATTGGTGATGTCATATCTCTCTGTTGAATAGAAAGTCTCATCTCTGGTTCTGCCTGCTACGGCGTAAATGAACTTCCCAATGACACCAACTGCAAATTCTGAACGTGGTACAGACATATCTGCCATCCGTAGCCAAGAGTTCTGTCTTGGGTCATACCTGAACACTTTGGAAGAAGCATGGAATTCGCCATCTGGGCCCAGTTCTTCCCCGCCTAACAGGAACACAAAGTTATTGATGATAGCGAGGCAGTCTGGCCTCAGAGGTACTTGTGGGCCCTCCAGTTCCCACCAGACTCTGGGTTTCTTGAGGAGAAGTATTTTACTGTTAACCATGCTATGTCCGATCATGCCTCGGAATACTGTAGTTTGGGGTTTGGCAGAACGAATGCGGCTTGATTTCATGTCCAACAAAGGCTGCTGGTGAATGTTCTGAAAGTAATTCAATGCTTGGTCAACTTCATAGCGCAGCTGTCGGGAGTATCTATAAAATTCTGATGTTTTAACCTAAGAACACAAGTAAAAAAATTTAACCTGAAGAAAAATTATCAATGGCAAACAAAATGTCAAAGCTTACTAAAATGACTATATTATTTTAGGCTTTTTTATTAAAACTGCTTTTCTTGGTAAAGTCACCTTTTTGTTTTCTATGAAGCTTTTAAGTCGTATTTGCTTAAGAAACTATGTCAATGGCAAACAAAATGTCAAAGCTTACTAAAATGATCATGATTATTGTTTTCCCACTATTTTTATTAATATACACATGCAATATGTAGTGTTTACAATGAATTTGGGTATTTCGTGCACATATGTATCATATCAACTTGACAATCCCCTCCCATGTCTGACCCTCCCACACCTGATTATTAGTATTTTTGAGACAGGGACTTGCTCTTTAGCCCAGGCTGGTCCTGATCTCACTATATAGCCCAGGCTAGCCCTGGACCTAGCAATCCTCCTGCCTCAGCCTAAACAAGTGCAAACCCACAGCCTTAGCACTTTAACCACTGTGCCATTCTTCCAGCCCCACAATTATTATTTTAGGCTTCTTTATTAAATCTGTTCTGTAAAGTCACCTACTTTTCGTTTTCTACAAAGCTTTTAAGTCATATTTGCTTTTATAATTTGTATTTGTAATCATCTATGTATGTTTCGAAGATTTCAAAAGTAAACGAGCTTTTTTTTTCTGGGTAACAAAGGCAAGACCCTATCTTAACATAAAAAATAAGGAAGAGCTTAGGGGTTGCTGGAGGTGTAGCTCAGTGATTACAGCGCTTGCTGAGGAAGCCACAGGCACCAGGTTTGATTCCCCAGCACCACAAAATAACTGGTCGTCTTAAAAATAAATAAAAATTTTAAAAATCACTATTAGAGAGGTGATGAACCCATGGGCTTTACTAGAATACCAAAGCAGTAAACAGTACAAAAATGTTGAGAATCCTGGCCTAACTATGTCAAAGAGAAAATAATAAGTATATGTGTATCTCATGCTAAATTATTCCTGTGAGAGAGCAGTAACAATCTGTTTTCCTGATTTAAAAACAAACAGGCTTAGAATATTAAGTGACATGTCCAAGTTATAAATAAAAATGGTAGAACCGAATCTTCTTGAAAAAGGACAATTTTAGCTCATGCAATTTCTAGTATGTTGCAGTACAACTTCCATTATTCTTTAGGGAAAAAAATCTTTAAATGATTTATACATTAAAATATTTAATTAATGAGCCTTATGATTCCTCTCAAATACAAAATACTGTAACTGTCATGTCTTTACACTGTTTTTTTTTTTTTTAAAGTGGGGATCAGGCCCAGGACCTTCATAATTCTTCAGCCCTTTTTTTTTGAGACAAGCTGCTAATGGTAGCATTACTGCTTATTTACAAATATGGAGTGATCTATATTCAGCTTCTAAAGGACAACAGCATTCTGGCACTATCACAATTAAATAAAATTTTATGTGTTTGCTTTAGTAGTGATTCTCTCTGAAATCTCATACAACATTTTTGCATTTTTTTTCTTTTTTTTCCTTTTTTTTTTTGAGACAGGGTCTTGCTCTGTAGCCCAGGCTCATCCTGAACTCACTATGTAGCCCAGGCTAGCCTTGGACTCACAGGAGTCTTCCTGCCTCAGCCTCCTGAGTGCTGGGAATATGGCATGTGTCACCACGCCTGGCTTTATGTGGTGCAGGGGAATCAAACTCAGGGCCTTGCGCTTGTAGCAAGCTCTTTAATCACTGTGCCATTCCTACAGCTCTGCATTCCTTATTTTTCAAGTATTATATTAATAAACAAAAAAAAACAGTTCTTGTCATTTAAAAATGAGCCTCAAAGGGGTGGTTATGTCACTCTTTTTCCATTTATTTCTTCTATAAACTGCCTAGTGGTGTATGTGCCTTGGTCATTTTTATCTTTTTTCTTACTAACTTGAGTTGAGGTGTGGAATCAAACTCAGGGCCTTGCGCTGATAGCAAGCTCTAGCAGGCACTAAAAGGCAAAACTCTGGAAATCAATAAGAATCATAAATGTCAAATTAAATAGTCAAGTGTCTAGTGTGTATAGCCAGTGGTATGTGAACTACACCAGTTTTCAAGTAATAGACTCTTGTCCCAGCACAGTAATCAAGCACCACATCAAGAGACCCAGGATGGCAAGAATTCGATTTAAGAAATTTCTTACTTTGAAACTCCCAAGCTGTGTGTGTAACTCATCCATAAGATCATTTCCTTGTCTGTTACTATGGGACAACAATAGTATGTAGACAAGTGGCTCAGTCCATGTGGAAGAGATTTAGTGTGGTGTATGTAATGTGGCAAATGTGCAAAAAAAAATTAGTTGTTATTACTGACCAAGGACATCTATGAAAATGTCACTCAGCTTAAAATCAGTACACCTGATAGTATGCTCTTGGTCTGTATTAAAAAAAAAAAAAAAAAAACTAGGTCAGAAAGTAAAGGAGAAATGAGAGAAACTGTAACTTCGGACCCAGTCCTCACTAGGAAAACAATCTGTAATGTGTAAGTATCAGGAAGCTTTGGAGAAAGCAGCCATGTTATTTGGAGATCACAAAATGAAGGAGAAAGCTGCACATCTTGGATAGGCAGATTTCAAGTTTTTCAAAGGAAAATTCAGATCAATTCCAAGATCAGAAACTATGGACACTCAAGAAGGCTTGGAGGCTCTCAAAAGCGTAATGCTGACTGCGTAACTGCAAAATACCCTGATGACAGAGGAAAAAAGGGAAAGTAAAGTCTACATGCTGCACAAGGACTTTCTGGATTCCAATGTTTAAAAACCTCTTAGGTTAAAGGGTAAATGGAGCTGTAAGAAGTGAATGAGACTAAAACTTCAGTAAGAACTTTAACTTTATAAAGTACCAGGTACTGAATAAATGGCATGTTGGAAGTTAAAGTAAAAGGAAGTAGAAAAACAACGTGAAGTTCCCTCCATGCATGAAATGGTCAGTATGTTAACAACTTAAGAAAAATACCTTTAGTCCTATTTTTTTTTTTTTGAGACAGGGTCTCCATCTGTAGCCCAGGCTAGCCTTGGACTTACCCCAGTCCTCCTTCATCAGCCTCCTGAGTGATGGGACTACAGGCATGTGCCACCAAACCCAGTTTATGAGGTGCTGGGGAAGAGAACTTAGATACTCAGCACTATAACCACTCTGTCATTCTTCCAGCCCCTTATTTCCATTAACTAAGCATTCCTTATTCTTTGTAATCTGAAGATCAAATACAGTTATTGAGAAGACATTTAAAATTAAGATGGCTGATGGGGAAAAAAAGAAACATCAGCTGGTTATTCTCACTGACTGTAAGTCATCTATCTCCCAAGTATTCAGGGATCCTGAGAAGCACTGCAGATGAGGCTACTTAACTGCATTCTGTAATCTGTGTGGAATCATGAAGAAAGGGGGAGAACTAAAAGCCAAACAGAGTTCTCAACTGCACAGTTGGCCTGAGGTAGATCCTGGATTGCTAAAACACAGCTTTTGAAAATAAGAAAGTGCCACGTGTTAGTGGGCAGGAGGACTCACTAATGAATGCCAAGACGGACTCTATTTCCTGTTTAATTTTTGATGATGTAACAGCACTACTATAGAACAAAAGATCCTGTAACTTCAACAAAATAATCAAAAAACCTAATCATATAGAAAAGAGAAACACCAGGGACACATGAACCATCAGAAATTGTAGCGGTAATTGCTCAGTAAGGCATTTGCGAGGTAGGGTGAGATGACAGGAAATACAGTTTTTAATAAACGCTCGAGGGATCCTAAAACTCCAAATGTAATGCTGCAACTGACTGCATCCTCAGTATAAGTGAATAACGTAAATGGCAGCCCTAGGAACCAATAAAATCATGGACTGAATTTGAAGAATGAGCAATCCCACCTTCTCCATCCAAACCACAATAATGACAGCACTGAGTTCTATCGCTACATTTTAAAGTAGAACACATCTGGAGGATGGTGAAGCAATCCAGAGGAAGAATGGCCAAAGAGATGAGGAAAATTTCAAACCACTCCCCCCAAAAAAAAGACTCAGGAGAGAGATGGCAACTCTTTTCAGGATCAGTAAGTGGGAGTTATGAAAAAGATTTTAGAACAATATGAGGAAAAGCTCTGTAATTAGAACTGTCAAGGTAATGGATGGCCATTGCATTTTTATTGGTTCAGTGCACAAAAACTGGAATAACTCAAACTATCAGAGAAAAATAGACTGGATAAACTCTGGTGTATATGCCATATGCAGTCATTAATAAAAATAAGATTAATCCATAGGCACTCACACAGATGTTCAAAATGCTAAATGAGAAAACTGCAGAACAGTACATGTAATACACTCAAAAATTAAAAAAAGGACTTTTACACGGTCAGCAGTATATATGGGGGAAAATCTGTATACATATAAGACTTGAGCTCTTAGGCACTTGCCCTTTTTTAATTCTGTGTAAGTCAATATTGGGGTTGTTGTTCTGTTTTATGCAAACTATGATACTACTCTTTTGGAATCGGTGTAATGGTCATGGGACCATATTTCCTCTAAGTCAGAAACTATTGGCCTCCAGAGTCAGTAAGTCTGCCAATGGAATGGGTGCAGGCATGACCACCTATCAGGTGCACTGGAGAGGGATTGGAGCAGCCCAGCAAACAGGCTAAATGACCTGTCAAAGCTTTCCACCTTCAACTCCAGATACCAACGGGTCCAGCTTAACTGCCCTGGGAGTCACTTTCTAGCCTTTCATTCATTCTATACCTAGTCTTTTGGTTCCTTTTCTTCTCCCCACTCATTCTTTTGTGCTCCTCTGAAGTCTAGGTTCCAAAGAAAAGACTTTACAACAGTCACTCCAACATCAAGTCCAAGTAAAAGCCACATATTTTTACCAAGTTTGTTGGTATTCCGGTTAACATCTGTGCCTACTCAGACAGCTGGTTTTTCCATCAGAGACCTTCCAACTAAACAAACTCAGCTCTTATTTCTCTCTGCCGAGGCTAGTTCCAGATCTTCCTTGCCCTTTTCCCAAAGATTGTTATTGCTGTGATTTTCCTCTAACACTATACAGTATCGTAAGTATAACCAATGTGTTTCATTATAAAAATGAAATTATTATCTGATAGCTTCAATGAGTAAAATGTAATTACAGATAGACTCTGCTTTAAAACAAAAAGCACCGATGCCTGAAACCTGCAGGAAAGCTATCATTTTAGATGCATTAAAGAAGGGAGCTATGCAAAAAGAAATGTGTGGCTCATCTTGTCAGAGGAGGAATCCGTCTCACTATTCATTCCGCATGTAAGAGTACATACATCAGGTACTCTCAAAAGATATGAAAAGAAGGACATTTCCTTTACATTCTGAATCACTTTCTATCCTTCACATTGATTTTTAATTAAAAAAGGCTGTCTTGTTTTAAAACTTGCAAAGAATGTATCATTTTTCTTACTTTGATACTTTAAAAATTATATTATGAAAAGTATTTTGTCTTATTCTTAATATTAAAAGTGAGAAAGTACATATTACCTCTTAAAAACTGTGGTGCATATGGCTAGGGTTAGCAAAGGAAGAAATGTGAGAAATAATTTTACTGTGATTTCTGTAAACACATAAATAGAAAAAATAGCTAGCTCTTAACACTGGATGAAAGTTGTTTCTCCATTACTATCAAAATTTACATAATCTATTCGTTAAATACTTAAGTTTTAAAAGTAGTTTGCATATACCACCTTTAATTTTGACAGAATTAAAATGTAACTTGCAACATAATTAAAACAGGCATTTCCACAGAGCTTATTAGATTTTTATTAAAAATATGAAATTTTTAAAGACACACTAAAACCAGCTAAAGCCTAAAATTACTTCAGACTTCTAACTATCCAAGATTAATCATGTTTCATTGTTTGAAATAAAACTTTTTGTAATGCTAGAAACTGAACTCAGAGTCTCATACATTCTACCCAAGTATTATACCAATGAACTACACCCACACTCTTGAAATGGTTTTGAAAATGTCCAATATGCCTACATTAAATCCAAGGAGAAAAATGCCTCTTACTAGTTTATCCATCAGTGTGTTGGGAAGGGAGACAATCTCTGAACTCAAGATCTCAGGTTTTAGGCTTGATACTATTCCCAAATCACTGTATGACCTTAGACAAGACTCCAAGTTTATGTTATTTTCTCCTCCATAAAAGGTTGCTAGGCTTGTTACTTTGACTAGGTAAGTATGTGCACAAAATGCCCAAAACCAATGTAAACCTTAAATTTTGCAATTATACATATCAATAAAATGGGGAAAAATAAATAAATAAAAAGATAAAAACAACAACAAAAAAAAGGTTGCTAGGTACAATGGTGCATACCTATAATCCCAGCTACTTGGGAAGCTGAGGCAAAAGGATCAAAAATATGAACCTAGTGTAGGCAACTTAGCAAGATCCAATCTCAATAAAAATTAAAATGGGCTGGGGATGTAGCTCAGTATAAAACCCTGGCCCTCAATCCCTAGTACCACAATAAGTAAGAAAGTAAATAAGGGCTGGAGGAATGGCTCAGAGGTTAAAGCGCACTTGAGCAAGCGCTAAGCCAAGCGCTAAGTACCCGAGTTTGATTCCCCAGCACCACATAAGCTGGGCGTGGTGGCGCACGCCTGTACTCGGAAGGCTGAGACAGGAGGATTGCCGTGAGTCCACGGCCAGCCTGGGCTCTGAAGTGAATTCAGGACCAGCCTGGACCACAGAGCGAGACCCTGTCTCAAAAAAATAAATAAATAAATAAATAAAATTTAAAAAGAAAGTAAATAAATAGAAAAGATGAGCAAATAAAAAAGAGATTAGTTGCATGAACAAATACGTAGTTGGCCTTTCCAACATCCAATAATGCTAGCCTAGTTCTTAGAATGATAAGTGAGTATAAGTATAAGGAGGTATCATGTGGAAGACTGAGTCCTCCTTGTTGGTTTTATAATCCCTTCCTCACTATAACTTTCTTTAGAGAAATATCCAGAAATAAAGTAGTCACCAGCATGGGGCTTTAGTGCTAATACAAACTGCATCTTCAGGAAACACATCTATGTTAGATATATTTCAATTCTCAGGGCTAGAGGAGTATCACAGTGGCTAGGGTACTTGCCTAGCAAGCAAAAGGACCTGAGTTGATTCCCTAGCACCACATAAACCAGGTGTGCTGGCACACACACCTTAATCTCAGCACTTGCACTCACATTCGTAATCCCAGCAATGGGAGGTTGAGCCAGAAGGATTGTCATGAGTCCAAGGCTAGCCTGGACTTCATAGCAAGTTCAGAACAAGCCTGGGCTACAGAATGAAAACCTGTCTCAAAAAAAAAAAAAACCATAGGATTTGCATTTAACCCACACATAGGTCCTATATTATTTATCTATTTATTTGTGGTACTGAAGACTGAACCCAGGGCACTCATACTAAGCTACATCCCCAGCTCTTTTTCATATTTTCATTTTGAGACAGGGCCTAAGTTACCCAGGCTGGGCTTGAACTTGGGGCCCTCCTGACTCAGCTTCCCAGAGTGCTGGAATTACAAGCATGTGCGACCACATCCAGCTTCCTATGTAATTTATGTCATCTCTAAATACTTGTAATACCTAATACAGAGTAAATGCTATGTAAACAGCTATTAGACTATTCTATTTAGGAAATAATGGTAAGAAAAAAGGGCATAATTTTGGGAGAAGGAATATTTTAAATCCAAGGTTAGTTAAATCTGTAGACACAGAATCCAAAGAATAAGAAGGCCAATCGTTCAGTCAAACACTAAACGACAAAGACAAATTTTAGCAAGAATTTACCCATCTTCTCTCTATGCAGGCAAGAGTCTGGAGTACTCAGCTGAACTCCAGAAGAAAAGTCCAAAGCAAGTAGAAGGGAAGGAGAGGTACACTCAACAGAATGCAAAGAATTCTAGCATGATTTGTTCAGTTCTATACTTCTTTGTCTCTAGAGTTAATTCAAAAATAGTTCATTCAAAACTAATGTTGTTGTAATGTCTAATTTCCTTACAATTTCAGTGCAAGAGAACACCGCTAGATAATAATTGCAAGGCTAAAAGGTAAACAAAATCATTTCTGAAGACTTATCATCTTATATTATCTCATTATATTAATATTTAGATAGTACAACTAAGTTCTAGAATTCACAACTTAAAAATGGATTTCCCTATTTATAGAAACACTCTCCATTTTGTGTATATATATATATATGAATGACAGAGTAGAAAAACTAATAGGTTTAATTCTAGAAATAGCTTCTGACTGAGCAATGCTCACAGGCCTGCCAGATGCCAGGCAAATACTGGACCACTGAACTGTACCCCTAAATCCGGATTATTTTCATTATCATTTGGTTTCTCTTGCTCTTCCCTCCCATTTATCAAAAAGGCTATCTACTTTCACATGTTAACATAGCTGTCTTCATGTTTTCCTTCTTAGTTCCCAATTCTCCTAAGCTTTTCTCTCTCCTACTAAAAAGGAAAATCAGAAAGTAAGAATGAACATTTAAACTGTCATTTTCAATAGGTTCCTGTCTGTTTATCACACCCCTTAAGACACAGTCTTTCCTAGGTCTCTAATAACAGTTTTCTTTCTCAGCAACCTGTGCACTGGACTGGTACTAAGTCAAAGGCACCCTACATCTCTATACAAAACACAGGCAACTTCAGAGAAGAAAAACACTTTGGGGCATTTTTGTTTTACTTTTTCTTTCGGTTCTGAAGATGGAACCCAGAGCCTTCACACTATGATATGTTTCTAACCCATTTTTTAAAAATTCTCATTTTAAGACAAGGCTTTGTTACATTGCCCAAATTGGGTTCAAACTTGTAATCCTTGTGCTTCAGTCTCTCACAGTGCCACCAGATCAGTCACCTTAGGAGATTTAAAAAAAAAAAAACTGCACAGGTGTTAATTACAATCATCCAAGTCTATGGGATCTGAGAGGAGGGGTCAAAAAAAAAAAAACGCAGGAAAAGTCATTATATTAACTGAAAAAGTATATTTAACCCATTGACCCAGTTTCCAATACAATACCTCCTCATCCCTGTGCATTCATTCCCAGCAGCAAGTGAGACGACTGTTAATTTAAGCAATCTCAAATCCTAGCTGCATAAATACTACTTAATGCCTGAAGGAGGTTTTTAAATTTTCTTAAATACAAGTGTATTAGAAATTCTAATCAAATTTCACATTTTCTTTTTTAAACAAAAATCTACTCTCAAATATAGCACTAGTTATGTTTATCATGCTTCTAAGACTCTGCGTGTTGGAGAGAAATTCCCAATGATTTCTGTAGATTTATCTGGCTGTAAATTAAGTCATTTGATATGAACAACTTTCTTCAAGCATTTCTGGCTAAATGGCTAACATTACAGTTAACTGTTCGCTTGCTGGACACAAGTTTCACAGCAGGCAAGTGCTACATCAGTCAAAACAAGTGGCACAGGCTTGAAATCCCAGCGCTGTGGGAGGCTGGGATAGGAGGATCTCAAGTTTGAACCCTGGCTGGGCAACTTGGAGAGGCCCTGTCTCAAAATTAAAACTTTAAAAAAAAAATTCAAGGCCAGCCTATGGTACATAGCAAGACCCTATCTCAAAAAAAAAAAAAAAAAGCACATCTTCTAGTAATCACATTTTATTTTGGTTTTTTGGAGACAGGGTCCAGAGTGGTCCTGCACTCATTATGCAGTCCAGGCTGGCCTCAAACTCATGGCAATCCTCCTGCCTCAACCTCCCAAGTGCTGGGATTACAGGCATATGCCACCGTGCCCAGTTTATATGGTGCTGGGGAATCAAACTCAGGACCTTGAGATTGCTAGGCAAGTGCTGTAACTGCTGAGCTATTCCTCTAGACCTCAGTAGCCACATTTTGAAAAGTAAAAAGATAAAAGTGATTTTAACAATAGATTTGATTTAAAATATCCAAAATATATTTTCAACAT
>PVKB01002097.1:0-38692 GCA_004027205.1 Ctenodactylus gundi
GCGTGCGGCAGAGGCCCAGATGTACCCAAACAGAGAGCGTTTTCCAAGAAAGACACAGCGCAACTTGCCAGGAGGAAAGGGGGCAGCGACAGGAGCCGGGGCTGGGGCTCCTCTGCGCACCGCCATGAACGCTGTGCGGGCCTGGGTAACACAGCTGCCCCGGGCAGCCTTGTGACCGCGTCAGTTTTTCTGAAAGTTCACATTTGGGTAATTGTTCACCCCACACAGAGGCCCACAGACTCTAGTCCCTGTTCCACTGGGCCTGTGGAGGCACACCACCACGGTGGGGCATATGGTAGAGGCGGTCTGCTCGGCTGCTGGTGGCCAGGAAGCAAGGAGAGAGGCAGGAAGAGGAGTGTCTCACCCTCCAAAGGCCACACCCATGACATCACCTCCTCCTGCTAGGCCCTCCTCCTACAGGTGCCACTACCTCCTCTGAGTAGCACCAGTGGCTGAGGACCAAGCTCTTAACTCATGGGCCTTGAGGGGACATTCCAGTTCCAAACAGTGGCGAAGCTTAAGGACAAAGCAGGTAAGAGGTTAAAGCTAAAATCCCCCTGGCATTCAAGCTTTCCCCCATTTCCCTGCGCACAGCAGAACCGCCGGGGCGAGGCACCGAGGCAGCTCTCTTGAAAACGCTGAATGCCACAGAAACCTGGGAAACCATTTTTATAGATGTTCATGAAGCCGCTCAGAAACTATTTTTAATGTTGTCAGCTTGAAAAAGAAACCCACATCATTGATATAAGCGATCCTAATCAGCAAAACTGAAGTTTCACTAAATTTTAAACTTACACCACGTATTATTTTAATCAAAACTCAGTGCTACAGGGAGAACCTAAGTGAATGACTCGCAAGTAATAATTTATCTCTACTTGAGATTATGTTTAACTGCATTTCCCCCACACTTATTGTTTAATTCATACATGACAAGCAGCACTGAATAGGAGATATCCAGCTGTCAAAATTCATGATGACTAAATTATTTTATTAAAATAAGAGGACACACTTTAAAAAGTAATAGCAAGGATCTGACATCAAGTCTTTAAAACAAATGCTACTCCTTGCCAAAACTTCAGGGACTCGCACTGAGGCCCCTGTGAAGGAGCAGTGGCCAGGGCTCTGGGGGCGGAAACGGCAGCTGGCACGAGGTCATCCAGTGGGAGGAGCACCTCTGTGGGGCCCAGGGGCCCTCCCGTTAGGTTGCCTTTCCTTCTGAGCAGCCGCGTCCAGCCAGGAGGGAGCTGGGTGCGCTGAGGCAAACTCAGAAAGCCAGAGTAGGTCCGACCCATCGCCTAGGAAGGACGGGGCACAGGAGGACCCAAATCCGTGGAGTGCGTGTTTGTCTTGATTATTTGCAGGACACTGCAACCCGATGATGGTTCCAACCACATCTATTAGTCCAAAACCTGGGTGGTCTTTCTCCCCAGTGATCTGGGAGATCTGAGATCTGAGACCCAGCCGTTGTTTCCTGAGAACAGGTATCTGGCGAACAACCACGTCTCCACTGGGAAGGGTTTTCCAGTCACCTTCTTCTGACATGTTCAGGCTTTGCGCTGCGTCAAGGAAGTTCTTCCTGCCGAGCTTCAGCCAGTCTATGGTGTGGTCCGGACTATACTATCTCCAGAGGCCCGTTAGTTGAAGGCTCAGCGTCCAGCCTCTGGGGCTCCTGGGAGGTGGTGGGGCCTTTGGGAGCAGGGCCTAGGTCGGGGGTGTGAGTCCAGGAGGGGGTATCGGGGCTGTCCTCCTTGTCCTCTTTCACTCCTCGGCCTTCAGGTGAGGGGCTCTGCTCCCACGAGCTCCCTACTACAGGCCCGAAGCAACAGGGCTAAGTAGCCACAGATTAGCACCACCACAACTGGGAGCCAAAGGAAACATCTTCTCTTTGTAAGTTTATTTTCTTCCAGGGGCAGGAAGCTGACCAGCTCTCGACACGAAAACTGACGTACCGCATGCACTTTCTGCGGCCAGACCGTCTTGGATTTGTACTCAGGGCTCTGTCACTACAAATCCACCAGACTGCCAGAAACTACTATGGGACTGATCACGGTATACAGACGTGATGCAGGCATGTAATATTTTTTATGGCACCAAGACACATAGGTGGAAACTTGTAAGCCCAGGCACTGCCACGGCAAATGCCTACGTACTTGAGAAGTCTCAAACCTGTGTAACTACTGCTCAAGGGTGTGGAGGAGCTGCTTGGGGAGTGGGAAATCCAGTGAGTTCAGCTGTTTAGTGAGAAGAATCAGAATTTCCAGTTGAGTAGAGTGCTCACTGGTTTCGGTGACTTTCCAATGGTATTTTCCAGGGTGCTTAGGGCTTTGGACGATGGTTTCAGACGCCTCCTTCATGTCCACTGAAGACATCCGAGAGCAGACCTTACAACCACACACAACGGGCTGACTCCGCCTGGGGATGAGCCTGTGCTGCGGAGAGGCCTGGCTGCTGACCAGCGGACAGCACCAGATGCCTCCTCAGGTAACTTCTAAACATATGGAAACCTCAGGTCCCAGGCATCACACTGGTCGGAGTCATGGAATTTTTTTTTTTTTTTTTTTTTTTGAGACAGGGTCTTGCTTTGCAGTCCAGGCTGGTTCTGAATGCACCATGTGGCCCTCACACTAATCCTCCTGCTTTAGCCTCCCAGAGTGCTGGGATTTCAGGTGTGTGCCACCACACCCCGCTTGTGTGGTGCTAGGAAATCAAAGCCAGGGCCCTGAGCCTCCTAGGCAAGCGCTTTAATTGCCGAGCTATTCCTCTGTCCCAGAGTCATGGATTTTAAGCTGTGACTATCGCCCCCTAGAAGGTTTTGCATATGGACACGACCTCTTCCCCTGGGTAACACACAAAACTAATCACAGCCTCACTGCTGAGCCTCCCTGGCGCTGGAGCCTCAGGATGGCTCAGTCCTGGCCGCAAAGGTGCCCGTGCAAGTTCCCGGGCGGAGGTGACCCCTGGCTGGCTGCAGTCCCTTCAGGCCTGAGCTCAGCTCTGTGACGTCGCGGCATGTAGTTCCTACGTTCTCTTATCTTTGGAAGAACTCTCCGAGCACTCCCTCTACACAGACAGGGCTGATGGTTACACGAAGTCAGAAGACGGCCTTACAGTCAAGTTTATGACAGCTTCCTTGGACTTTTTCTGGGAGGGGAAAATTGTACATATTAAATAGGCTGGGCTTTTTTTTTCTTCCCCTTTTTGGTGTTGGGGTTCGAATCCAGGGCTTCGTGCATGCTGAGCTAAGCACATATTCTAAACTTGTTTTGAGACGAGGTCTCACTCCACTGCCCAAGCCGGTCTTGAACTCCCTATGGAGAGCATGATGGCCTTTAATTCACAGCAATCCTCCTGCCTCAGCCTCCCGAGTGCTGGGATTACAGGCATGCGCCACCACACCCAGCTTACGCGGTGCTGGGGAATCGAACTCGGGTACTTAGTGCTTGTCTTAGCACTTGCTAGGCAAGTGCTTTAACTGCTGAGCCGTTCCTCCAGCCTATTCTCTTAAAATTTTTCAAAAATGCTGCTGGGATAGAAGCCCGGCCCGTGCTGAGCACTTGCTGCACGGTGGAACGACATGCCCAGCCTGTCTGCTGGTCTTCAGGTAATTTTTTCATATAACAATGAAGAGCAAGAGACACGGTTCGTGTGCACGTGTGCTCTGCTCGGAAACAACAGGAAATACATTTTAAATCAGTGTGCGCAATGTCTGTAAATACCGTTGAACTGCATTTCACATGGCTGGGAAGTGACAAATTTTTAATAGGCAGAACTAACAAACAGCACTGAAAGCAAAGCTGGCATGCTGCCCTGGGCTATCCTGATGACAGTGACCTCAAAGTTAGTGATTTCTTCACAAAGATGAAATAAGTTTATTGCAAATGGATTGCATCACCTAAAATACAGCCCTTGCTTGAAAACTTGCCTTATGTTTTATGAGGCTTGAAATAAAAAGGAAACCAATGGACTTAAACCAGCACATTATTTTGCAATCAGTGACTACAGTTACACACAGCCGCAAAGCAGATGTGGTCAGTTGTTGAGGAAAGTTGGACCACAGTTCAGTGCTGTCCAGAGCTGCTGACAGCTCTACTCCTAACACGTTCCTACCTTCCGAAGAACTCACCCCTATTAACAGCTATAATTCTGTAAACTATTTTAAAAGAGTGATTAGTGATTTCTGAGTATCTTTTTGATTTCCACTGTGAAAACCAAACATCTGCAGGGCCAAAACATAATTCACCTTTCCAGATTCACGAGAGTTCACACAGGAGAGGACTGACTTCAAAGACCACCTCTTACCAGATCAGTTTTGAGAAAGAGGAAAGGAACAGAAAACATCAGATCTTGGGGTGCAGCTCAGTGGCAGAGCTCTTGCCTCACATGCGTGAGGCCCTGGCTCCATCCACAACACTGAAACTAAAACCAAAGGCGAAAAAGCAAAACGAACAACCTACCTACCAATATACGCAAATGTAATTCTATTTTTAAGGCTATTAAAGCAACATAAAACTTAACTGCAATTATCATCACGTTCTCCTTAAAACGACAATTTTCTCTCATTCCCCAGATTTTCACATCCCACCCTGCCATCGCAGATGCCCAGCCAGAGATGCCCAGTCAGAGCCAGGGAGGCACCTCTGCTCACACATGAAGTCACCGGCCCAGATGATCGACGGCTGGTGAGCACACCATGTGTGGAAACTACACATTCCTCTCGGTGGCCCTGGAGCCCACAACCTCCCGGCCGTAGCGGGCAGGACAGGGCACAGGAAGCTACGTGTCACCTACCGTTGTGTGACATCCCCACAGCAAGGCACTTCTGAAACCGGCAGTACTGACACTTATTTCTACTTTTTTTGTGGATCCGGCAGTTGAGGTCACACCTGTCATAGATGAGTTTCAATCGGATGGTCCTCCGGAAGAAGCCCTGCAGGTGGGTGGGGGACAAGAAGCCATTGGTAAGTCTCTGGCACGGGGTAGCAGTGACCTGTGGCTAGAGGCACACTGGCCTGGGATCACCAAAGGCGGCTATCCACTGGTGGCCTGGCAAGCCCCTCAGCCTCTGCGGAGGCAGGTTTCTTTGCTATGAGGAGCCAGAGGGTCTCTGGGGTCCTTTTTAGACCCTGGTCCCTTCCAGCTGATGTCGCTAAGTGTACCTGGCCCTCCCCTTGGCTTGCAGCGCTCTGGGCTCTAGCAGCGCAAATAAAACACCCTGTAATCAGCTCAGCCTCCCTGCAGCACGCCGCAGCCCTCCGAAGTGCCGAGCAGTTTGGCAACGTTATAATCGCTTCATTCTAAAACATGACTGGGGCCAATAAAAATCCACATGCGGATAATTTTTTGGAATTCTCTATGTTGCATAATTTCCTGCAGAATTCATTTCATTTATTTATGAGGCTGTAAGGGCGGCCCATCGTCTTCCAGAGACGAGAGGGAAGGCACGAGAACCAGCGCACGAGTCCTCCGGGGCCCTGCGCAGAGGGGCAGCAGCGTCCCCAGGGCGCCCGGACAGCGGCTGTATTGACTCCATCTTTGGGAGGGAAGAGAAGAGTTTGTTTCCAACTGGAACGCCATCGTCAGGGTTCACTCATTTCTACTGCCCTCTTTGCGAAGCTCAAGTCTAAACTCACACGCGTCAGTCCTGCGTGGAACAGCCCAGCACCACCTGAGCGCGGGCTCTGCCGCGGGCGCGCGCTGACCTCCCGTAAGCTCCATTTTGAGCCTGAAGAAGTGTGTCACAGAGGTGTCTTCCTTGGAACCTGGTGCCCTGGCCAGGCCTTGCCCGCACACCCCTTCCCCTTCGCCCACAGCTGCCCCCTTGGGCTGTGGGGGGCCTCAGGCCTGTCACCTCTCCGCCCAGCGCTGCAGCCTTGGTGTCGCTCCGCACTTTGTCCCTCTTCTCCGGAGAAAAGCTCTTGCTCTAAACACAGTCTGCGTACTGCTGGCCCACAGTGTCGGGAGGCTGGGGGCCAGGAGGGGCTCGGGGTTGGGTTTTTGTGGCTTTCGGAATATCTGCTGGCTTAGGATAAGCCTTGCCGGGGAGGGACCCAGGTAAAACAGGGCGCTCGGCTGTGTTCAGTGCACATCTTACGCATCTTACAGCCTGAAGGTAATTTTTCTCCAAAATTATTCTTTTCGCTAGTATGTATTTGTCATACATAATCGTTACATCCAGTTTGAGGAACTGGCGCATATTCACATGACATCTTGGTCGTTTTTACCCCCTTCTCACCCCTCACCCTCCTGCACGTTCCCTCTCCACAAAATCCATCATCGTATTTTCTCCCATCACACTCTTACTCCTCTCTTTTATTTGTCCGTATTTTGGTTTTCTCATACTGGAGAAGCCACGCAACGTTGAACCTTCCGCGTCTGGCTCATTGCTCTTACGAATGCTGGTCTCAAGGAGCACCCATTCTTGCTACAAATGGCTCAAATCTGTCTTTTTTCATGGCACAGCGGTACTCCATTGTGTAAATACACCTCATCTTTACCTGTTCATCTGCTGGTGGAAACATCGGCTGCTTCCAGAAACTGGCTCCTGTAAGCTGTGTTCCTATAAACATGGGTGTGTGTGGATCGCTGTTGTGCGATGACTTAACTCTTCTGAGGGACCGTCCTACTCAGAAGAGACAGAGCTGAGTCAAACGGAGGATGTTTTTCAGTTTTTCGAGGAATCTAGTGGTTGTGCTTTTATCAGTTTGAGGTAAAGTCCTTCTATACCTATCTTCATCTGGGTTTTTATCATGAATCAATACTGGATTTTTGTCAAAGGCTTTTTCTGCATCTACTGAGAAAATGGTGTGAATGTTCTGTCCCTGCTTTTGTTTGTGTGGTGTATCATATTAACTGATGCACGTATGTTGATCCATCCTTGCATCCCTAAGATGAAGCCAACTTGGTCATGGTGCACGATCTCCTTAATACTTTGTTACATTCCATTTGCAAGTATTTTGGTAAGAAATTTTGTATCGATATTTACAAAGAAAATTAGTCTATCGTTTTTTTTTTTTTTTTGTCAAGTCTTTACCCGGTTTGAATCAGGGCGTATCAGGGTAATACTGGCTTCCACGGAGGAGCAGGGCACTGCTCCTTCTCTTTCACTTTCATGGAAAAGTTTGAGAAGCGTTGTCACCAGCTCGTCTCTGAAGTTCTGGTAGAATTCTGCGGTGAATCCATCAGGTCCTGGGCTTTTCTTCATTGGTAGATCCCTTATTACTGTCTTAGTTCCATCCACAGCTATCGGTCTCTTAAGGGTTTCTATATCTTCTTGCTCAATTTTGGTATCTCATTTGTGTCTGGGAATTCATCCATTTCTTCTGAGTTCTTGAATTTACTGGAATACAGATTTTAAAAATAGTTTCTTATACGCCTCTGGATTTTAGCAGTGGCCTTTGTGATTTTACCTTTTTCTTTCTAATTGCACTGATGTGGGCTTTTTCCTTCTTTCTTTTGGTGAGTTTGGCTAGGGACTTAACAAATTTATCCTTCTGAAGAACCAACTCTTTGATTAATTGATCATCTGTATTTTTAAAGTCTCTATTTCATTCATTTCTGCTCTGATCTTCACAGTGTCTTTCCTTATCTGATTTTGCGTTTGTATTGTTTCTGTTTCTCTAAGATCTTAAGCTACATCATTAGATTATTTTTTGGGGAGGATTCTGAAAAAAATACGCAGTCACTGCTGTAAATTTCCCTCTTAAGTAGTGCTTTCATCAGTTATGAAAACTTTTTACTTCTTCAATTTTCAGAGACAATCTTGCCAGACACAATGGATTGGGCTGACATTTGCTTCTGCTGAGAGCTTGAAAGATTCCATTCCAGGCCCTCCTGTCCCTCATGGTTAGCGTTGAGAAGTCTGCAGGTATCTGGATGGGTGTGCCTTGGTAAAATAATGTCTATTTTCCTCTGACTACTTTCATATTCTCTATTTGTGTATATTTCTGAGATTTTGATTATGATGTGGTGAGGTTCTCTTCCAATCAAGGTTGCTTGCCTTTCTAAGTACCTCAATGATAATTTCCTTTCCTAGATTGAGGAAATTTTCTGCCACGATTTTAGTGAATAAACTTTTTAAGCCTTTTGTATTGTCCTCCGCTCTTTCTCTCACACCGACAGTCTTGCGGTAGGCTCTCTGTGAGTCACCTGGCCGCCCTTGTCCCCAGGGACCGAGCTACCTTGTCCTGAGGATGTTCTGAGTACGTCATTTAGTTTGTCAGCCTTGCCTTCAAGGTGTGCTACACTGTCCTCACAATGCTTTCCATGTTTGCGATCAATATTTTTCTTTTCCCCCCTCAGTTTTACTACTAATATATATGTGATATTAAGTATCTGTGAACATATATATTGCATCGACGTCGCAGTCCCTCCCCCCACCCTCCTGGGCCTCCTGTTCCCTCCCCATCCTCCAGCTCCCACCATCACACTTACTCGGTGCTCTGCAGTGACCGTGCTCTGCGTTTCTCGTATCAGAGAAACCATGCAATATTTAACCTCCTGCATTTGACTCACTTCTCTAGGCAAGATGGTCTCAGGTGGTGACCATTTACCTATAAAAGCCTCCAATCTGTCTTTGTGAATGCAACTGATTTCTTTTCAGATTTTCGACTTCTGTAGCAAAATAACCCTTTGAATCCTGCACTGCCTCGTCTACGCCACTCAGCTTCTTTGTGTCTTCTATAAACTCACTGAACTTTTTATCAAATATTATTTTTTGTTTTGAAAGTTCTTCTTTAAGCTTACCAAACATCTCTTGCATTTGTTTATGTTTTGTTTGAACTGACTGACCATTTGGTTCTCTCTCTCTTTTTTAAAAAATTTCCTTTCTTGTAAGTTCTGCGATTTAGGGTCCATGACATCAATTTCTGGGAGTCAGGTGTTTCTGGCAGTGTCTTACTGCCTTGTTTTCTTTCATTGCTAAGGATCAGTTAGGAGAGAAAAATACTCTACGAGAGACTTCACTCCGATGGCTGACATGTGACGTAGCTCTTCACAGGAGGGCGGGGGCCGGCGGAGGCCTGCTGAGTTCTGTGCTGGCAGGACACAGCCCCGACAGCCCGGTGCCTCGTTCACACCCAGCTCCTCAGGGACCCTCCTCCATCTGCCCGGCTTCTCTCCCCCACGGTGGAGCCCTGTGCCCTCTGCCCCCCTTGACCTCGTACCAGCTCCTTCCCGGGCACTAGTTATGAGTGTACCCGAAGTTCCTGGTGTGCGATCCATCTGCGGGTTCTTTTACCGGAAACAGTTCTGACTAGGGCTCTTCCCCCAGTGGCTCCTGTCTACATCACGGCCTAGAGTGGTGCTGCCCGGAACGGCTTCTCCTGACCTGATCTGCCGGGTGCGGGGAGACCTGGGTGCAAGGGGAAGCTCACAGGCACCTGCTGCTTATACAACCGGTGGGCCTGCTCCTCCCGGAGGCCAGGGCTGCTGAGCCACCTGGGGGGGCCCCTCTGTGGTTGCCACCTTTCCTGGAAGTTGCCGGAAGGTCACCTTATGGTGTGCTTGGACCTCGCCTTCAACCTGTACCGTGAAGCTGGCTGTGGGATTTTCTGCACACAGCATGGGGGTGCTTGAATATTTCG
Organism: Ctenodactylus gundi; assembly: GCA_004027205.1. Taxonomy (NCBI): domain Eukaryota; kingdom Metazoa; phylum Chordata; class Mammalia; order Rodentia; family Ctenodactylidae; genus Ctenodactylus; species Ctenodactylus gundi. The sequence goes on from PVKB01002097.1 coordinate 9,582, forward strand.
ACTTTTGGAATAGGGCACATTTTCTATTTTACGGTTAGGGAAAAGATTCAGCTGGTACGCATTTCCCTGACCCCTCGCTGTAGGTCTTGGTAACATCTTGCGTCCTGAGTAGGCCTTATCCGCCCTATCTAGCACGGGCTCGGCTCCTCACCTGTGGGCTCGGCTGTGCCGGGCTCCCCCCTGAGGCACCCCTTCAGCGCGTCCTCCTCAGGCCAGCCCAGCCTCTCGGCCTGCCTGGCACTCCTGGCTCGGGCTCCAGCCTTCGGTGTGTTATTTGTTTGTTTTGTTTTCTTGCTGGTGTTTCGGAGTGTTCCCGATACCTCTCGGAGTCTATCTGGGTCCAAGTCTGAGTCTCAAGGCCTCTGAGCAACTGTGGGTATTCCACGAGTGTTTTCACTTTGCTTCATGCCTCCCTGATGGGTAGAAGGCTCATGAATACAACAGGGCCTGTGTACACATAACTGCAGGCTTTTGCCACTGGGGTCGCACGGAGCTTGTGAACCCCACAACCTCTCCCGAGGCTCCCCGTGTGGCCGACGCACAAAGGCTCTGACCAAGTCCACCCTTTGGGACCTGCGGCTCCGTGGGGCGAAGGTGCACTTCGGCCTTTCACGCGCACTTGGCGATACTAGATATCGGGGCCTCACGCACACCAGGCCAGCACCCCATCACAGAGTCACGTCCCTGTCCTTTAGAAAAACTGTATTTAGAGACAGCATTTCACTGAATCATCTAGGCCGGCCTTGAACTCGTGATCCTGCGGCCTCAGCCTGCCGAGTGAATGGGATTCCGGGCGCACGGTGGCACCCCTGGCTTCACGGTTTCTCTTTTCTTTCCCGCGCCGTCCCCTTCTGGCCATCATGCGGAACGTGACTGGCGAGGTGAAGATTTGACAGCCACTGTTCTTAAAATCGGCTCTGCGTTTATTAGAGGTAAGGGCTGGTTTCTGTCTTGTTTCTAAAGGTTTTTTCCAGTCCTACTTAACTGCTTTATTTTTAGCAGAATTTTGGGTCCCGGGAGGCCTTGGAAGGGCACTGCTGTGGGCGACGGTACTGGAGCGACGAGGAGGCTGCACCTACTTTTCAGGAGGGTCTATGATGGCAAACGATCTCTCATCAAAGATTAAAACACAGAACTGTCACAGTCTGGACATGCTTTGGGTATGTCTCCCCAGGGTGCATTCCCAGAGCCACAGAAAGTTACCTTAAAGTATTTTAAAAGGTTGCATATCGTCATATGTGTGTATTAACGTATTTTCCCAATACCCTGTCCTATGAAGGAAGGCAGTGAGGAGAAATACCCTTTCTTTTCTCAGGTAGCTTGTCCACAGTCCACAGCTCACAGTGACACTGGAGCGAGAGAACTCAGGGGTTCATAATCCAGACCACTTGCTAACTGATGACCTGGATGAGGCTGGCTCTTCCCTATGTGTCTGGGTGGCTCTGGGGACTGACCCCAGGCCCTGCAGGGTCTAGGTGCACTCTCCACCACTGAGCTACACCTCAGCCCTGACTGGCTTCTCCACCTGCACTGCGGTCACAGTCAATCTGACCTCACAGGACAGTGCTAAGGATCAAAGGTTCCAGTGCACTGGTGGCATGGTGGCCAGCGCTGTTTCTTCCCGAGGCCATGCATACGTCAGAGATGACCCACAGCGGCGCGAAGCACACCGCGGGGCTCAGATCTGGCTCCTGGTGCTGCCCTGAGGCTCACTGTCTTGCCACCACATCTCAAACAAATCACTTTGAAAAACACCTTCAACAGGCAAGAGCTGCCTGTGACCTGGGCCTCCAAAGAGCCCCCTGAATGCAGACGGGTGGCTGGCCGCCCCGCTTTCCCCGCGTCTGCTAATATTTTAAACAGAAGCTCGGCCAGCGTGGCCTCTGACACTGTACTTCTGCTCCTCTCTAGAGGGAGCTGCACTGGGCAGGGGACTGGCATGTGTCCTGCCAGTTCCTTGGCGGCTGTGTTTACCTTGCAGCCTTCGCAGGCGTGGACGCCGTAGTGGAAGCCGGAGGCCTTGTCCCCACAGACGCGGCACTCAATGGCCATCAGGGAGTTGGGGGGCTCCTCGTGAGGCCGGCTGTACAGCTGGGTCTTCTCTGAGTAGTATGGGGGGGATGCGGGCTCCACCTTAATGGCACCTGGGTGTGGAGACCGAGATGAGGTTGTCACGGTGCGGGGAAGAAAACGCCGGAAAGGCCCGGGGCCATGGCCACCCCACACCTCGACGCCCTGCCCTCCCCGCTTCAGTGAGGGCGCCGGGGGAGAGGAGCCCAGCCTGGCTGCTGCCCTGGACGTCCCACCCCTCCCAGCCCCAGCTGGGAAAAGAGCTGGCAGGAATCAGCTGGGATGCTCAAGAGCCCCTCCAGTTCCCATGCAGCCCACCCAAGTGGCCCGGGAGGGTGGAGCTGGCCCGGGAGGCGCTGCACAGGGTCCCCACCTCGCTGTTAAATCTGTATCTCATTTAAAAGCTGCAGTCTGGAAGCGTGTTAAAGCCACCTTGGCAAAAGAAATGCAGTAGGAACGTTGCTGCGAGAACAGAAGGGAAGGTGCCGGTGTGCCCGCTGAGGGGAGGACCAAGGAGCACGGTGCCAAGGCCCGGGCTCAGACAGGGGCCTGCCCGGCGGGAGCGGTGAAGCCCTGGGACAGCGGGCCCCCTTCCGCTGGGCATGAGGGCACAGGCCAATTAAGTTTCCAGTCTTGGCTCTGGCTGAAAACCACACAGATAAAAACGACCAACTATACTACTCACCTTAAAAAAAAAAAAAAACAACTAAAAACACCCGAAGGTGTTACTTATTGTCAAGCAATGGCTGCCGACGACAGTGGTGACTTTAGAACACCAGCACGCCAGCCCGTGGCAAGATAAACGCCAAGGAAGCAGCACCTCAGGGATGATACCAGCTCAAGCTCCTCCTGAGTCTGTTCTGATGCTACTTTCATTAGAGGCAGAGCTTCCCCAGTAGGCTACAATGTTAAATGTGTATCGACGCCCTCCAAATGGGGTTCAGCATGAATTTCACAAACTGCAGAGTAGGAAAAAGAGTAAACTACAGGACTGGAATTCGGTTACTTATTAACTTAGAAGAAACCAGAAGAATCTAAATTCAGAAGACGGACTCGGAGAAACACCTGACTGAAATCACAGTGGCAGGTACCCTTGGGCGGAGGGAGAGGGCAGAGGGAGGGCAGAGGCGGGGAGATGAGGGAGGGGGCACCTGCCACCACCTCCTCGGGCACATCCCAGACCCCTCACCCCAGTGGAGAGGGTGGGGGAAGCACAGGGCCAGTCCTCGGCTTCCCGAGCACTCGGCCCAGGGTGCAGGCAGAGCTGCCACGCCAGCCCCGGGGCCCAACAGCGGACAGAAACCACGTACTTTGGTACTCCTGGAGCTTCAGGTCGTATCTGTAGTCGGCCACCATGGGGTCGGCTCTGGCGAAGGGGATGTCTTCATAGTGGGGCGCGGAAATGCTGGAGAAGTCCACCGTGGTGAAGGGCTTGATGTCGAAGGCGTGCGTGTGGTCCTCCATCACCGACAGGTCCACCGAGCCAATTCCGAAGGGCGTGGGCCAGAAGGGCATCTCCGTGTCAACCATGGTGGCTCTGAGGAGCAAAGACAAGAGCCACTGACGCTGGGCTGGGACACTGAGAGAGGGTCCTTCACCGGGCTGTCCCTGCGAGGGCAGGAGCCCCTTCCCCAGGAGCGCAGCCCGGCACCACCCGGTGTGAGGGCGGCAGCCCGGCCGCTCCTCAGAAACGTCTCCGCCTGTATTGAGGTGTAACGGACAGACAGGCGTGTCCGCGTGTACGATCCACAATGCTGCAGTAACGTTAGTACGCAGTAAAGCGGCATCTTGGCGATGCTGTGTGGCACTGGCCGGGACAGTGGCCACAGCGCGGCTAGCCGACAGCGCTCCCCGTGACCTGCCTGTGGCGACGACACTTGGGATGTGCTCTCTTGGGGGAAAGCGTGATTAGGGTACGACATGCCCCGGAGAGGAGAGTAATCACGGCACATCGAAACTTACACCAATGAACTTCTTAAAAATGCTTCCCTGCCTCAGCAAATGTTAAGCACTGTGAGTATACTGATGTGGCCGTGTGGTGGCCGTGCGGTGGCCATGGGGCTCTGCAGGTCGCAGGACCGGCTGGCCCTTCGTGGCCTGCACCCAGTGGCGCCTCCCCTCCTCCTGCCCTCGGCCCGGCTCCCGCTCGGCACTAGGTTACGTCCGAGCAGCAAGGACAGCCCTGATCCTCCGCACCTGGCCCCTTCCCTCACCTGTGCTGCCACAGATGACAAGACTTCCTTCTTTCTGATGGCTGCGTGGTACCCCACTGTGGTGTGTGTGCGGGTGTGCAAGCCCATTCCTCTGTCTAGGGACCTAGGGTGGCTTCCACCTCCTGGCACGGGCACACGGCGTGTGGTCACCTATCTCCCCGGCACACTGGATTAGGTCCTTTGAGTCCACAACCAGAAGCGGTGGCTGGATCACGCGGTAGCTTTGCTTCTAATTTTCTGAGGAAACGCCCATGTGTTCCTTGGCCATACCAATGTACATTCCCACCCACGGTGCGTAAGAAGAGCTCCCCCTTTTCCATATCCTCACCAATCCTTGTGACCGTTGGTCCTTCTTTAACAGCTGCTGGAATAGGTATGAGGTGAACTATTCTGCCGTAGCCTCGGGGGTGGGGGCGATGCCAGAGGCTGAACTCAAGGAAATCTACTACGCCTTCCTCAGCTCTTTTTGATTTTGAGACAGAGTTTTGCTAAGAACCCAGGATGGCCTTGGACTTGTGATTCTCCTGCCTCAGCCTCCTGCATAGCTGGGAATGACAGGTGTGCCCCATGTGGCATAGTCTCTCTTCCTGTGGATTACTTCCTACACGGTACAGAGCGATGCGTGAACGATTGTTTTTAAAGAGCAAAGGATTCTAGAACAATGTTATTGATTTGAAATTAGAAACCTTGACTATTTTTCTCTTTAGGATGAAAATCTTGCTTCCCCATTTGTGTTTAGAATGCTTTTGTGTAATAGAAAAGTCAGTGTGTTACTTTTGGATAAATGAAGTTGTTCCTTAACTGTATTTAAAAACAATTTTGTTCTAAAGTGACTCTTTTACAAAAGAGAAGGACCCTTCTCCTAGGAAAAAACACCCCATACCGCCAGCATCTCTCTTTCTTGTGGGTACAGTTTTTGGCCCTGTTGCGAGCACAAGGGGACAGCCTTGCAGAACCACAGGACTACCGCCGAGGGGACTGTCACGGCAGCGTCGGGCCAGCTCGCATCCCAAAACCCAAGACAAAACCGAAATGCAGCCCAGTAGAGAGGAAACAAGCCACACAGCAGACAGAGGCGCGGGCCTCACACACCCAGCGTCAGGAGCTGTCTGCACAGGGTGACCCACGCCACACCCATTTTTCTACACGTGACTTGTTATCACAGCAAGTCAGTGGGGGTCCCTAGCACGTAAGGGAACTGGAGAGCGGGGCCTTCACACAGCAGACAGGCACCTGCCGCGCTGGGTCTTGGTCACAGCATTTTCAGGGTTAACGTTCTGGCCATCAGCACCTGTGTCGGAATAGCCAACCCTGGAGACAGAAGCTCTGGGACCTGGGGTCACAGCACACCACCTAACAGACTGCTCGCTCACAGCCCGAGCTCGTTAAGTGTTTGTTGATGAACCAGTAAATGAACAGCTGGCAGAATAAGCGGCTGTGGAATTTTAGCACAGCCTGGCACCTCTGTGCCCGCCTCTCTCTGTCTTCTGTCCCACGTGTCAGGGGCACTGATCCCGCTTTAGAGTCAGGCAAGCCAGGACCAGAGGTGTCAAGTGTCTGCTACCCAGGAGCCAGGAGCGGGGACCCAAAATCCAGTTCACTCCAGGACCCCACTCTGCAGACAGCCCCTCTGCTCTCTCCAGATAAGACAGGGGCAGCAGCCTGGGCTGCTTCTGAGGGGTGCCTGGCAAGGGGCCTGCTCCTCCTCGCCAGCGGGGACTCTGGGCCTGCTCTCAGAGGCTGCCTCTTACAAGAGTGAAGATTTCAGTTGTGGTCTTTTAAGAAAAGCAAAGGACCTCGAGCAGAGCTGGACAGGTCCACGGAGTGCACTGCAGGGCCAGTGGGGCCCTCGGTCTCAGTATCTACACAACCTGTGCCCAACCAACCGCAGTTATCTGCCCTGCGGTGTAAACACTGACCCGGTAGAGGAATGCGCGCTGCTGACAGCGGGAAGGTCGGCCAGGGTCCCCGTGACATCCAGGGGGAGGACGCGTGCTTAGTGCCAGGGTGCCCACGAGGGCCGCCCTTCACTGCAAATTCCAGTCTCCCCTGTGACGGTGCCCACTGCTTTGGCATGCGCAGTCTTCACTCCTCTACCTGCCTGCCTTTCCCTTTCTGTTTTGTTTATTTTTGTGATACAGGGGATTCAACCCAGGACCTTTACACCAAGCTACATCCTCAGCTTTTTAGTTTTTAATTCGGAGGCGACATTTTACCAAGCTGCTAGGTGGCCCAGGCTGGGCTAGGTCTTATGACCCTCCTGCCTCAGCCTCCTAGAGTGCCGGGATTATAGGCCTGTATCACTGACCACACGTGGCCTCTCTCATCAGAGTTTCTTGGTCTCAGTTACCTTCCTGTTAAGGAACGTCTGTGCTGTCCAGCTGGAGCTGTCCTCAGGGGGGTCTGTCAGCGGCTCCTGCACATGGCACAGAGACCCAGCGGGTTAGGAGGCAAGTGGGCCGTAGGCAGGCACTCGCACACGAGGCAGACGCAGGGTGTGTAGCTGCACGAGGACCGGCCAGCCCGCTTCATTTCTAACCCACAGTGCCGATGGCTCACTGCCAGCAAGGGTGCGCTTCGCGGCCAGCCACTACATTCCCTGGGGAATCGGCTTTATTGGGAAGTTCAGCAAATTCTAAGGAATAGTATGAAAAGTTCAGGTGATTTCTGATATAATAAGAAACCCCTAAAAGGTTTCTAATGGTAGCACACTCCATAGCCAAAAAGTCCTTTGTGATTTTGGTGCAATTTCTTTTTTGAGGACAGGCTTAGGTTTGTATAAATCTGAGCAGAAGGCAGAGCTCCCACACGGTGTCCCACGCCCAGCGCAGGATGCTGTCCCCCCACCCCAACCCCACAAGCCTGCGGGCCTCACCACGGGGCAGTGTGCCCACCACGGCCGAGAGCCAGCAGTGACTTGCTGCCGCATGCTCACGTGCCTGGTGGTGCCAGGTCGACTCTCTGCCTCACAGAGTTCTGGGGATTCTGATGCGCGCACTCACACCACTACATCTACACAACCACGTACCTGTGCTGTAGCCCCTACATGACCATTCTGCCACCCGGCCACCCTGCACTCCCTGGGCAGGGCTATTTTACTGTTCTCTGAGATGAGGGGCTATCTGGGGACCGCTAGAGAAGCCTGGCCTCGGGAGAAGCCACCACATCTCAGCTCGGCATTCAGAGCCCTCCGGACACAGCCACACCTGACCTTCCTCCCCGCGGGCTCTGTAGCCTTTGCGGGCAGCTAAAACAGAACCAAAGCCACGGCCCTTTTGCCGCCAGTGTGCAAGGGGGTCTCCCTCGCCGGTGGAGACAGGAGGAAGCGCGGGCGCCGGTAAGGTTTTCTCTTCCTTTGCTGAGCTGGGGATAGAACTGCCAGGCGAGCCTCTGCCACTGGGCTGTGCCCCAAATCCAGGGGGTTTATCTGTCTCGATGCTACGGAAACCCGCGATCAAACCCGCGCTCTGTCTGCACTTCCGCCCTCTCCTTTACTCTGGGCTCTTTGAGCTAACAGTACAACCCAGAGACCACAGTTCTTGGGACCACAGCGTTTCCTGTGTGTGTGCGTGCGCGTGTGTGTGTGTGTTTGTGATGGACCCACAGACCACAATTCCTGGGACCACAGTGGTTCCCCAGACTCTGTGTGTGTGTGTGTGTGTGTGTGTGTGTGTGTGTGTGTGAGATGGGCCCAGCATGCCTGCTCCTCATGACTCATGGACCACAGTTCCTGGGACCACAGCAGTTCCCCGTGTGTGTGTGTGTGTGTGTGTGTGTGTGTGTGTGATGTGTGTGCATGTGCGTGTGTGTGATGTGTGTGCATGTGCGTGTGTGTGATGGGCCCAGCATGCCTGCTCCTCATGACCCATGGACCACAGTTCCTGGGACCACAGCAGTTCCTCTTGTGTGTATACGTGTGTGTGTATGTGTGATGGGTGTGTGTATGTGTGTGTGATGTGTGTGTGCGTGTGATGGTTGCATGCATGTGCAATGTGTGTATGTGTGTCCGTGTGTTGGGTGTGTGTATGCATGTGCGATGTGTGTGTGTGTGCGTGTGGCGGGCCCGGCATGCCTGCTCCTCATTTCGTCTGCACAGACTGTGAGCTGCTGCTGCTGCCAAGCTGTCAGTGGAGTAGGTGTTTTTGGTTACCCCGTGCAACTGCCCATGAAAGAGCAAATGGGCCAAACATCTGCAGGCACAACACCCCTCCCCAGGAAGGGGTGTCTCAACATCGCAGCTGGGTGACCTGGAGCCGCGTGCCCCGGGGCACACCCACCACTTCCCGGGCCGGCCGGGTGTTTCTGGCTGGGAAAAGTCCCCAGGCAGGCCTTGCGAGGGACAGGAATGTGCACCTCCAGCCCGCCTCCCGGCGCGGCCGAAGCTCCCTGGGAGCCGCGAGCAGACCTTCCACGGCACACCCAAGGAGCGTGAGTCGCAAGCACCGCAGGGCGGATTTCACGCAAGAACCCATCAACTCCCCTAATCTGATGGGCACTGCGGCCTGAGCGGATGGACTCGGTCAGAAAAGATGCTAGGCTGTAAAACCAAGACCAGAAATGAAGGGCCGGTGGGGGGGGGGGCTGGCGAAGGACGCGCTGGCAGGACCAGCTGGGCGGCGGGGCCTAACATGTGCGAGGCCCTGGGTCCGAGCCCCAAGTTGAAAAAAGAAAACGGGAAGGAAGAAAGGAAATAAAAAAGAAAACGAAGGCGCAGATATGGACGTAACCCGAACCTGTGGGAGGGCTGGGCCCCGGCCCAGAAGCTCTGAGCTCAGAGCTGCACTGCACAGCAGGGGCTGCAGGCGCACCTTCCTTCCTGGTCTTCCGGGTCCCTACTAAAGGACAGTAACTCCACAACTCTGCCCCGTGCCCACCTGTCCTGTGCGCTGAGCCAGTCCAGGCGGGGCAGGAGGCTGCCCGCGGAGCGCTGAGCTGGGGAGCAGGCCACCGGCAGGAAGCCCGTCACCTAGGACGCGGGCCCAGGCCCAGCCAGAGGGGAGCTGCTTTCTGCTGACCTCCTGCACCTGGGGCTCGGCCACGGCCCTAGCCGGCCTGTCCTTCCTGTAGTCTCTCCTTACGCATTCACAGAAGTTAACTCGCGGTGGGAACCCACTTGGGAATTACCCAAATCCCATCCCCTCACAACAGCCAGCACCCAGAGACACAGCCCCTAAACACCAAATTCCCTGCTGTGCAGACAAAAGCAACCAACCAAGACAGCAACTCACCACCAGAGCGGGGGACGGGGACGGTCAGCAGGGCAAGCCCTCGCCACGCACAGGTGTGCGCAAACAGATCTGTGGCCTGTGCCAGCTGCCAAGGACCCAGGCTTATTTGGTCTGAGCTAATGAATGTGAACGATACCAAATTTTAAAGTTTCACATGAGAAAACCATAACTGATTTTTTTTGAGAGAGAGAGGCAGTCTTGTGTCACAGTCCTGACTAGCCTTGAACTCGCAGCCCCAGCCTCTGCCCTAGCAATGCTGGGCTTGAACTCACAGCCCCTGCCTCTGCCCCAGTGATGCTGGCTCCAGGTGTGTGCTACTGCGTCCAGCCAGGTGCTAAATCAACATGGCATACCACACAGCAGAAAAAATCTGCCACAGGGTTTGCTTCTAACAAAAATAATAAACTGAGTTAGTCAAAAAGGAATTGCCTTAGTCTATTAAGCTATACACTGCACTAGCTCATCTTTTACTATATTATAATAAACTAGGTTTTCTTCCAGCTTGCTGTTCTGAATGCTGTCTGAGAACATGGATGAGCTGGGAGCCCCGCGGATGCCCTGAGTCAAATACCGCCGTGCTGGTCGCTACTTTGGTGATCTTTCTGTATCTAACTATCCTCGTCTGTAAAATAGTAAAATTACCTACCTGGTAGGGCTTTTGAGAGGACTAGACGAGTCGCCGTGCGGAAAGTGCCCAGCATGTGTCCAGAGACTGAGCCAGTTCTCGGCAGGCGGCAGCCGCAGTGAGCCTTGAACATCTCAGTAGCCAGAGTGTGACAGTCCTGTGCAAGGCGGGTGCGAAGCCGCCACCAGCAGGGGACAGGAAGGGGAGGAGACGCCAGCAAAGCACTATTGTTCTAAAGGCATGATGCCTAAAACAGACGTCCTGTGGCAAAGGCCTCCGCCGAATGTGGCCTGCGGCAGCTCACTGTACGTCCCACGCCCAGCGGCTCCTCCGGCATCTCCCACCCGGCGCTATGTGCACACGAACGTGAACCCTTCAATGGAACACTGACACACCCTTAGAAACAGTCACAAACACAAACAGCTGGTAATCTGGTAAATGTAGGAAATGCTCAGGAAAGCAAGGCTGTGCAGGTGGACGGCGAGCCCACGTAGATGCTCCGGGTTTCAGAAAGGGCCAGTGCCGGAAGGCCGGGGAAGCAGGCAGGGCCGGAGGAGGGGCACAGCGTGGGGTGATGGAGCACGGTGGGGCGGGGGCAACGTCTAAGCTGTGCTGCAGTTGGCAGAGGTCACGTCAGTCCTCAGTCTGCACCCCACACACTTCGGGAGTGCGCGATGCCCTGGCTTTTCTGCCCTGTTAGAACGCCCAGGGCCAAGGACTCACAGCGGTGCAAACAGCACCCAAGAGGAAGGATTTCCGGACACTCAAATCACACAGAAAGGAATCGTGGCAGACTGATACACTTTCTAGGGAAAATATCCCCCCCGACCCGACCCCAAACCCTGCAAAAGCCTGAGCATCCAGGTGGCATCAAACTTCTCAACACTGGAAGCTAGGAACGCAATACAACTGTGGTTTTAAAAACAGCAAAAAAAAAAAAAAAAAAAAAAAAAAAAAAAAAAAAAAAAAAAAAAAAAAAAAAAAAAAAAAAAAAAATTCTAACTTTAAATTTTATATATAGCCAAACCACCAACCAAGAACGAGAGCAGAACAGACATGTGTAGAAACTCTTCTGCAGAGTTTTCCACCAGGAAACAGAGAAAACAAAATCCAGGAAAGCGGGAGGAAATGCCAGGAGGCAGAGCAGCCCGGAGAGACAGGAGCCGGCGAGAGGGGACGGGGACAGCGCCGGGGAGAGGAGAAGAGACAGCTCACGGGCCAGGTGGGGCCTGGTCGGTCCTGAGGACAGGTTCGGACTCCAGAAAAAAGACTGAGCAGTTAGAGAGACACACCCAGAGACACAGAGCAAGGGGCAGACACAGCACGATCGACTCCAGGCAGACGCACGGCCACTGCCCGGCTCAGCGGGGAGGACCTTGTTCGGCTACCACGGTTAGTGCAGACAGCTGACTCTCCCGCAGAGGCACCCACACTGTGGCGGTGGGAAAGGGCACTGTGGTGCTAAGTGGGAAAATTCTGACATTTTCCAGCAGGCAGGCAGTGGGCCGCGAACGCGACTCTTAAGTGCGGAGGACTCGCGCTCTGCTCCACAGGAGCGTACGCGCCAGAGGCTGGGCGGGAGGGTCAACCGCTGCCTTTGTGGGCCGGCTGGCTGTGGGCTGTGGCACTGAGGACCCCCATTCTGCGTCAAGAGGCCTTCTTCTATCTGATTTTCAAAACTATGCGTAAGAATCACTTCGATAAAAGAGAATTACGTTAAATACGTTTGGGTTCTGAGGATGGAACCCACGGTCCCACGCCTGCCAGGCACGGGCTTTGTCACTGAGCTCCCCGCTCCTGGCCCCAACACTGAATTTCTTTTGGTCACTGTTTTCCAAGTCAGCGCCTCCCTGCGTAGCGAGGGCTGGCCTCGAGCTAGTTAGGGAGCCCAGGCTGTCCCTGACATCACCATCTCCCCGCCTCAGCCTCCTGAGTGCTAGGGCACAGGTGTCACAACCAGGCCCAGCTCCCTGGTACCAGAATGGTAACATTCCCCCATGATTTCACATAACAGAGAGAAGAAATCGATTCCTTGCATGCTACAGTCCTTAAAAGGAATTGCCATCAGCAATCTGGAAAACAGAGAGGAATTTAGGGCAGTTTCATGTGAAACAGAAGAAAATCAGAAAACGAGTTTGATCTTTGACCAACAAGTGGTGTTCACTTTGATTTAGCATTCAGATACCAAATTCTATCAATTTGCTTCTTTACCTTTAGGATAACCAAAGCTTTTCCTGTTTAGCAAGGGAAGAAAAAGACCGGGTTCCATTAGCAGCATTAAAATTTAATAATAATACTTGGCACATTTTAAGCTTTTATTGTATGGTAGGTATTGAGCCTAATATTCACTGCATATGTAAATTTGTCCACATGAAGTATATTTTTTACATATAAAACAGTCCTTGCAGTTATATGCAATTATCACTAACCCCCGTCAGTCACAGAAGTTGGAGATGGGCTAGACGTTACGCCCAGTGCGCCGCGGCCACGGGAATCACAGCGGGGCCTGGTCTCTGTAAACAGAGAACTACTTATTCTGAACACCAGAAAGAAGGAAAGAGTTAGAAAGTGAATTCTTTGGTGCGTCGTTTGCTTCCTCACTATAAGAAGATTTATTCTTATTCTGCTGTTGGTTCTGATTATATGAAAAGCTGAGCCTGGGATTTCTGGGGCTCGACGCCCACTGGGAAATCGGGGGGTTCTGGGACAGCCCTCGACGGTTCTCTAGGCGCACATTTCCATACAGTGGCCGGGGAGTCTCACAGTGAGACCCCAGGCGCGGGTTAGCACAGTCTCAGAGAGGCTTAGGCCAACACTGGCCAGCGTCACTCGAGGTTGTCAGACTTTATTTTTTCTTGCGCGGCCACATCTTACTTGGATACCTCGCCGGGTCCTGCAGCGCCAGGAAGTAAGAGAGATTACAGAACCACACACTCGTCCACAGTAACTTCTGCTTCCCGAAGCACAAATTCCCACCATGGCCAGACCAGCTCCCGGGCGGTCCTTCTGCTAAACACCTTCAAAGCTTTCACGGCAGCCTTCCCAAGCTGCCTGGACTGGCCTCCAAGCTGCGATCCTCCTTCTCAGCCGCTGGAGCAGCTGGGACAGCAGGTGGGACCCCACTGGGTCACCTTCCTGTGTTTCTGGAGGAAGTGACTCGGCCGTGACGGGCAGGTGGCTTTGAGTGACTCGTCACTAGCGGTGGCCTGGAGTTGTCCAGAGGGAAGCCACTTTCCTACTGGGACTGTTTCGTCTAGAAAAATGACGGGCCACGCTGCACTGCTCTGTGCTGGCGTACTCTGCCACCACCCTAGCGGGAAGTCAGCGGGCAGGCAGGCCGATGTCAGAGAGTGTACGGGAAGTGACAGCCGGCGCTGGCGTACCGCTACCTGCAGGTTCCACCGTTAGACTACGTGTTGTTCTAAAAGACGTTGTAACTGATAGTAAAGTCCTCACAGGAAGTGTTTTTCACATTTTAAGTTTTCCTCCTGAGCTCTCATGGCGTTACAGAAATACTCCGTGTGAACTGGAGGCTGAGCAGGAGGACTGCAAACTGAGGGCCAGCCTGGGCAGCTGAGATCCTCAGACAGTCTCAAAATAAAGGCAGAAAGGGCGGGGGATGTGGCTCGGTGGTAGAACACCCAGCAGTGCCCCCAAAATCTACGAAAGCGTCTGATACAACTCAACACTCACGCCCAGGAGAAACTGATGGGGAACACCCACAGAGAAGACACAAACAAGAAGCTCTGTGGGGGCCACAACAGCCGGCGGTGAAATATTAGGGCTTTCTTCCTGAGATCAGGGAAGCGTTAAAAATATCCCCTATCAGGGCTGGAGGAACGGCACTGTGGTTGAAGTGTTTGCCTTGCAAACACAAGGCCCCGAGTTCAACTCCCCCAGCACCACATAAAGCTGGGCATGGCGGTGCACGCGTATAATCCCAGCACTCAGGAGGCCGAGGCAGGCAGACTGTCCTGAGTCCAAGGCCAGCCCGGGCTACACCAGTGAGCTCAGGATCAGTCTGGGCTACAGAGGGAGACCCTGTCTCAAAAAAAAAAGGAAAAGAAAAAGAAATCAGCACCCACCACTTCTACTCAATCCTGTCGTAGAGACCCTACACAAGGCAAGCAGGAGACACAGGAGGGTTGGAAAAGAAGAAATAAAACTAGTGATACTCATGATAAAATGAATGCTTTGAGAAATCAGTAAAAACTCACAGGGTTAACCAGGGAATTTAGTCATGTTGCTGGAAACAAGGTCAATATTCAAGAACCAGTTCTATTTTTTCATAAGCCAGCAATAAACAGAACATATTAAAAAGATGAAAATTGTTTTCAATAACATTAAAAAACTAGAGTAAATGTAAAATTACTGCAATAAAAAACCTCAGAAGTATTAGTGAAAAAAAACCCTAAATAAATGGAAGTCTACTCCATGTTCATGGGTTGGGAGACTTATAACTGAAGGCTGTAAGCTCGGAGGACCATGTGGCGCAGGATCCCAGCTCTCTCGTGTGGAAGCCGTCACACGGCGCCTGTGACCTACATAGAGACTCAGAGGACCACCAACAGCCAAGGCGCTTCCAGAGCAGGAGGTGGGCATGGGGGAAACGCACTGTCAGGCGTCCCAGGCAGCCACAAGGCCACGTCATTAAGGCCACATGCTAATTGGTGCAAGGCTGGAACAAGACAAAGTCAGGGAGGCCCAGGGTCCACCCACACATACAGGGGACTTGGCTTGTGGCAGAAGGGTTGCTGCTGGGCAGTGGGGAAAGGACAGTTCTTCAGTAGCTTTAGAAGATCCACTCACTATGTATGCATGCTTTAGGCTCGAGAACGTCCCATAAAAATGCTTAATTAAAAAAAAAAAGCCAAGAGCTTTGACTAGGCGCTTCACAAAGAAAAGCAAATAGACAGCAGGTATTTCGAAAGGGGCTCAACATTTTCGCCATCATCAGAGACGGGGACATTAACAGTATAACACGATACTCCCAATGAAAGAGACAGAAAATCCCACGTGCCCGTGAGGACACTCAGGCACCGCTGGTGCAAGGACAGATTGGCACCATGCTGAGAACCGCTGGCAGCGGCTCCAGGGAGCCAAGCGTGTCGCCCTAGCCCATACGCACGTGCCAGATACATGTGGTGCCCCTGGAGGCCTGCCGGCGGACGTGCCCACATACTGGTGGCAGTGCTGCCCGCTCGGCCATCAGCAGGAGGACGCGTGGCACATACGGTCACCTGGTGAGTCACCACACAGTAACGCCAGCGAGTAAAGCACAATTACACTTTAAACTGTGATTAATCTTGCAAACGGGCACCGATGGCAGAACGGGTGATTGAACGACATATGATTCAATTCTTATATAAAATTCAAAACCAGACAAAAAGAATCGGTGGCCCACAAATTAAAACAGCAGGGGGCTTCCGGATGCGGGTGTTGTCTCTTGTTTGCACTAGTGCTTGTCACACACTACGCTCGTGCAAACCTTTCAGGCTCTTTTCTCTAGCGTGGCGGCTAAGGGAACGCTGTCCCGGTGCTGGCGGGGGCCAGGGGAGAAGCACACAGGGAAGCAAGCGAGCAGGCGTGCCCCCAGTTCTGCAAACGCCAGAATGGGCGTCACGGGACTCCAGGGCATTTGTTTAAGAACTGATTGCTCAATTTACAAGTTATAAAACAGTATTCATATCACACTTAACTGTCTCCTTATTTCTGCCTTAGAGCTGGTACGCTTGGCTTCCCCGGAAGGCCAGACCTGCTTTACAAGGACACAATATCTTTATACAGTGCAGGAAGCTTTATTCCAAACACGGATGCCTGGTTTGGAAAGTCAGTGTGCTTGGATCAGATGAGGCCTCTTTGGAGACACTTCATTTAGCGGTGATAAAGCCAACAGACCAAACCCATGCAGGCTACCAACCTGTTGTTAGTTACTGAGCTTCTCTTTAGCCTATCGATACCGTTTACTTCTGGAACCTTGCTTCTTAGAAGAGTTACCAGTATACGCTGCTGCTAAGATGTTTCTCTTCCCTCAGACTTTCCTTGCTTTAGTTTTCCGTAACTTAAGCTCAGTAAGTCTTCAATCAGCAGTACAAAGCCAAAGCCGTCTCACATCAAGGTGACAACTACCTGACCCCCTGTGCCTCAGAAGAAGGGCATTAACGTTATCCCAGACCTCCAGGTGTTTCCAAAGGGAAAGATGCTTTGTAGCAGAACAAAGGGCAAGACCTAGCCAGTGCGGGCACCAAGGCTGGGCCGCAGAGGACAGAAACTCGTGCTGAGACACCCAGGGGCTGCTTTGGGGCCCACACGGATTTGAATTACGTGCAGCCTAAGGGGCGCTGGGGGTTTGGATCACCAGTGACACGAACGTTCCAAGGAGGAGGTGCTGGCTCCTACGACCTGGCATGTGCCTTGGATGCGGGCACCTGGCATTATCTCAGAAGCTGCACCGGGTGAAGCATGCCTGTCATCCCAGCACTCTGGGAGGCGGAGGCAGCGCGCTCCACGTTCAAGCCCAACCTGGGCAAATTAACAACTCAGTGAGACTCCTCATCAAAAATCAAAAAAATAGAAAAAAGGCTGGGAATGTAGCTGAGTGCAAAGGCCCTGGGCACAACTTCCAGTACCGTGGGGGGAAAAGAAATCAGTAATAACTCAATGCATATCGTGTCCGAGATGGTAAGCTTTTACGTAGGGCATATGCTCAAATGGTAGGCTGGTTTCCCTAGAGCACCTGCTTCTGGCTGTTGGCTTCTGCTGCTGTGGCCAGAGACGTGGTTCCTTCAAAGATAAGGGGATTCTATGGAAACGCGAAGACTTGTATGTAAACCTGACTGTTCTCTCGCGTCCCACTCACACTCACTGCATCACAGCTTAACCTACACCTCCGAAAGCTCTGGAGTTGGGGCCAGCACAGGGCTAGCGCGTAGGCTTACGCCGGAGACTACTCTAAAGCCAAGCAAACCAACAGTGCTGTCTACGCTGCAGCCCATTTTACTTTAACCCACTCAGAAAACTTGCAGTCTATACGATGTGGCTGACGCGTGGTCAAACTTGTGAGCCTTTGGCCTTGGCCTATCAGAGCGCTGGGATAACAGGCCTGTACCCCATATCGCACTATCAGGCTAATAATTTTAATTACCAGACCATGACTAAATAAAAGACAGGAAGAGAGCGATCGCTCAGGCCACCTGGCCTGGGAACAGGAGGCGTCAGGCAGCAGGGATACGGAAGACCTGGGGCTCCCCAGCGCGGCCTTCGCTCGAAGGCATTGAGGGTGCAGAGGCAGCACCGGCTGGACTTCACCCTGGCGCCAGTCACTGTATCTCGCTGCCTGCTCTCTAGCGCTGCCAGCCAGCAAGTCCTCTAGAGGTCCAAATAGACACCCAAGTATGAAAATACGAGCATTTGTGTAGAACTCAAAGATTTAGATAACTCATAAATAACCAATATCAAAATTAATGTGTGAGGGGCTGGGGCAGAGCACAGCTACTAAAGTTGAAAGGCCCTGGGTTTGATTCCCTAGCACCACATAGTCGCTGGGCATGGTGGGGGACACCCATGATCCCAGCACTTCGGAGGCTGAGGCAGGAAGACTGTTGTGAGTTCAAGGCCAGCCTGGGCTACATCGTGAGTTCAGGACCAGCCTGGGCTACAGAGTGAGACTGTCTCAAAAAATAATAAAATATGTGACATTTACAGGAATGGAAAGGACGTTGTGCAAGTAACTTTCTATAACAGATAATTGGGGACGAATCTGTGCCTGGTTTGCAGCGTGGACAGTATTACTGGCTCGCTTCTATCAGCATGAGCATTGGTTCCAGAATAACACTGAAATAAGCGCTGTGTGTGCATGTGTGCATGCGTGCATGCGTGTGACACTGGGGACCAAGTGCAGAGCCTTCCCACAGAGATATGGCATCAGCCTAGCCCAGGTGCCACCCACCACCGTGGGAACTGCCACCTTGCCTTGGCAAGCTCTTGCTCAAATCAGAGACGGGGCCTAAAACACCATGAGCTCTGATGGCCACGTGATCGTAACTCTGAGATCGTATGGGATGGCCGGCTGCCGCTATCAGCGACGAGCGCAATTCCTGGGCCTCTGAATCGGTTCCAGGTGCAGAAGTACATGTGGAAAAAGAAAAGAGGCTGGGTACAGAAACTCAGGTCCACTCCAGCGAGTGCACGGGGTGTCACACAGGCTTTCAGGACACACAGCGCGAGTGGCAGGAGGCCCTGCCGGCATGACCACTGCTTCAGGTGGGCCCAGAAGAGCCCGGGCCGGCTGCCGCTTGCACTGGCCCTGCTCCCCTACCCCTCGAAGACGCCGACTCTGTTCAGACCCCTTCACCAGGGAGGAGGAATGACTTCAGGGTTTCCAGGTCAGAGGAGGGAGCCAGGATGCGCCCCGAAACAGTGATCTGTGGCCACCTCTGCCAGAGGCACACGTGTGGTCTCTGGCTCAAACACTGGGATTTTACACACTGGCACTTTGGGGGCGTCTTTGCTCCTGGGTAGCTTTCAACACTAACTGTAATGAGATTTTAAAAACAGAACCCTGCTTTCTTGTACGTAATAATGAAAATGACATTTCCTTCAGGTGTTTCTTTTTTTATACTGTAACTTACAATTTTAGGTGAAAGTACCAGAGAAAGGAGAGTTTTTGGAACAACAGTAAGGAGACGCTCAGAGACTGGAAATAACAAAACCACTAAGATGCAGGGTTCCGTACAGAAGTTTGACAGGTAAATCAGAAATAAATGATAAAACCAGAGCCATCCTAAAGAAAGAAATTCACATGAATCGTGATACAATCACTTCAAGGCCATATATGTGTCCCCCTCTCTCCCCTAACCCCAGGGCTCTGGGAAAGCTAGGCGCTGCTGCTGAGCCCGCACCCTGGCCCTGGGGATTATGAAATTCACAGCGACTGAATTAACTTCCATCTTTTCCCGGCTTCCACTTTATCATATAGAGGACATTGTCATCCGAAACAGCTTTTCCGTGTCTGAGAAAAGGACACGTGACCACGGCTTTCATGCAAGCCCAAAGAATGAGCTCAGCACTTGGCCATGCAGTTTCTTCAGAGACAAATGTTCACGATCGCGGGAGGTCATTTTTCCATCCATTTTCCCCCCCCAAAATCAGATGTAAAGATGCTTCCTCTAAAATCTGATTGTTTTGTTATCAAAGCGTGCGTGGGACGGAAGCCCTGCTTTACCCGAATGGCCGCTCCTATGTGAGTGGAAAAAACGAGACTGACTTTTATTTTACCGTGTTCCGTAAAAGGCTTCAACCCGGACGTGCGGTGAGAGTCCGCGTTACATTCTGCAGCAATGGGCGCTGCACGAGGCCGCAACAGGAAGCGCCACAGATTGACTGGTCTGAGACAGAGTCTCGGTCGGTACTCCAGGCTGGCCCTCAACTCACTATTTGCCCCAGGCTGGCTTTGAACTCAGGGCAATCCTTACGCTTCCTGAGTTCTGGGATGACAGCATGCGCCCTCTACCAGACACACCCCTACGCGGCTTCGGCTCAAGCAAGCGGGCACAGCTGAATCTGTGGCCTAACCCTGTGTTCTGCACGGGTCCGAAGGGCACAGCGGATGCCCAGCTCCCGTCTGGGTAGCTTCTGTCCTTGCACTTCCAGGGACCGAGCGGGCACCTTCACAGTTCACGGAGGGTGCCAAGACGCCCGGGACCTAACCGTTCCCGAGGCACTGCTGCCTGGGGTCCGTGGACACAGCGTCGGCGTTCCTCTGGGAGGTGGAGTTCCACCCGCCCCCGGACCCCCATCGGCAGAGACGTGTGTGCTCCCAGGACAGCTGCAGCGGTCGCCGCGTCTCTCAGCCATACTCCCATTGCCCAACTGGTTCCAGGGGACAGAGTGTCATCATCTCACAGGGTCTGGTGCAACAGCTGAGGGCGACAGCGTTCACACAGAACTGGGCCTGGCACTCAGGGCAGAGGCAGCGTACCGGGCACCCGCCAGGCTCCCCTCCCGTCCTGTCAGCTCTGACCACGGAGATGAGTAGGAGCCAGCTGGGGTGACCTGGGGTTACCGGCGGAGCTCCTGATGCGGAAGAGACTGGGTACCAGCATGCAGGCCCGGGGGCAGCGGCACCTAGGAGGGGCGTGGAGCTGTTCTTTGGGTGGAGTGGCTAACAAGAAGAGATCTGCCATCTCATGAATGTGAACAGACAAGGGCCATCTGGGTCATTCACACGGATGGGCACATTCCCTTCACTGGCAGCAACCGCGTCCTCGTGACACTCAGTCCTGGCCCAGGTCAGGGAGGAGCCCTGCTGCCCGCTCCCAGGCCCACGACGGTGCCCGGAGCAGCCCTGGCTGGCCTCACACAGCTCCTGGTCACCAGACACCTGGGCCACCCCTGGGTTTACTTGTGTGCTTTGGGGGCAGGACGGTGCTGGCGGCATTCCACAAAACACACAGGAAGTGACAAATGTGAGGTGCCAGCCTCACTTATGTTTTTCATAAGAAAAACCTTGTCGATGAGAAGTAGACTGTATAAGACAAAGTTTATATTACTGACATGAAGTCCAACACATATATTAGCTGCTAATAATTCGATTTTGTCTTTTGGAATTTTTTCCAGTGCTCTTTTGCACACGACGGGCAGGTGCTCTACCACTAAGCAACATACCCAGCCTTGTCTTTTTTCATTTCTTTAAGGGATGGGGTCTTGGTATGTGGCCCAAGGTAACCCCAAACTCCTGGGCTCAAGCGCCCCTCCTGTGTCAGCCTCTTGAGGTACAGGACCACAGACAGCACCACATCTGACAAGTAAGTCTCTCTTGTTCCATGTTAATTAGAGAGAAAAGTATGTGGTTATTCTCTTGGAGGGATGTGAGACTCAGAAATGACACTTGGCAAAAATTCAAGATAATAAGAATAGAGATTAGTGCAGAATGAAAACTAACTCTGTCACAAACCACCCTTACCACAGACAGGACTTGGCCCCAGCTAACCTAAAAGATCTGTTGTGCTGTATTCTAGACATATCCTTTCCAAAGAGACATAACTAACAAATTTTGACTTAAGAAGCATCTCAAAGGACAGCCAGGACATCCTGCCCTGAGGCCAGCAAAAAATCATAACAAAAGCAATGCTGCTCCTGGCTTACACAGATGCAGAATTTTAGAGAATGTAATGAAAGTAACTCCTGTCGAAGAAGCTCAGATGCTAGAAACATACATGTAGTCAACTGCTTGGGCTGGGGGAGAGGCTTGGGGGTACAGCACCTACCTAGCACATGCGAGGCCCTGCGCTCCATCACTACTTACACACGTGTACATGCACACACTTCCACATGCACACACGTGTAACTCAGCACACACTGATGCAGACATTCCCACATGCACATATGCACACACACATGCACACACACACGCACACACACATCACTCATATACATATGTGCACACGGGCAGACACACCAACATGCACACTTGTCCATTCACCAATACATGCACACACGTTTGCACACCTTTTCACACTCCACAACCTACATACATGTGTGCACACATGCACACTCATCACATGTACACACCCACTTCCACCCACTCACACATACATGCACACTCACAGCATTTCAGGAAACATTTTTCTTAATTTTAAAAGAGCCTGAGGTTTTAAAAAATTGTGACTATCAATGTTCCTACTTCAGGCTTTCAGGAAGATTCCAACATTATGACCCTCCATCTCAACCTTAAGCGACTCACGCACGCGAGCGTTTTCACAGCTCTGCTGCAAAGCACAAATCACCACAGTGAACGCCACTGGTCTGTACGTGCCAGAGGCGAGAAAGACGAGAAGCTACAACAGGCACGAGACAGCGGGAAGCGAGCGGCTGCCCCAGTGCTGCCGCAGAGGGCAGTGGACGGAGGGCAGGGGCCGGCAGCTTCCACCGCCATGCGGGACGCGTCGGGGAGGTGAGGCTTAGAGAGTGGAGCGGAAGCCAGCCGCCACGCACTCACGAGCGCTTAGCCTCGCTGGGGCCTATTCCGCCAGCGCATGCAACATGCTTCGGGTAGGCTTCTGCTGCCGTCCTTATGATCTGTCCCTCTACGGCGTGTGGGGCACCGTACACTGTACGGGGAGGTACCTGGGACATCCCAGACAGAAGGCGACTGGTCCTGCCCTCTGGGAGCCTCCATTCTTTGGGAGAAAAAAGATGCACGCAGACATACAGATTTCAAAGCAGAACAGGAAAGGGCTGAGCAGATTTTGAGGGGAAGAACAGCGCTGTTGCCAGAGGCCGGACAGCCGCCCTGAGGACCCGGAGCACAGAAGATGGAAACGCACCTAACACGCCTGAAACAGATGTCCACTCAGAATTCAAAACCACACCGGATTGTTTGGGGCTATAAATACGCCTTTAAGGCTTTAAATTCAGGAAACAGGAGCCACACAGAGATAAAATATGGGGTAGGTGAGGTTTCTATTTTTAAGCTTCTGAACATGTCTGTAGGCGACCGCAGCAGCAGCAGCAGCAGCAGCACACGTCTCCGAAAGGCTGCGGGACGCAGACGGTGGCACCGACATAGTTTGGCAGGGAACACCCACTCCGAGAGCACGTCCCCCGACAGCAGGGCCAGCAGCCTCCCCCGGGGCTGACCCTGGGCCACGTCACCTTGAGAGGCACAATGTGACCGAGAAGGGCTTCTGCCCGAGTCACCAGAGGAGCGCAGAGGCCCCGCCATTCACGCCGACGGGGCGTCCAGTTCCTGCAAAAGGCCAATCTGGAGAAGGAGAAAGACCCACGGTCCTCAGACTTGCGGGGGCACCAGGGAGCCAAGGTGTCAGTTTCCACACATCTGGGAGGGGTGGGAAGGGACGAGCTGGCCAGCGTGGCCTCCGGAGGAGCCAGCTGTGACACAATGTGTCCTGACGTTTGCCGCTTTGGCAAGACCAAATACAAAGAAAAAAACATTGCCACACCATCTCGCCAGGGCCCCACGCACTTGCTGTCGCCACACCCTGGCCAAGCGGACGCGGCTGGGACGTGATGGCCTTTCTCACCTGGTGAAACACTCAGCAACTGCTTTGTACCCAGGAGACCTCCAGACCCTGGGCTCTGAAGTACCTGGGCAAAGTTCTTAGATGTTCACACCTGATGGAATCTCAAATCACATCACTTGAAGTGTTCTTTGGAATTCAAATACGTTTTTAAATTCTGTGGCTAGCATGCCGCTGAAGTATTATGGAAGGCATCGTTACCTGGCCACTTCACAAAGCCCAGACGACCTGCTGTCCTAACCCTACAGCGCTGGGCAGCGGGGAGCGCGGAAGGCCGAGCCAGGCTCAATTTTACGTATCGGGCTGATGGCATCAGAACTTCAGTCTGCCCGTCAGCTGCATCTCAACAGCTGATGCTGCATGATAAAAGCTATGTCACAGTGAGAAAACGGAGTTCTCATCAGGAAGAACAATGCACCGCCAGAAAAACCAAGACCCAAAAAACAGAAACCAAAGAAACAAACTCACCCTAGGGTTGCCGAGGAGCTGTGGTCAGTTTTGTAATCAGGGAAGAGCTGGCTTCTTACTCAAGGCCTCTGCCCTTCTTGGCCCGGAGATCCGCTCGCTGAGCCAGACTGCCAATGTGGGAGCTCTCGTCACCAAGTGGCCTCACAGAATTGCAGGGACTTGTGGATTTTAGGAGGTGCCCCCACACGGGGCAAGGTATCAGATGGGCTACGTCTCTGAATTCCACTCCTCCAATCGGCCGCGTGGAAGCAGCAGGTATCTGGTTAATCTGTGTTGAGTAACTGCCTGCTCCTCGCAGGGGCTAGGAAACGTCTCCCTGTGGAGCAACAGCTTTTCTTGATGGGAAAATGTCTACTGGCTCTGGATCGAATGGACTAGAAAGTTAAGCAACGGCTCCATTTTCTAAGCCCCCAAATTCCTTTACCAAAGTATTTCAAGGCAAAGCGAGTTTGCCGACAGTCCAAAGGATGGAGGTGATTACTGCTGATTAGGGTTTGCCATATCCAAATTCAACCTGAATTCCCAGTAAAGGCATTTCTACTTGTTTGGTTCAATCCCGCTACCATGAAACAACAAATCACAAACACATACACAAACACGCACACACACAAACCC
This sequence comes from Ctenodactylus gundi, assembly GCA_004027205.1. Classification (NCBI taxonomy): domain Eukaryota; kingdom Metazoa; phylum Chordata; class Mammalia; order Rodentia; family Ctenodactylidae; genus Ctenodactylus; species Ctenodactylus gundi. Next base: position 33,841 of record PVKB01002097.1, read on the forward strand.
AAACCAAACAAACAAGGTGGATGTGTTCTCGTACCACAGAGTTCAAAATCAGCCCATGCATGAAACTTGCAGTTTTAATAAAGAAGCGGAACCAATAAAAGTGTCTTACACTCTTAATCGCACACAGAGCCAGGGAACAGGCTACAGACTGTTTAATCGTGTTTTATGTTAATCACAGTGCTGTGCAGTCACCTGCTAACTTGCTCATGACACTGACACAGACACAGACAGACCGAGCCAATCCCATCTCCACCCCACGATCTGTCGGCTCCACCCTTAGACGTTGAGAAGCCTGATTTTTATTTTACGTCCACCCCCCAGCTTCCCTCCCACTCACCAGGTACCAAATACTTCGCAAGTGCCAGCTGGCTTTCCAGGCATGGGTGATAAGTACAGTAGCACGCTGAGGGTCTTGTCCTCTATGAGTTCATTAAACTACACTCACCAAACTCATCCAAACAGAGCTGAAAGGGTGACCTTTCAGTTACTCGATGCCAAAGGTCAATTAGCGCACATACTGGTATCAGAAATAGAGTATTTGCTTAAAGACTGTCATTAGTACCAGCGGAGAGCGTGAGGTCACTGGAAAATTCACAGAGATCCTGACACGCACGGGGCTGTCCTCATCGTCAAGGCTTTAAGATCCCCCCACTGTCCTGCTCCTCACCATGCCACAACCAGGAGAGCTTCCTGGAACACGCGAGAGCCTGCGGCGACCTTGCCTTGGTGCCCCACGTGCCACCCGTGGGCTCTCACTCTTGGCCCCTCCACAGACAAGGTGGCCCCTAGCCACCCCAGCCGAGGTGGACACGGCCATGCTGAGAGGGGAGTGGCCCCGTGCACAGAGCAAAGGCCAGTCCTGCTGCGGAACGCCGGGCTGCGTCCATGGGGCTCTGCGTGTCCGTGGGGGTTCTCCCGGCCCTCCCTGCGGTGAGGGAAAGCTTACGGCGTGGACAGAAGGAAGAGGTGACCCGACTAGCCCCGATCACGATGCCTGAACAAAACTAACAAGCATGTGGCATTGGAGAAAGTCGCCCTCTCTCACTCTCTCGTCCTCAGGGCTGCTTCAAGAATAGGCCTGTGGCCAAAAGAGTCTAAATGTTAATCTGTCAGGAAAAAAAAAAAGAGAAAACTTCTTCAAATTCAGTACTTTCAGGAGAAGGCAGCTGGATCAATAAAAGCTGTGAACGATTCAACAGCAAAAGACCTGAAAATTCAGAGCTAATAAAATCAGCTTATATATAAACATTTTAAACAATTGTTCAGTGTCAGCATGATTTGTGTAAAATCTCTACATGACATAGAACATTAAAGTGCTTGCATTGTAGTATCTTCAGAGTGAGTGAAAATCTTGCCTTTTCCTGGCAATCGATTTAAAAACACATTCCCCAGATCACAGTTTCGGGTTTTGTTCTAGCAGCGCTGGCGCTGAGCCTCAGTTGCCCTCACTGGGCTGCATTTTAATTTCTTTACATTTTGAGAGTCTCACTAAGTTGCTAATTGTCCAGGTTGCGCCTGAAGTTGCGATCCTCCTGCCTTGGCCTTCCAGAGTGCTGAACGACAGGCCTGCGCCACCGCATCCAGCTGAATTTGGGTCTCTGTGACGGCTGTGATTGGGCTCTTTCGTCTAAACCGAGTCGTCAGTACTGGCTTCTGGCAATAGGCGCAGTTTTCCTTTTGCCTTCATCATTTAAAAGGCCGGACGCTGCGTGTGCCACCAACACCACACATGCCAACACACATGCCAGCTCTGGAGAGCTCCGGAGCCCCGAGAGCATGCGCTCTGCGTCCTGGGCCCAGCGCGGCGCCCCTAGCTGGCACTCGCTGCGTGTTTACTGTTTTTGTGGACAGTGACGGTGACAAAAGAGCAGCTGCTTGCCACACTGCGCTGCACACGTCACTCCAGGAGAGGCAGAGGCACCATGGGCCCTAACGGCATGAGTTTTCCTCATCCCGACAGGACCCCAGTTTCCTGAAGACGCCGGCACCCGCCCCTCCCCGCTACTGTGCCACCCAGCTTCCCCAGGACCTCATCTTCGAGGGCCAGTTGCATCAGCTGGGTTTCTTCACAGGTCCAGGGAGCCAGGCTGCCTGCGAGGCTGGGTGTGCCAGGTGATGCTTTTGAGAAAAACAAGTAGCCCTGCGTCTCAGGCAGCCCTCACGGTCTGGAGATGTGCCACAGAGGGGACGAGGGGGCCATGGCCTGCATGTCACAGGCAGAGATATCCTTTTTTCCACCCAAAACTGTAATTTCATTCAGATTTTTGAAGAAGTCACATTTTGAGATATGATTAATACGTGAAAGGAACACACACACACACACACACACACACACACACACACACACAGATACATATATATTTTTTGAGACAGAGCCTCATTTTCTAGTCCAGGCTGGCGTAGAGGCCAGAGCAACCTGCCTCAGCAGCCCGAGTGCTGGGATTCCAGGCACGGGCCACCATGCCCAGCTATTACGTGGTGCTGGGGGACTGAACCCGAGGCCTTGTACTTCTTAGGCAAGTGCTCTGATTACTGAGCTATGTCCCCCCCAACCCCGCCCCAGCCCTGTATATTTTTTCTTTAAAGAAAAATAAACAAAATGATGTTTACTTGAAGCTCATAGCTCTAGGAGGTGGGTATTTGCTATTTTGCAATTTTGTTTTGTTTTGGTTTTGGTGATGTGAGGAGAACTGGAGGTACTGATGTGTCACAGAAGTCAGCACCCCAGAACAGTGAGAGGGGTGTTACCATGGCGCAGGGAGCCTGGGCTGTGGGGTCTTCTCTGGCCTCAGGCCCAGGTCCGCTCTATCGACTCTGGGTCTCTGTGTAAAACACAGTACTCCTCAAGGTCCTCTGAGGTGCTAACGTTCACCAAAAGTCCGATGGAAGTTCTACATATGACACGTTTATCCCTGCCGGATCCTGACATACCATGTCCTACTCACATCCGACTGTTCTAAATTCAGAGTCTCCACAAAGAAACACCAATTGAAAATTTCATGTTTTCTTTCCCTTTCCACCTTTCAAAAGGGACTAACCCGTCTGACCACTTTCTAGACATCACCTGAGCGCTCTTCAAATGCTAAGCCTCTGAACGAAGCCCTCCCTGAGCGACGCGAACAGCTAACGCGCCTTTGCACGCGATATCTGAAATTGTCCAGTAACGGCTTTCTGGCATGCTAGAGGCCGTGTGCTAGGTCACGGGCAGACGCAACCCTGCTGGGGTAAATCCCAATCCTCCAAAGCTCGTGTCTGCACCGGGTCTCAGACTATATCGAGTTTTCAAGATCAGCGGGATTGGGGTTTCTTAATACTCTCTCACGGGGACTACAGAGGCAACCACGGACACAGCCGTGAGCTCAGAGCCACATACCTGACTTGGACTAGTTTATGTAAAAGAAGCAATCTGCCAGGCTGGGACTGTATTGACAGAAAACACAGGTCATAGAAATCACAGACTCATAAAGTAACACCAGGGAGAATAATTCAAACTCGTAATGTTTCATACAGGAACAAAACAGTCTGCCCGAGGCATTACCCAGATAATTAGTAGCAGAGTCTGAGCTACAAGTCAGGTTTCTTGGGGCCCAGTTCAAAGCTCCAAAACTCGTCTCGTCTCACTGAAACAGTGCAGTAAAATCTTTAAATGCATGTTCGGATCAGTTACCCTTAACAACGATTGTGCTCAAAGCCTGTGAGCACGAGGGCATTCTACTGGACTATGATTCAGTCCACGTGGGCAAATGACCCCTGAAATGGGGCGGTTCACCGGGCCCACACGCAGGGCTCTTCGAAAAGCACTCGCTCGTGGCTGCCCTGGTGATTCACCTTGGGTGACACCTGAAGGGCAGCGCAGGGCTTGGCGCGGCTGAGCAGTGTCTCAGGCTCTGAGGCTGCGTGAGTCAGCAGAGTGGGCTTCCCTGGCCCCAAGCGCCTCTTCCCTGAGGACAGAGTTCCTTGCTCTCATGAAAATCATCAGATTCCTACGTGAAAATTTCCACCTGGGGCCGAGGTGTAGCTGCATGGCTAGAGCCCTTGCCTAGCGTGTGCAAGGCCCCGGCTTCTATCTCCAACCAACACTATGTTACTAGCATAATAAACCAGATAACGTGGTGTGTACTCAATCCCAGCCCTTGGGAGGCTGAGGCAGGAGGATGGCTTGTTTGGGCTACACTGTGAGTTCAGGACCAGCCTGGACCTCAGAATGAAACCTTGTCTCAAGACGTAAAAAAAAAAGAAAAAAGGAAAATCCTACCTAGCATAATAATACTCTTTTAACAACATCAGAATCTTAGCGCTGAATGGTACTGCTATTTCCTGTGAGGCTCAAAATGACGTGGGAGGCTCCTGATCACAAACCAAGGAAACTCCAGCAGCTGTCTGCTAGGGTTCCAGTGTGGAGCTAGGGCCGGATCCTGCCCAAGGGGTTCAGGCCCATGTTTGACTCCAAGCTCTGTATTTTGGGAATGCCGGCGTTTCCTCTTGCAAAGCCCCCGTTTTCTCATCTATAACAAGAATCTTGAGAAATCACAGCGATTCCAGCACAGCGGGGCTTGGAACCTCTCAGAATCGCGGCATCCGTGACTCCTCCTCTTACTCCCATTACGAGAATTATCAGCATCCTTACTTTAGTTAGAGGCGAGATCTGTTACGACCCCAGGCCTGGGCCACTGGGCCCTGCCAGGACGTCACACTGAGTTTATAGACTATATATTAGAAGCTGCATTAGGGAAAGTATTGGGAAAAGTGCAAATTAGCTTTAAGATTGGAATTCAACATCTGTTGAGCACCCGTGTACTCTGTCAGGCGCTACGCTAAATGTCTGGTGAAATGAAATACGGTTTGTACTCTG